>OX422208.1:698136826-698699364 GCA_949130495.1 Sambucus nigra
ACCCTCAGAATTGGTCATCCCTACAGAAGCCCTCAGAATTGTCTTAGACCCTCGGAATTGGTCATCTCTACTTAAGACCTAAAAAATGGCTTTGACACTCAGAATTGGTCACCTTAGAATTGGCTTCGACCCTCAGAATTGTTCATCCCTACTTAAACCCTCAGAATTTTCTTTGAACCTCATAATTGGTCATCTCTAGTTAATTCCTCAGAATTCATGATCCTTACTTAAGACGTCAAAATTGGTTTTGAGGCTCAAAATTGGTCATCCATACTTAAGCCCTTATAATTGGCTTCAACCCTCAAAATTGGTCGTCCCTACTTAAGACCTCAAAATTGGCTTCGACCCTCAGAAATTGTCATCCCTGCTTAAGCCCTGAGAATTGTCTTTCACCCAGAGAATTGGTCACCTCTACATAAGCCCACAGAATTAGTCATCCCACCTCAAGCCGGAAGAATTAACTTCGACTCATAAATTTTTTTATCTCTACATATGCTCCTCAGAATTGACCTCGGCCCATCAGTCACCCCATCATTTCCCTAGGTCCTCAAAATCATCCTCGACCCTTTGATCGGTCATCCTTAACCCTTAGGTCCACATAATAAACCTCTTTCCAAAACATCATGTGGTGTCTATTCCATGGCTTTCCCTTATTCCAACCTCACCCGTCGAGTGGATCTGAAGAAACCACATTCTAGGACCCCCTAAGTCTCTCCGTAGATCTCTAACACCTCCCCATTTCACTACAAACTGTAGGTCATACTCCGAGTACTGATATAAAGGACAATGGGAGCTCCTGGGCCACATTTGAATCCGATCAACTTCATTATCATAATAAAAGATCTTTAAATCTTTGAAGGTGAATGAATCCCCTTTCCAACGATCCACCTCGTGCACAAATCGGTATAGCAGTTCAGATGAACGGACCATTTTATAACCAAAAATCGATCTAAGGGCCATCGGGCGCTCCCGGGCCCCGATTTTCCCTCATAAAACTTCACCATCAGAGCGAAATATTCGAAGAGAACTGAATATTTCATAAAAATCTTTTAATATTCAAAGATAACTGAAACCCATTTCCAACGGTCCACCCCGTGCGCGAAACAGCATAACCGTTCGGATGAAAGATCCTTTTTTCCCTCAAAATCAATCCGGAGGCCACAGGGCGCTCCCGAGATCCGTTTGACCAATGTCAACCTTCAAATGAGACTAAATGAATCTCTAAAAGGAACTGAATAACCTTTCCAAAAATCCACTCCATGAATGATTCTAACTTACGGTGCACACAAAAAAATCATTTTACTCGAAGAGGTCATCGAGTGTTTATAGGCCTCGGTTGACCAAGGTCAACTTTTAAAATCAAGCTAAGCTCTTTGGAATGTCTAAGTACATCACCTAGCATCTTCAAAGGTCTTCCCCATGCGTGATTTTAACTTACGGTCAAGAAGAACAATTCGTTTTCGTCTGATAATCTCCCATCCAAAGGACTGATGTGCGCCTTCGAGCCACATTTGACCTAAAGTCAACTTTCGGACATGGGATAAGTCCAAAGGACTTTTGATGGTCTCTAAATTAAATTTCTAACTGTATGACCCGTGTGCGATTTAGATCAAGGAATTGTATTCCATGACTATCTTTTTGAGAAAATTTACATGAGACTGTAAATTGGCAAGGTCCATCTCCATTCATATCGACAGTCTGTCAAGGGTTACCTTTCGATTATAAGGATTAGCGATATGTCAATAGACACCAGCCTTGACCCTATAAATATAGGTCATGAAATCACTCCCATGGCACACCTCATATCCATCATGATCTCTAATCTCAGCAATATTCTCATATAACCCACGAAGTTTATTTATGTGAAATTGCATTCAAGATTATATTCCTTTACTTTTCATACCTAATTTTGAAATTTTTTCATTTTATCTCATCTAACATTCATCTCACTTTCAATGGAGTTCATCCAAGATCAAAGATCAAGCTTCAAAGAAGGTCTAAATCCGTCCCTCTCTCTTTAATTCCATGTTTTTGCATTAAATACATTAGGTTCATAATGTAGTTTTACTTTAGTTCACAAAAATTAACATCATACATTTTTATTAGTATATTTGACATACTTTATTTTCTATAAAAAAAAAAGAGTTACCCCCAGAAATTTCGAACGTGATTCTCCATCACACTTTTCCAAAACTAAAAAACATTTTTCTACACATGCACATATAATAAAACCCCATTCGAATTTATGGGATAAACCCCGTCCTTATGCCTCATGCGAACTGCGTGGACTTTGATGCCTTTATAGGCTACATAGGCATGTCGGATTAAAACTTGGGACTCGAGTGCAATTTTCCAATTTTTCCATTTTCCAATTTCCCATTTTCCCCTAACTCTCCATTTTCATATTTATCATATTCTTACATTACTATACATATTAAATTTGTGATCCTTGTTAGCGTTTTATCCAACACCTATTATCGTTCCATCACAACAATCAATACCATAATAGATGCTTAAAGTCATATGTTATGTCGAATATTTTGGGAACATCCCTATGGATGACCTTAGTCTATCTATTCTATGGTATGAGTTGGGCGATTTCGATCTTCATTATATATACATGCACACACACTTCACAGAAAAATAAAGGAAAACACTAACACAAGCCCATGAGAGACCGAAAGGGCAGGATGGGTGACAAACACCTTCCCATTCCGTAACTTAGCCCTCGAACATTTTGAACTATTAATTTCTTAAGCATTAGTCTGTCTTTGATGCCTCTCTCTCAAGGCGAAGACAAGTTCTTTTGCCTATTTTGTGCAAAATAGGCTGGCGATTCCTGATGATGCCAGAATCAGCACCACCAGACGAGGTGTTTTCAAGCTCAATCTAAGAACAACAATGGCATCATATATATATATATAGTAGAAGGAGGTGAGGAGAAGAGGAATCAAAACCGTAATATAAGTGGTTCCGCCAATCAGGCCTACGTCCACTGTGCAAGTGTATGATGTGTGTCACTGTATGAGGGCTCTAATGGCCATAGATACAATCTCTCAAGCTTTCTCTCTCTACTGTGTATTTAGACAGAGTTTCAGCTAGGGTTGAATATCTGGGATCCCTTCGCAAGGTAGAGGATGACCTCTATATATAGTACCTAGGGGGTGTAATGTACCCTCCATGCATGCAATGAGCATGTGTGTGATTACCTCACAAATATGGGAGTGCCATCTGTCACTGTCACATGTAGAGAATGATGATGCAATATTCTCTCCCCGTGTGGGGAATAATCTTGTTATAACTGATTTGTGACCATGTGTCCTTATCTAAGTGTCAGCAGGTGCTCGGCTATCGCGTCTTGTGTATGACCTCGGCCTTGGTGAGGCCGAGGTTGGTGAGTCTTGATACCTATTCAGTCCGAGTATCCCATGGATGTATTGGCCTAATCCTGGCCGAGACAATGGGAAAGGTCGGCTTGAGACGAGGTTGAACTGGGGGCTTGATGAGGTTGCTGGTGGCTTCCGGCGAGCTCGGCTTACATCTGGCCGAGGTTGCCTTTCCAAGGTATACGAGAATGTTGCCGATCCTTGTGACGTCCCTTGGAGAGGCTCATGGTAGTGTCGGCCTGGGCCGACCTTGATATGGCCGAGGGGTGATATCGTGTGTCCAACGTCGGCCATAATATCGGCCGAGGTTGGTGTCTCTAGGCCGAGGTAGGTGTATCTAGGCCGAGGTTACACTTGGGGCATATCAATCACCCCTAGCCCTTAGTCATATGTGAGAGCAAGTGACTAGGGGATTACCACACCTCCGAGGCCTGTATATTTCAAGCCAATACTTTCTTGACACTTGTCCAATGCTGGAACATGCTTGCTTGGTAGGACTGTGCTGTCTGCCGCCCTTTGGGGCTCCCAAGGCAATGATGGGCCTTTGGGAGTTATGCTAGAGTATTTAAGGGTTTTGAAACCTTCTCTCCTTCTTTCTTCTTCATTTCTCCCATTTCAGCAGCTCTCGTTCCTGCAGCTTTCTCTCTCTAGAAAGATTTTGGTTCAAGGATTTTGGGTGGTGATTTCTCGCGTCTTCGCCTCTCTTCCTTACCATTTCATCCTCAAGTAAGGTCTACCATACTTTTTCCTTCATTTTTCCTGCAAGCACCCTTATTTCCGTATTTTTCGGCAAGTTTCTTAGTTTTTCGGCGATTCATCCATAATTTCAAGAGAGCTATTCTTGCCAAATTTAACTCGTTTGATCTTTAGATTCCTTTGCTTTATCAACCAGTCTTGTTTGTAATTTTTGGAGTTTAGGAAAATCCCTAAGTGTAGTGTCGTCCTCTGATGCTCAGACCCTTATATCAGCTTCTTGAGGAGTTCCCCTCTCTTAGAGAGAAGACTTTGGAAAAGATTAGGCAAATAGAAAGAGCACAGGAGGAGGCTCGTAGGTCACAAGAGTTTCTCATTAGACCCGTATTTCCACCACCTCTGAAGGTGATATATCCTGACCCCTCGGAGAACTTCTATCAGACAGAGGTTCCTGCTGATCCCATACCTATGTCTGAGTCTGAATCTTCTACCTCAGACCCCATGTCTGTGGATTCCTTTCAAGAGGCCATGTACTTCACACCTAGGCCTGATCAGGCCGAGGTCTCCAGCCGATCCTCGTCCCATAATCACTCAAGCACCTCAGGGTCTTCCTCAGAGGTTGAGATTCTTGATCCGAGTGTGGCCATTCCACCACCACTTGATGCCATCCATCTGTCGGTTGTCACCATGGTAGAATTCGCTCAGAGGTTCCCGAGTAACCCATCAACATCTTCTACGGTCGATGTTGAGTTGGATGATGATGATGAGGTTGAGAGCGATGTCGACGTCTCTGAGGCGGCCGAGATCGAGAGTACAATTACTGAGGTAGACCTTCTCTGCTTCAGATATCTGTATTCTATCAGCCCCTCAATAAAACTTAGGAGACCTGTGAGGGAAGAGAGGGCTTATCATGGCCGAGACGGCGATATCTGCCTGTATGAGTAGATGTTCAAGTTGGGGTTCCGTCTGCCCATTCACCCCATTATCAAGTCCATCCTTTCTTATATCAATTTGTCCCCCTCTAAACTCTCTCCTAATGCCTGAAGAGTCCTAATAGGGGCCATTGTGTTATGGAAGGCTATCCACCACTCAGACCTTCTAGTTCAGGTCTTCGTAGGTTGCTACGTCCCTTCCTCGGCCAAAAATCATCTGAGCTACTACTATTTTGTAGCTCGGAGGCCTGAGAAGAAATTGATTCAGGTGACTCAGACTTCCAACCATAACTGGAAGCCTCGATACTTTTTTGCTTCAGGTCCATGGGAGTTTGGCCCAAGTAATCCCTCATCCAATCTGGAGCAGAGGAAGCCCCTGAGGTGGGGTAAGGTCACCATGTCTGCCAGGGCCAACCCTGGCCTAAGTATACAAAACCTCCAGAAGGTGAAAGCCCTTCAAGATCAGGGGGTACATGGACTATTTGTCAGGTTCGAACATTTGATGACTCCCCACTTCCTTTCTGGGACAGGTCTGGGTGGAAGTCCCCTTCCCGAGATCGGTAAGCATTTTTGTTTTTAAAGTTTAACCTCTGAGCTTATTCATATCTAATTATCTAATTTAGGTCTACTAATTTTTTGGAGAGCGACCAAAGGATATTCCGGACGAGCTTTGGGAGATGGCTGCACCAAGTTTGATAAGACTTGCCAAGAAAGCAGGTCTGAACGCTCCTCCCCCAGCTCCCTCTTCCTCTAAACCCCCAGCCAAAAAGAAGAGGGATCCCGAAGGTCATGCCCCTATGGATCAGAGGTCGATGAAGAAGACTGCTGATGCTGCCATCCCTATCTCTTCAGATGATGCCCTGTCAGCTCGTCTGGATCAGTTGAAGATAACTGACAATGTAGTCAGCCACAGTATGCAGGCCCTGGATTCCATCGTCTCTGTAATGACCGAGGCTGACAAATGCTTCTTCAGGTCTCTGGACACCTCATTGCTAGTTGAGTTCGGCCTTCATAGAGCCATTCAGGTATGATTTGATCCTTCTTCAGAAATTCTTTTAAGTGTAACATTTGATTCTTCTTTAACTTATTCATGATCACTAAATATGCCGACCTTAACAGCTATGCACCATTTATCCAACTGGACTCTGAGGAAGCTGCCCCTCATCCAAAAGGGGCAAGAGGCCGAGAAAGTCCAGAGTACTCTGAACGCAAAGATCGAGCTCCTCAAGTCTGAGCTGAAGGACTCTGAGGAGAAGGTGAAAGGGTTGGAGAGGGACATCTCCCAGCTCGACAAGGATCATGCTGCTGCACTGAAGGCTAAGGACGACGTTCTGCAATAGAAAGTCAATTCAGCTGTCAGAGCCACCCTTAATGATGACTCTGAGAAGATAGTTGATGATTATAAGGCCTCTGATGAGTTCATGGGCTTCGGCTTTGAATACCTTGAAAGAGGTATCAAAGCCACTATTAAATGGGAAGACCTCAGGGAGAGAGAGGTCGGCACTTTGAAGGCCTCTAATTTCATTGGCCTCAGCTTTGCTGATCCCCAATTTGCCCAAGCTCTTCAAGAGGTTGAGGAAGAGGTTGTCGCTCCTGCCGAGACTGCTACATTGGAGATCACCGAGGTTGGATGGGCAGAACATTGTGATGATGCGGCCGAGGTGACTAATCAAGCCGAGGATGTCAACGTTCCCTCTTCAAACCCTTAGGATTGTTTTATCATTGCTTGTAACTCGTTGTATTATGGAGTTTCTATAATCGTTGAACATATAATTTCTGAATATATATATCAACCTCTGATGAGGACCATCTTCACTTTCTTTTCATTGAATGTCATGTGATGCTTTTTATTCTTAGCTATTTAATTTTCATTCTTAGTTTCGTTGCAATGATGTCTGCTAAATATGCCAATTTGTAATGAGCTTCAACCTCTGAAGCCCTCTTTCTAATCTTGTCTTTTTACAATGGCCTTGTTTAAACTCAACCAATGGTCTTGAGCTCAGACCTCATCACCACTGAATGGTGTTATGAGGGTTTAAGGTCATCGCCTTATATATTATCCTTATAATTAATATCACCAAATTAATGATGTTAAAGGTCTGAGGTCACACCATAACCTCAGACCTCGTCACCAATGAATGATGTTATGAAGGTCTGAGGTCATCACCTAAGATGTTATCCTCATAATGAATCTCACCAAATTAATGATGTTAAAGGTCCGAGGTCACCTCATTATGGTGTCTGACCTCAGACCTCGTCACCGATGAATGGTGTTATGAAGGTCTGAGGTCATCACCCAAGATGTTATCCTCATAATGAATCTCACCAAATTAATGATGTTAGGGGTCAAAGGTCATCTCATTATGGTATCTGACCTCAGACCTCGTCACCAATGAATGGTGTTATGAAGGTCTGAGGTCATCACCTAAGATGTTATCCTCATAATGAATTTGACCAAATTAATGATGTTAAGGGTCTGAGGTCATCTCATTATGGTGTCTGAGCTCAGACCTCGTCACCACTGAATGGTGTTATGAGGGTCTGAGGTCATCGCCTTAGATGTTATCCCCATAATTAATCTCACCAAATTAATGATGTTAAAGGTCTGAGGTTACCTCATTATGGTGTCTGAGCTCAGACCTTGTCACCACTGAATGGTGTTATGAGGGTATGAGGTCATCGCCTTAGATGTTATCCTCATAATGAATATCACCAAATTAATGATGTTAGGGGTCAGAGGTCATCTCATTATGGTGTCTGACCTCAGACCTCATCACCAATGAATGGTGTTATGAAGGTCTGAGGTCATCACCCAAGATGTTATCCTTATAATGAATCTTACCAAATTAATGATGTTAGGGGTTAGAGGTCATCTCATTATGGTGTCTGAGCTTAGACCTCGTCACCACTGAATGATATTGTAAGGGTCTGAGGTAATCACCTAAGACGTTATCCTCATAATTAATCTCTGATCTAAGAATGTAGCAAGAATTGTCATGGGAACTGATCTTCATTAATAACCTCTTCATAATAATATGGTACATTTACATAAAACTCTATGCAACATCATATGTAATATCTCTTTAGGTAATCAGCATTCCATGGGTTAGTGAAAGGTTCTCCTTCGAGGTTTTCTAGCCTGTAAGTGCCAGGCACAACCTCTTTTGTCACTTTGTAGGGTCCATGCCAGTTTGGGTGAAGCTTATTTGCTTTCTATAGGGTCTTCTTCAGCACTAGGTCTCCTACTGTAATGGGTCTTGACTTCACCCTCTGGTTATAGAATTTCACTGCCCTCAGCTGGTTGGCTACTTGTCTGAACTCTGCGTCCTCTCTTTTTTCTTCGATAAGACCTAGGTCTAGCCTCCTCTCTTCTCCATTATTGTCAGGGTCGTAGGTCTGAACCCGATGAGTTGGAAGTCCAACTTCCATTGGTATGGCGGCCTCTGAGCCATGTGCCATCATGAATGGGGTTTCACCTGTTGGTGTCCTTGTAGTGGTTTTATAGGCCCATAACACATCGTAGACCTCTTTAGCCCATCTTCCCTTTGCCTCCTCTAACCTCTTCTTGATCCCATCCAGGATAGTTCTGTTTGTGACCTCGGTCTGGCCATTTACCTAAGGTCGGTCGGGAAATGAGAAGAATTTCCTTATTCCTACTCTTAGGCAATACTTTTCTAAAGAGGAGTTCTTGAACTGGGTCCCATTGTCCGAGATGAGAGTGTTTATGAGGCCATATCTGCATATGATATTCCTCCAAATGAACTGGAAGGTCTTCTGCTCTGTGATTGATGTCATCGGCTCTACCTCCACCTACTTTGAGAAGTAGTCAATGGCAACTATCAAGAATCTATAGTTGTTGACAACTCTTGGCAAGGGTCCTACTAAGTCAATTCCCCATACTGCAAATGGCCACGGAGAAGATACTGACGTCATAGGCTGATGGGGTTGATGAGGGATAGTGGCGAACCTTTGACATGTGTCGCACCTCTTCACGTAGTCTACAGCATCCTTGGATAAGGTAGGCCACCAGTATCCTTGAGTGATGATCCTCTTGGCCAAGGGCCTTCCCCCTATGTGGCTAGAACAAGAGCCCTCATGGACTTCTTGTAAGACCCTGGAGACTTCCGTGGGATGCACGCACCTAAGGAGAGGTAATAGAAACCCCTTTTTTTACAAGACGTCTCCTATCATCGAGAACTTGGCAGCTCTATATCTCAATTTTCTCCTTTCTAATTTGGACTCAGGCAGCTCTCCCTCTTTTATGTATCTCACGAGCAGGTCGATCCATGAGTCTCCTAGGTTCAAATTGTGACAAGGGTTACATACCTCTTCTTCCTCGATGGTTTCCTTTCCTAAGACCTTGATCGGAATGGTCCTTCTAACATCTGTCTCCATTGGCGAGGCCAACCTTGCCAATGCATCTGCGTGGCTGTTACTTTGCCGAGGCACACTCTTTAGTTTTGCCTCTTCAAAATATTCCAACATCTTTCTAACTCTCTCCAGGTACTTCGCCATCCTTTTATTCTTGGCCTCATAGACTCCTAGCACTTGATTGACAACTAGCCTTGAGTCGCTGTGGTGTAGGAGTCGTTTTACATGAAGAGTCTTTGACAATAAGAAACCTGCTATCATGGCCTCATACTCAGACTCACTGTTTGAGGCCTGGAAGTTGAATCTCAAGGCGTAATCAATACTGGTGCCATCTGGAGCCAAGAGTATTAGCCCCACATCGCTTCCACTATCACAGGAAGAGCCATCAACGAAGAGGCTCCAAATGTCTGTGTCTGATGAGAAGACCCCTTCTGTCATAACTCCTTGCTTGAAGAGGTATTGATCCTCTTCGTTCTCTTCTACTAGGCTACGGGTTTTTCCTGAGATGATCTCGTCCTGATCTCGAAAGACATTTGGAGCCGTCTCTTCCAAATTTCGAAAGACCCTATAGTTTGTCTCTTCTGCGTCCTCTAGGCCTTTCTCTGTCTCGGCCTCTTCTTAGGTGAATTCTACAACAAAGTCCACGAGGTCCTGCCCTTTGATGGCTGTCCTAAGCTGGTAGGTAAGATCATATTCTCCTAATTCGATGGCCCAGGTCATCAATCTCCCCGACTTCTTAGGTTTATGCAGGACCTGCCTTAGTGGGGAGTTAGTGAGGACTACCATGGAGTGAGGTTGGAAATAAGGCTTCATTTCTCTTGAGGCATGTATTAGGGCATAGGCCAACTTTTCCATACGGGGATAATTTTGTTCAGACCCTTGAAGGGCCTTACTGTTGAAGTATACAGGCCTTTGGGTCCCATCCTCTTCCCGTATGATGGCCGCGCTGATGGCTGATTCAGACCCCGCCAGATACACAAATAACCTCTCTCCTGCGATGGGCCAAGACATCAATAAGGGAGACCCTAAGTAGGACTTGAGTTGGTTGAAGGCTTTTTCACACTCTTCGTCCCATTGGAAGGCCTTTCTCAAAACTTTAAAGAATGGGAGACACTTGTCCGTCTCCGTAGAGATGAATCTGTTAAGCGCAACCACTCTCCCCATGAGTCTTTGGACATCCTTGATATTCCTAGGAGTCTTCATGTCAAGCAACGCCTTAATTTTTTCAGGGTTCGCTTCGATTCCTCTCTGGTTGACGATGAATCCCAGGAACTTTCCGACTCCTACTCCGAAGACACATTTCGCTGGGTTGAGTTTCATCTTGTACGAGTCCATCACATCGAAGGTCTTCTCAAGGTCTGCTACATGAGTGTAAGCTTTTAAGCTTTTTGTCAGCATATCATCTACATACACTTCCATGGTCCTACCTATTTGCTCTTCGAACATCTTATTGACAAGACGTTGGTATGTTGCCCCTGCATTTTTCAGACCAAAGGGCATCACTTTGTAGCAGTACGTCCCTTTGTCGGTAATGAAGGCTGTCTTCTCTGAGTCTTCGGCATCCATGAAGATTTAGTTATAGCCTGAATACGCATCCATGAAGCTCATGAGCTCATGTCCTGCTGTAGCATCCACCATCTGATCTATCTGAGGTAAGGGGTAGCTGTATTTTGGGCAAGATCTGTTTAGATCAGTGAAATCGACACACATTCTCCACTTCCCATTGGCGTTGGGCACGATGACCGCATTTGATAGCCACTCCGGATAGGTAACTTCTCTTATAAACTCAGCCTCTTCCAACTTTTTCACCTCTTCACGGATGACATTGTATTTTTTCCTGGAGTAAACTCTTCGTCTCTATTTGATAGGCCTGGCATCTTTGGCTACGTTGAGCTTGTGACTCATCACTTCAGGATTGATGCCAGGCATGTCTGCGTGACTCCATGCGAAGACACTCCGCCTCTTCCTAAGGAAGTTTATCAGCTCTTCCTTGATTTTCGTATTAAGGGCTTTGCCGACGTGGATCGTTTTTTTCGGCTCGTCCTTATCGAGGACGATGGATTCTACCTCTTCCGCGGCCTCTCCCTTCTTTAATTTTTTTTCATCTCTTGGATCAAGAGTATCAATGCTATAAGTGGTGGTGGCCCTCTTATGGGCTTCTCTCTCTTCAGCCGAGTTTAAGTAACATACTCGCGCTGTGGTCTGGTCACCTTGCACTTCCCCTACTCCATAAGGAGTCGGGAATTTTAGCATCTGATGGACCGTTGACGGGACAACCTCAAACTCCCTAAGGGCCACCCTTCCTATGATGAGGTTATAGGCCGAGAAGACACTCTCGTCCATCACAAAGAAATTAATCCTCCTAGTCAACCTCTTAGGCCATTCATCCCCATCCGTACGTCCATCTCATACATGCCCAAGGGGTGAACCTTTTCACCACTGAAGCCTATTAAGGGGTGGTGATAGGGAACCAATCTTGCTCTACTAAGGCCTAAGATCTTGAAGCAAGGCCAAAACATCACATCTGCCGAACTCCCCCCATCCACGAGGATCCTCTGCACCTCATATCCATGCACCCTTGTTGGTATGACCAAAGGGTCATCATGGGGGGCTAAGATACCTCTGAAGTTGAGTCTGGAGAACCCAACTACGAGGGTGTTCATGTCTACTTTCTTCATCTTCTGTACCGTATCGAAAGACATTAGATTCATAACTTCAAGCTTGGCCACTGATTTGGCCTCGGCTACATGAGCCTTCCTATCATCCACTTCAGATCCACCACCTACAAATCCACCGCATATTGTGCCAACACCAAAAGAGATCATACCAACCCTCTTCACCGGGGTGATGTTATCCTTTGGTGGAATATTCGGATCATCTTCATCATCACCTTCTGAATCTTTATCTCTTCGGGTCGGGACGTTGTCACGGCATCTGTCATTCCTCCTTTTCTTATGGTCATCTCTTCCACTCTTAGGGTCCTTACCATCTACATATTTTCTCAGTTTCCCAGATTTTAACATCTTCTCAATCTCATCCTTCAAAGCGAAGCATCTATCTGTGATGTGACCATGATCTTGGTGGAACTCACACCATAGGTTTTTGTTCCTCTTATGTGGTGGGGCTTTCAGCTTCTCTGGCCATCTCAGAGCCCTGTCATTCTTAATCGCATTGAGGATGTGCTCACAACTCACGGTCAGAGGAGTATAGTGAGCGAACTTGTCATCACCCAATCTCTTCTTCCCATCTTTCTTGCTTTGGGACTTTCCATTGCCACCGCGGTTCTCATCCTCATACTTGGCGGCCATTGCCTCTTCCGCATTCATTACTTTCCATGCGGTTTCCAGGAGCTCTACCATAGACCTAGGAGGGTCTTCCTCCAGCTTCCACAACAGCTTCCCTTTTTGCAGACCCCCTATGAGGGCAGTCATGGCTATATTTTCTTCATAATCCTTGACCTCCAACTTTTCTTTGTTGAACCGTGCTATGTAGTCCCTTAGGCTTTCGTCATGGCCCTGTTTGACATACAGCAGGTGAGTGGTTTTCTTCTGGGGTCTCATCCCAAATCAGAAGTTATGGATGAATCGTTCAGCTAAGCCTTTGAAGTTCTCGACCGAGTTCTTTGGAAGAGAGGTAAACAACTGTGCGCTGCCCCTGTTAAGGTCCTAAAGAAGGCTCTACACTTCATCTCATCGGGTATTGAGTAGATGTCTGCCACGGATTGATACATCTCTATGTGGTGTACTGGGTTGGTGCTTCCATCATACTTGGGAGACACTGTAGGAGGATTTAACTTAGCCGGGGTTGGGAACCCCACTATCCTAGCCACAAATGGGGAGACCTCTGAGTAGCCCCTTTGTAATGGTTCTCTGCTTTTAATGAGGTCTCCTATCTTCTCCTCAAGGTGTTGGATAGAATCATTCCATGGTCTTCTATCATCGACTTGGTCGAGGTTATCCCTTGCCACCTCCCTGGGATGGACAGCGGGTTCCCCTGCCACGACACGTTGGTTGTTGACCTCTTCCTGCTCCCTGCCTCTTCTTTCACAGTGTCGGCCTTGGTCTGGCCGACCCTGCCTGTTCCCTCTCTGAGAGCTTGCTGCGCTCCTTGATCTCGACAGTCTCTGTCTTAGGTAATTTATCGGGCCCAGTCTCTCGAAGGCCGACCCTCTGCTCAACCTATCAAAGGCTGACCCTCTTTCCCTAAGAGGCAGTACAGTGTTATTTGACTTTGCCTAAGAGGCCGAGAAAACCTTGACTTTGCCAACACAACCTTGACTTTGCCTAAGAGGCCGTACAGGGTTTCCCTGCCTCCCCAGGCGCAAGCGCCTAGGGTCAGCAATGTCCCTTCTCTGCGGGGGTGCAGGTTGGTTCTTCATTGCTGCCTGGGGTGGTCCCCTGGCGTCAGGATGAGGCTGAATTGCCACCGGAGTGATCATGTCCGGTGAGACTCCAGGTGGCCTCATTATATTTTGGTTGAGCTATGCAAATTGCTCCTGCATGGATGCTTGTGTTGCAGCTAAAGATCTCAAGGATGCTGCCACCTCCGCCATTTCGGACTGGGGGGGCGTCTAACTGGAACTAGCACCTTACAGGACCTCTTTCAATGGTGAAACAACTCCGCGTTAGGGGGAGGACTGGTTCACCACCAGAGTCTCCGGTGAGGTTAAGCAAAAAAAGAGGAAGAGATAGATTCTATCTTCCCACACACGACGCCAAAATGATGATGCTGAAATCAGCACCACCAGACGAGGTGTTTTCAAGCTCAATCTAAGAACAACAATTGCAGCATAGAGATATATATAGATATATATAGTAGAAGGATGTGAGGAGAAGAGGAATCAACACCGGAATATAAGGGGTTCAGCTAATCAGGCGTACGTCCACTGTGCAAGTGTATGATGTGTGTCACTGTATGAGGGCTCTAATGGCCATAAATACAATCTCTCAAGCTTTCTCTCTCTACTGTGTATTTAGATAGAGTTTCAGCTAGGGTTGAATATCTGGGATCCCTTTTCAAGGTAGAGGATGACCTCTATATATAGTACCTAGGGGGTGTAATGTATCCTCCATGCATGCAATGAGCATGTGTGTCGTTACCTCACCAATATGGGAGTACCATCAGTCACTGTCACATGTAGAGAATGATGATGCAATATTCTCCCCACGTGTGGGGAATAATCTTGTTATAACTGATTTTTGTCCACGTGTCCTTATCTAAGTGTCAGCAGGTGCTCGGCTATCGCGTCTGGTGTATGATCTTGGCCTTGGTGAGGCCAAGGTTGGTGAGTCTTGATACCTATTCAGTCCGAGTATCCCATGGAGGTCTTGGCCTAATCCTGGCCAAGACAATGGGCAAGGTCGTCTTGAGACGAGGTTGAACTGGTGGCTTGATGAGGTTGCTGGTGGCCTCCTGCGAGCTCGGCCTACATCTGGCCGAGGTTGCCTTTATAAGGTATACGAGGATGCTGTCGATCCTTGTGACGTCCCTTGGAGAGGCTCATGGTAGTGTCGACTTGGGCCGACCTTGATATGGCCGAGGGGTGATATAGTGTGTCCAAGTCATGCCCAATGTCGGCCATAATATCGGCTGAGGTTGGTGTCTCTAGGTCGAGGTTACACTTGGGGCATATCATTATGGATCCTCGTGGATTGGGGGAGTTCGGCAGATATTATGGCCATGAGAGACCGAAAGGGAAGGATGGGTGACTAACACCTTCCCATTCCGTAACTTAGCCCTCGAACATTTTGAATTATTAGTTTCTTAGGCATTAGTCTGTCTTTGATGCCTCTCTCTCAAGGCGAAGACAAGTTCTTTTGCCTATTTTGTGCAAAATAGGCTGGAGATTCCATTCTTTACATTCACTCCACACCAGCAACGATTGAAGCGTTCCTATATCGATAAAACCCGCAAGAGATTTTCATCCCGTCTTTTCTTTCCCGGGCCCCCATTCTTGGGAAAAAGGAGAGGGTAGAGAGAGAGAGGGAGGACATGCATAAATCGAAATGGCCACACCGTCCATGAAGGTTGAGATTTAATTCAAATGTTAACTCCTCTTAATATCCATTTCATTTTGGAATATGACCATTTTGTTAGGAAATAACATATTTTACTTACAAATCGGAACCAATGACCCTATTTTGGGACTATTAAGAAACCCAAAGGATAATTAATAATTTCCTTACATAACAAAGTCTTATTATTTAATTTTCTCTCTCCCCTTGGATGTCCCCATTCAAGGTATGTGTGGTAACTTGAGAGTGCACTTTTCACCTCTCCACTCATTTCCATTTAATCGGTGACATTTGGGTGTAAGAGTTTTAGTTTTGTTGGTCAATCCTTTTCATGACAAGTTGAATGTGGAAGTACCAAGATACGAATGAGACATTTGATATTGAGATGGATGACTTTGGTAGAAAAGCTTCATAACCTCTGGGAACCAAACCTTTATATGTAAAACCATTGTTGATAAACACATAATTTTAATAAAAAAAATCGCTAATTTGATTTAATCTTAGAATATAATTATTATTAAAAAGAAGAATATTTGATCTTCATATCTTCAGAAAAATATGTCTAAAGTAATAGAACTAGAGGACATACCTTGTTCGAATATTGTGATTCAAATTACTACCGAAATTCCATTTGAATCATCTTAATAATTGCCCGAGCACAATCTTCATCACTTTACAAAAAAATATTTTTTTGAGAAATTTTGAGTTCTCCCACTTGCCATATAACTCAAGTATGTTGCTTTTAGTGTATATTATTGAAAGCATATAATCCAATTTCAGAAAAAAATGACCGAATTTCGTAGTTAGATATGAATTCTACCTTCCATCACAATAGAGTGATTAGAAAATGAACACACGATCATTGTCCTTAATATCTATATAGCTTATACAACGGAATCCTCATCAAATATGAGTTCATATGTGGACGACATTAAATTCAACACTAATATTTAATGAACTTTTGATTTCCAAATACATTTAATTAATTAATATATCATGAAATCTCCCACTTCATCCATACATGTATTCAACTTCATCATTCGATTTAAGGAACATGCGACGCGCAAAAATCTTCATCATTTTTTTACCGCAATTAATTAATTCACTAATGTGAGTCTTAATTGCTCCACACCAACTCAAGATAAAGGTTACTTCCATGTAGTACGCGACAAATGTCATATGCATATATTACTATGATGTGGGTTGTCAGTATTGATCTCATAATGTCTTTATAATAAGATTATGGGTAAATTGTACAAAGCCCCCTTCAACTATCACAATTTTGTGGCTCATCCCCTTGAAAAAAATACCTGATAAACTCATCCCATTAATTACCAATTCATTGCAATTTAATCCAAAATTCGAGTTCCCTCCATGTTTGAGGTAAATGGACTAAAGTACCCTTAACTCTAATTTTGATACCCTTAATAAAAAATCAAAACGTGAAAAACAAAAAGAAAAAAAAGGACCAAAAATCATAGACCATATCGACACCACCATCGAGATCAAATCATCCCTCTCTATATTTACCTCTCCTCTCACCACCACCAAGACCACCACCACAAAAATAGAAAATTCTCGTTTTAAAAATATTTTGAAACTTTTGCAAACTATTCAAAATCAGAGAGATATCATTCGAGAGAAGTTTGTTGCTTTGGACCATGACTTTAGAATTTTAAAAGTGTCCAAAAAGGAGAATGATGATAGAGTCCAGTTTTTGGAGAAAGAATTAGGGGACTTGAAAAATTTCCGGATTTGTGTTTATTCAAATGAGGAAAATGTTTTGATTAATGATTTTAATGAATGTGAGAAGACTCATTGGGATAAATTTGCTTTCAATGAGGGGGAGCGAGATAACACTACACCAAAAATAGCAATCTAGCACGGTTTTAAACTTTGTCAGATCAAATCTGGCAGGTTTTGAACTGTGACAGAATCAGGTGTTCCAAAATGACCATTTTTTTGAAACGGTTTAAAAGTATGCCAGATTGGCCAAACAGGAACACTTCTGGCACACTTTAAAACCGTGCCATAATTTCATATTACTAGCACACTCTTGGTACACTTTATAGTTGTTCCATATTGAGTACATTTTGGTACACTTTGGGCACGGTTGAAAATCGTGCCAAAATTTGATACCCTTTTGGCACGGTTTTAAAATGTGCCTAATTTTTGGACGAAAGAAAAAAAATTATTTGAAAACAAGAAAAATCACAAATTGCGAATCTCGCACATTGTTGATAAACTAATATACATGAAAACCTCAAAATATTAGAAGTCTTCATAGTTCACAAACCAAAATAAAATTGGGCAGAGCTTCCTCTATTATTTGGACATTCTAAAACCTGTTTATATAAAACTTCGTAATATAAAACTCTCATGGCCATAAAATATAACAATAAAATTACAAAAATCCGCACGACCGTAAAAGTTAACAATAAAACTACGAAAATCCGAACGGACATAACACAAAAAATATAGTCCTAAATATGAACGATATTAAAAAAATAATCCCCCTGTTGTAAACCATTGACTTCTTCATGTGTTCCACTTGGATAAAAACTAACGATAAAATGTTATCCTGCAAAAAATAGGATACAAAAAAGAGATGATATTAGTAACCAAGTAATTTAAAAAAAATCTTACTCAATCTAAAAAATTGCATATACGAGTTACAATTATTATTGTATTCTCAAATCGGAAGTCTTGTGACTGCGTGGTCAGTTCCTACAAGTTACATTAGTCCCATGAGAGGTGTTAGTGCCTCTTACGGGGCTGTTTGAGGACGACTTTGAGTTTTCACACTCAAATGACATGTTTTTAAAAATAATCTAAATAATTTTAAATTATCATCATATTCTCAAATCGAGAGACACGTGACTATGCAACCAGTTCTTACAAGTTACATTGGTCTCGTGCGAGGTGTCCATGACTCTTACGGGGCTAGTTTGTGTTTTCACCCTTTAACGACTTATGATTAAACCTAATCTAGATATTTTTAAATTAACGTCATATTCTTAAATCGGGAGACCCGTGACTATGTAGCGAGTCCTTAGCAGTTACGTTGGTCCCGTACGAGGTATTAGTGCCTCTTACTGGATAGTTTGAGGGTTGGTTTAGGTTTTCACCATCCAACGACATGTTTTTAAGCATAATCTAAATATTTTTAAATTATAGTCATATTCTCAAACTGGGAGACCCGTGACTACGCAATCAGTTCCTACGAATTACATTGGTCCCGCGCGAGGTGGGGTGCCTCTTACAGGGTCATTTGAGGGCTGGTTTAGATTTTCACCCTTTAACGACATGTTTTCAAAGCTAATCTAGATATTTTCAAATTATTAGCATATTCACAAACCAAAAGACCTGTGACAACATAATCAGTTCCTACAAGTAACATTGATCGTGTGGGAGGTGTTCATAACTGTTACGGGACCATTTGGGGGCTAGTTTGGGTTTTCACCCTTTGGCGACTAGTTTTTAAGCGTAATCTAGATATTTTGAAATTATTGCCATATTCTCAAACAGAGAGTACTATGACTGCGCAGTCAGTTTCTACAAGTTATATTGGTCCCGTGCGATGTGTTAGTGCCTCTTAAAGAGCTGTTTGGGGACTCGTTTAGGTTTTCAGCCTTTAACGGCTTGTTTTTAAGTTCAATTTAAATATTTTCAAATTGTCCTCATATTCTCAAACTAGGAGACCCGTGACTACACAGTCAATTCCTACAAGGTACATTGGTCTCGTGCGAGGCATTAGTGCTTCTTACGGGACTGTTTGAGGGTTTGTTTAGGTTTTTACCCTATAACATCATGTTTTTAAGCCTAATCTAAATATTTTAAAATTATCTGTCCTATCATCAAACTAGGAGACCCGTGACTATGCGATCAATGATTACGAATTACATTGGTCTCGTACGAGGTGTTGATGCCTCTTATGGAGTTGTTTGAGGGATGGTTTAGATTTTCACCCTCTAACGACATTTTTTAAATTTAATCTAGATATTTTTAAATTATCAGCATATTAATAAATCGAGACTCCTGTGACTACACAATCAGTTCCTACAAGTTACATTGATCCTGCAGGAGGTGTTCATGCCTCTTACGGGGCCATTTTCTGTTTGATTTAGGTTTTCATGCTTTAACGGCAAGTTTTTAAGCGTAAACTAGATATTTTCAAATTATCATCATATTCTCAAACTGAGAGTACCATGACTGCGCGATCAGTTACAACGAGTTACATTGGTCCTATACGAGGTGTTAATTACTCTTATGGGGCTATTTCGGGGATGGTTATGATTTTAAACCTCAAACGACTAGTTTTTAGGCCTAATCTAAATATTTCCAAATTATCATATTCACAAACCAGGAGACTCGTGACTACACGGTGAGTTTCTACAAGATACATTGGTCCCATGCGAGGTATTAATGCATCTTACGAGACCATTTGAGGGATGGTTTAGGTTTTCACCTTGTAACTGTATGTTTTTAAGCCTAATATAAATATTTTCAAATTATCTGTCATATTCTCAAACTGGGAGACCCGTGACTACGCGATTAGTTCCTACGAATTACATTGGTCTTATGCGTGGTGTTGATGCCTCTTACAGGGTTGTTTGAGGGTTGGTTTATATTTTCACTATCTAACAACAAGTTTTAAAACTTAATTTAGATATTTTTAAATTATCATCATATTCACAAATTGAGAGTTTTGTGACTACACAATCAGTTCCTACAAGTCACATTGATCCCGTGGGAGGTGATCAAATTCACAAAGAGCATCTGCAATTGTTGCTTTATCATCCATTGTTACTGCTAAAAATAAATGCTCACCTGAATCCTCTCCTTAGACATGTTGCACCAGAAAATAAACATCCAGTGCATCAGTTACAACCAAGAGAGGTCTCCCTTTGCCATCAGTCCCAAAATTAGCTGAATTGGAGGTCCAAGTGAGTGTCTTCTTGGGAGACCAAGCATGAGTGTGGGGAGAGATCATAGAAGCCATAGCAACCGAAAGATCCTCCAAGGCTTGACCAAACAGTGGCCATCCATCCAAGGGGTCAAATGGTTCAAGAAAAAATAAAGAAAAGGGCGAGACATGTACCGGGGGGTGGAGTATAGTCCAAAACTATACGCGGGGTGGGGGTGTCTTAAATTATTTGTTCACAACTTCTTTTTGTACTAAATTTGTTCTTTTTTCATGTTTGTTCAGTGTCTTAAATTATTTTGTTTTTTATATGAAATCTTCTTAGTAGTGATATAACTGTTAATGAAACACAAGCAATTCGGCTGCACATCATTGGTTCTTAATATAGAAAACAAATGACCACTTTTTTTTTACTGATTTACATGATGCTTGGTGCCATATTGCAGCTATGATTATTGGGGATATGGAGCATCCACCGGTAAGGTAAGTAAGTTTCCATAACAAAGTTGTGCATCATACTTTCTACTTACCTTAATAGTTTGATTATAACTCTCATGAGATTCCAATACTAGACTGGATATTCAAGTATGCATATAGGGTGATTGTGAAAGAACCAAACAGATCCCCATTGTTATTGAACCTCCCCATTGTTTTGGGAAGCCTAATTTGGTGATTCTATTTAGTGTTTATTTAGTTTTCATTGTCAGAAATATTCAACTCCCTCTGTTTTATCTTTGTCAATAGTAAGGTATATTTGTTTGATGAGTTAATTTTACTATTGTGTTGGTTATTTTTCTTTGAAATTTGACTTGTTCCTCACTTCCATTTGTTCCAAGTTGCTCCTAAAAGGGTGAGGATCAGTGCCACGTCAAATGACAATTTTCACAAATTAAGGGTTGGGATGAATTCTTACAACTTTTATTCAAAATTTGAATTGTAACTACACTTTTTGATTTTCCCTTTACCTTTTCATTTCCCCAAATTTGTCTCAACCCCCCCAACGATTTCACCTCACTCGGCTCTCTCTCTCTCTCTCTCTCTTTTCACTTCTCTCAGAGGCAATCCAGCACGATCCCCGAGATCCCTCCCCCGCCCACTCCCGCACCTGGTAAACCCCCCTCCACCTTCCTCACTCACACACACGCACACGGCAATCCGACGCTGGCGCTGGACGGATCCCCCTCTGCAGCCCCTGGTAAACCCCCTCCACCTTCCCCACTCACACGCGCACGTACACACACACACAACACACTGACCTCACACACATATGAGATTGGTGGTGCACTTGAAGAGGATACTGTTTTTGAAGTTGTTCCAAGGTTTTACGCACACAACATACTATTTTTGGTGGTTTTATTTTAATACCTCTGTTCGATTACAATTTCTGTAGAAGGTTATTGAAGAAAATTGGGAAGAGTTTACATGATGTGCTTAAGTGGCTTAACTGCAACATTTTAATGTGTAAACATTGTCTCCCATGTTATCATTTAATTTTAATTTCTAGAAATTACATGTATTTGTGTATGTTGGGTTGAGGATTTTCATTTTTTCTGGTAAGAGTTTATCATATGCCAATTATCATATATTATTGATAATATACTATACATATAAAGCTTGGGTTGAATTAGGAAGTATACACGGTTGTGGAAAAATTTGTGTTTAATTTTGGATAACAACCCAAAATTGGCATTGGTTTCAATCGGTGGTTCGCTTGAGGTGAGTTTTTTTCCTCCTTTTGAAGTCTTATTTTCAAGATTTCTAACTCTTTATATTTCTTATGTAACATGTTTTGTATATATCTTGGTTGGTTTGTTAAGTTTTTTTAGCGTTTGTCGATTTTGTATTTACGATCCGTGTGTATTTTGTTGTAGATAATTCCGGAACAAGGCATTCAAGTTTTGTCTTGAATTTTAAGATCAAAGGGTATTCTATCTCTCTCTCTCTCTCTCTCTCTCTCTCTCACACACACACACACACACACACACAAATGCGCACACACACATACAAATACACATACACGGACACAGCGTTTGATTAATGCCTCAAATTAGTTTTCTCCTACTGATAAAAACAGCGGCGTTTGATTGAGGCCTCAAACAAAAACAACGGCGTTTTCCACCGACAAGTGCAAACATAGGCCAACAAGAATCCCGCCGACAAAGCCCCCCGAAAACTGAAAACATAAGAACTGCATACATATATATGCAATCTGCATATATATATGTATATGCATATATAAGCAATCTGCATATATATGCATACATATATATATATGCAATCTGCATATACATGCATATGCGTACGTGAACCCCCCCCCCACCCACACACCTGTTCTCCGTTCACTTCCCCCGCAGATTGCATATATGCATACACGAACACACGCACGCACGTGCCCCCTTCCCCGTCTCCTCCCCCTTCCCCACTCACACACGTGCACACACGCCCCCTCCCCGTCCCTTCCCCACTCACAAACACACACATAAACACGCTGCAATATGCATATTGCATATATGCATTGCAGATATGCATACACGCACACACGCGCCCCCTGTCCCGTCTCCTTCCCCCCCCCACACACGCGCACGCAAACACACACACACAAACATGCACACACGTGCCTCCTGCTCATCCCCTCCCCCCTTCCCCACTCACACACATGCACACAAACACAAACACGCACACACGCGCACACGCTGCAATATGCATATATGCAATCTTCATATATGCACTGCATATATGCATATTGCATATATGCATACAAGCACACACGCGCCCCCTGCCCTGTCCCCTCCCCCCTTCCCCACTCACACACGCGCACATGCACACACACACACACACACGCACACGTGTCCCTGCCCGTCCCCTCCCCCTTCCCCACTCACACGCACACATGCGCACACAAACATACACAAACACACACGCACACACGTTGCAATATGCATATATGCATACACGCACACACGTGCCCCCTGCCCCGTTCCCTCCCCCTTCCTCACTCACACACGCGCACACACAAACATGCACACAACCGCCCCCTGCCCGTCCCCTCCCTCTTCCCCACTCATACACACACGTACGCACACACACACACACACGCTGCAATATGCACACACGCACACACGCGCCCCCTGCCCTATCCCCTCCCCCATTCCCCACTCACACACGCATACACATGCACACAAACACACACACAAACATGCGCATACGCACACACGCGTCCCCTGCCCGTCCCCTCCCCCTTCCCCACTCACACGCACTCACGCGCACACAAACACACACGCACACACGCTGCAATATGCATATATGCAGATTGTATATATGCATTGCATACACGCACACACGTTCCCCCTGCCCCGTCCCCTCACTCCTTCCCCACTCACACACGCACACACGCGCACACAAACACACACACACAATGTTTTTGGGAACTCGAATGTTGAATTGCTAACGTACAATGTTTTTGTGAACAAACTATTTTTTTTTCTTTTCATTTCAGGTTTTAATCCAAGACCAATCAAACATGGACTTAATATTCCATCGTCGTTGTAGCCCGCTGCCTAAATCTGTCGAATTTGGGATTTGTTTTAATTTAGGGGATTTGTTGTTACTACTTAAATATGGTGGATAGTGCAATAAACAAAGGAGATTATGCCCAATTTTTTTTAAAAATTGACACTGTTTTTTTTAGACAGTTAATTTGATTGATGAATATTGTATATTTCATTTTATATGTGAATTTGTTTGAAGAATTTAAACAATTTGGATGTTGGACTATTTGTTATTTGTTAAGCAGAGTGAATAGTTCCATAAACTAAGGAGATTATGCTAAATTTTTTTTTTAAAATTCACATTTTGTTTTTTTGAGACACAATGTGAATTCGATAGATGAATATTGTATATTTCATATTATATGTGAATTTATTTGATGAATCTGGACTATTTGAATGTATTTTAAAATTATATTTCAAAATTTTTGCGTTTCGCTATTATATACTTTGAAAAATTTTCGTCGTTTCGCGATTACGTACTTTGAAAAATTTCGTCGTGCCTTCAAGCACGGGCATACGATAGTATATATATATATATATATATATATATACTAACAAAAATAATGAATATGTGTTATAAGTTTGTCAAATAGTTCACATAGAGCACAGGGTCGAAGTTAACAGCCAACACTACACAAATCATCATTTACTTTTCATGTTATGGTGAAAACTTTTATTGATTTGGAAGTGAAAAGGGGGAGAGTTATTCTTAAAATCGACCTTGAGACAGAATTGTGCGAATACGTCCTGATCAAGTACTCTAAGAAAAATTACAGGAAATAATGTGAAGAAGGCATTATAACGTGTTGAATACCAATCATTGGATGCAAGATTTCTATAGAAGGACGCCTATGCCTCGAAGAAGAAACATACTCAAGAAAGCTTATATATGATGGCTGAGTACAACGATTTGTATGTATATAAAATGGGCATAAAAATAATCAATAAAGCTTATATATAATGGTTGAGTACCCAATGTCAAGTTCTAAAAATATGTCTTTCACATCATCCTCTAGAGCATAAGTAAGCAATTTCCCATCAATAATTATATCCAACAAATGTGTATTCAACTGCTAGTGTTATATTGATCTACACTATCTACTACATAATGACAATCTAGATACAATATTTACATAAATCAGCACACCTTTGTGGATGCAAACCCTATTATCCGAACAATTTAATGATCAGTTAACCAAGAATAGACAAATAATATGACTATAATCACCCTAGAGTGCTCTTATATCGGAATTGCACAAAATATTTTCCGAGGTTACTATTTCATGTAATTATACCATCAAAAAAGCCTACTGAACTGCAGATATAATTGTCTTCACTATGAGACATTTTGATAGACTAGTCAATGGGTCAAGTTGTGTCATTCGTTTTTTTATTATACAGTGTTTGGACATTCAAATAAAGTTGTACGCATGAACAACAAAAATTAAAGAAAATAACTCAAAATACACACACACTGAATTCGAGTTAATGAGCCATAAAAGAGGGTAACTTTTGTACAAAGATTGTCATACATACACACACGCACAAAGATTAAAACCATACATATATATATATATATATATATATATACACACCCACATACACACATTAAACATATGTTTGAGGCACAAAAGAGTACCTAAGGTTTAGCGAACGAATTGGCTAGAACATGCACCAATTGTGATTACTAAGAGAGAATGAGAGTGGAAATGTTTGTGGCATAACCAGTCGGGTTAAATCAGTAAACCAAGAAGAGGGAACAAAATCAAAAGAAACTAACATATCAGAACAGACTATTTCATATAATATCTGAGCAAATAAAGATACTAGAACTACGTGACAACGGTACCAAAATCGGATCTTAACCGTATATATCAAATAAAAAAGTTGAATAAGTATATATATCAATAGCATATATTTTCAAAGTAAAAGAAAAACTTCAAGAACTGGTATAGATTAACCAGATTGAAGATTGAGACGGAAAAAAAATCATGAACTTGTTTTATACACAAGATCGTACATGCTCATGCATGACAAATATTTATCCCTACATTTCATCATCAAAAATGCCCTCACACACATAAAAATGCACACTTTTTGTCACATTTTGTAATCACGCACACGCCGAAGTACACGTACGACAACCGCTTATCCCTAATTCACGCACACACTTTGCCTCAAAATTTTAATTATAAGCTACACGTTGTCCCTACGCATAACAAATGTTTCAGATGCTTAAATATTTACTCTTAACATTGGAATCACAAGTGACAAGCACACTAGGCAAACCGATGCCTAAGTTTTTTTTTATCACAAATATCCCTCTCACACATATAATCACAATTGACACACACACACATGTTCATCCCTAACATCTGTAATCACAAGTCACACAGGAACACACTTTCCATTCAATTTCGTAATCACAAGTTACACACACACACACAAGTTTTCCCCTAAATATCATAATCACAAGTCTAACATACATACACAAACTCATTTTTAATCACAACACATATGCACACACACTTATCATCTTAAATATTCAATTCACCAATCCAGTAAATTTCAAAAATAAAAATTCACACTAAACTACAAAAACAAACATACACTTCCTTACCGAACATCCACTTTCCTCTGCTTAACAAGATCGTAACAACTTGTTTTATACGAGATCCGTTCCGTGTGTATGCCAAACCAATCAGTGCAAAAAAATATTCTCAAGAACTGGTATTAGCAAACAAGAAATGAATGTTTGATGTCAGTCCTGCCAAAAGAGGTAAATCAATCCGTCTAGATCTCTAGCCAATAATCTATTTAACAACCGATCTGATATGATGTTTAATAGTGTAAAAAAAAATATTATGATCTAAAGAAAAACCAGAGAGTCCTGTTAAGAGGATTATTTAAAACTTCAAAGAATCATATGAAAATGAGATAGATAGATAGATAGATAGATAGATAGATAGATAGATAGAGAGAGAGAGAGAGAGATTGAGAGAGAGAGAGGGACTGTGAGTAGAGTGATGGACCTGTGAAAATAAGAGAGTGGAAGGATCGGGAGACCAAAAGTAAGATTAGTATTTTTTTGGTGGTATTATATATTTTAGTTAAGTATGCTCAATTTTGGCACACTTTGAAATAGTGCCAAATTTTGGCACTATTTTAAAGTGTACCAAATTATCATTAAACCGTGCCAGAATTTGGCACAGTTTTAAACTGTTCCAAATTTTTAATATCAATGTGTGCCAAATTTTGTTTTTTTGTGTAACCTTCTAGGAATGATTAAAAATATGAAGAAGGAGTCCCTAAAATTGGAATAGTCAAATTCTTTGCTTGAGTCCAAAATTTTGAAATAAAAGATGATTTAAAAGACTCGATTAGTATTGATAGTAATGGTAATGGATCACAAGTTTCTAATGCTTCGAGTGTCAAAGAAAAAACATATTTCGTTTCAGAGAGTCAACCAAAACTGAGGACATTAGAAAAGATCAACCCATAGGTAACATTCTTCCTATTTACACCACGTTCACATTGTGGTAGGAAAGGTCACCATAAACATTTTTGTTTTGATCTTGGAAGAGGCCCTATGAAGTTGAAATCTAGTGTCCTGATGGTTCTCGAAATCTATATTCGTCATTTAACACCTATTTAGGTTAGGAAATCACTTTTATAGGCGCTAGATGGTAGACTAGTTGATTCTCACATGCTTGCACAAGATTCTTCTCTTGCTATATCTTATAGATGATTTCTTGCATGATTTTATGGGAACTAGAAAGTCGCCCTGTCCCGATCCGAAAGGAATACACTGAGCTCCATGCACCCCTCTCCAAAGTCTATCAATCCCTCTTAAGTCGAAACCTTATCAAACCGTTGGATCCTCGTCCATTGCCAAATCCACTCCTAAGAAACTTCAAGGCAGATGCCCTTTGCGCCTATCACCAAACAGCTGGCCATACCACTGACCAATGATTTAACCTCCGAAACATGATCCAAGGTCTAATTGACTTGGGTACCATTGCCCCACCAGCCAATCCTAAGCCAAACACTACTCACAACCCACTTCTAAATCATACCAATGCCATCTTCTTAGAAGAAAAACCAAAATTTGATCCCTCAACCCAAATCACACCCATATGCTCTCTTAAACCTCTCCAAATTTGCCCATATTTCCTCCTACACCCTACTAGCCTCGCTGATCAGGCACTGTCACTCCTTACCAGAGCATGCATCGTTGTCCGTACCCGTTCTAAAAATGGAAGTATGGAATTATCAAAAGTATTAAACCAACGCCTAGAGTTCGGGCTGAAATTACCCTCACAGATGGTCATTAATTGCTAGAGGTTCAGTACGCTGTTCTTAGAAGCATGAAACTGGGCTCGATAGTCAGATAGATGGGTAGTACCAACCAATAAAGTCAGCTTGGATGATGTCGTCCAGATTATGGCAGAATTATTCTAGCAAACTGACAACATTTGCAATATCACCAAGTTGTTCGATGCTTTGAAACTACAAGCCTGTCTGGTTCCCTCACCTTTACACATCCCCGTTGATTGGGAATACCTATATGAAGAAGTCATTGAAGTTGGGGAATGCATCGACTTTAGATGGAAAGACATAATTATTGCCACCGAATGGGGGGAAGAATTCAAAGATTCCAATGAAGAACAAGCTTCAGAGTGAACTAGCCCGATAGCCGGCATGTGTAGAATGATATAATTTGAAGAACTCAAAAAAATAAACAAGGTAGAAGAACAAACCGAGATCAACGAGGAAACAGGATTCATGTTTTTCCCTTCTTCAATAAATTACATGACCAAATTAGGGAGGCATTACCAGATCCCAAACTCACTACCATCCAATGACAAGGGGGAGGGCATGGAAAACCTTCCTATGCCAGAGATGAACCTCAAGGAGAGCAAGATCCTCAATGGATTGAAGAAAAATTAAGCTAACATCACTCTATGGGGGCTTTTCATGTCTTCTTAGCTACACAAAAATCCTTTGATCAAGATGCTCATAGGATCCACAGTTCATCCTTCTACCACACCAGAAGAAGCGGTAAATTTGGTTTAGATCCTTGACCTCTACTCGAATGCTATCCTTTTCTGAGGAGGAAGTCCCCAAGATTGGGGCAAACAACAATCATGCACTCAACATCTCCGTCGAGGTTATGGGGAAGGTTGTGCCACTCTCCCTTGTCAATAATGGATCCACCCTGAATGTATACTCACTGAGAACCTTTAAATATTTAGGACTGAAAGAAAGAGACCTCGCTCTAACCTCCGTCGATGTGCATGCCTACGATAACATCCGTCGGGAAGAGATGGGATCCATAAAGCATGTAATAGGGGATGGCCCTATAAACCCTAACGTTGAATTCCAAGTGATTGACATCCCAGCTTGTTTCAACATATTTCTAGGACGACCTTGGCTCCATAGTATCAAGGGCGTGTCTTCCTCACTCCATTAAAATTAAAATTCTTCACCGATGAACGGGTCATTACCATCTTGGGCAATGACAACAATCCCGATGGTGCAAGTTGTAGCAGTCCAATCCTTGAGATACATAACGGGTCAAATGATATGCTCCTATCAGGATTTCGAGTTGAACCACTTCTACTCCTGGCAAGGGATAAATTCAAAGAAAGGGTTTGTCCAAAAGACGACCCTCATGGCAACGTCAATGTGATTCAGATGTTCAGAAACATGCACTTGATGCCCGGACTGGGGCTAAGACAAAGACAACAAGGGATACTTGAGCCGATTGAACTGAAAAAGGATTTCCTTCCCTGTGGTTTAGGGTATCAACCATTAGAACAAGAGCTCAGAATGATTCGCCGGTCTCGATCAAGGGGGAGACTAGAATGCATCCAGACTATCACAGGTGATTCCTTGAATGGACAATTCATCAAAGAGGGTGAGAACTTCCCATTTGCTGCTTCCCTGAACTATGGTATTACCATGCAGATAAGAAGATGAAGCTTGGAATGGAGATCTTCTTCTAAGACAGCTACCCATGGGCCTAGAGTTCCCAACACCATGTACAACCGCTTATCAAAGATACCGAAGAGACTGAGGAAAGTGACTCCGAAGATTCCTTCAACTTACAGACACTGGGATAACACTTTGAATGGTTCATTCAGGCACTACATCAATCGATCCATCCCACCTGATTAAAGATGCTCATACACCTCTCCTCAACTAGCATGCTGCACAAGTTCTACCTACTGATATCTCCCCTAATCCCAATGTTTACCCCCTTTCTGCTTCCGTTGTCTATCCTTGTTCAAATGTAACCGATTCCTGTTTTGACGAGGTTCTCAATGCTATTTTTCATATCAATGAAATAAATAAAGATTTTGAGTATCTTGCTATTCCTTACATTAACTGTTTGGATTCTTATCAAACTTTTGAAGATGGTGATTTCGCAAATGAATAATTCTTAATTGATCTAAATAAGGTTAATAATAAACAACATAATCACGTTCAAGTTAATGAAGAAGCGACTATTGTTATAAATCTCGGTTCTAGTAGCCAACTGCGTGAGATTAGGATAGGGGCTGCCCTCGACGAGCATGAGCGTGCACAACTCGAAGAATTGATAAAGGAATTTATGGATGTCTTCGCATGGTCCTATGATGATATGCCCAGCATTCATCTTGAAATAGCTCAGCACGATATTACTACTCTCTCAGATTGCAAGCCAGTCAAACAAAAGTTGAGAAAGCTACGGACCGAATGGTCACTCAAAGTTAAAGAGGAGGTGGTCAAACAGTTGAACATAGGCTTCATTCGTTTGATCGAATATCCCACATGGCTAGCCAATATAGTGGTCGTGCCGAAATCATGAGGAAAAGATCGAATGTGTGTAGACTATAGGGATTTGAACAAAGCCTCTCCAAAAGATGATTATCCGTTACCCAATATCGACATGATCATGAACAACACATCCAGTCATTATCTGAAGTTGTTCGTCGACGAGTTTGCCGAATACAACCAAATTAAAATGCACCCAGACCACCAAGAAAAAACCGCATTCATCACCCCCTGGGGAACCTTTTGCTACACCGTTATGCCATTTGGTCTCAAGAATGCTGGGGCTACCTACCAAAGGGTTGCCACAACCATCCTGCACGATCTAATTCATAAAGAAGTTGAGGTCTATGTGGATGATGTGATTATCAAGCCCAAATCTAGAGAAGGTCATGTTCCTACTCTTCAGAAGTTCTTCGAGCGAGTGCGACAGTATCAGATGACACTCAATCCGTAAAAATGCATCTTTGGCATTACAAAGGGAAAACTCTTAGGATTCATGGTCAGTGAGAAAGGGATAGAAGCAGATCCCGCTATGCTGAGGGTCATACTTGAGATGTCATCTCCCCGAACAGAGAAAGAAGTCCGAGGTTTCCTTGGGAAATTACAATACATCAGTCGATTCATTATCTAGTTAACCTCCATCTGCGAACCTATATTTAGGCTCCTTCGAAAGGATTCAACTAACATTTGGAACGAGGTCTGCCAAGAAGTTTTCGACTGATTCAAACAATATCTGACCCAAACCCTGATACTCATGCCACCACAGCCTGGTCTCCCCTTGCTCCTATACCTACCCATAACCGACACTTCAGTTGGGGCTTTGCTAGCCCAGTACCTTGAAGATTACCATAAAGAAAGAGCCATTTACTATGCCAGTCGCAAATTGGTCGGGTATTAGGTTAACTACACCGCTTTGGAAAAGGTGTGTGTCATACTTGTCTGGGTCACCTAAAACTTGCATCACTACATGCTCGCCTTCCCCATCAAACTTGTATCCTGAATGGACCCCATCAAATACCTGATCGAAAAATCCATTTTATCCAGATGAATGGCCCGATGGTTGATGATCCTAGTCGAATTTGATATCATGTACGTCTAGCAGAAAGACATGAAAGGAGGAGCCATGTATGACTACCTCGCTGATCACCCCGTAGAAGAAGCCGATGTCTGGATCTCAGAATTCCCAGATGAAAACATCCTATGTAATGCTCAAGACAACCTCCAATGGCAAATGTTCTTTGACGGCGCTGCCACCAAAATGGGACATGGCACTGGGATACTCCTAATTGCCCCAGATGACTCCCACACTCCTCTCTCCATTAAGTTGGATTTACCTTGCACCAAAAACATGACTGAATATGAGGCATGCACGGTAGGCCTCAATGTTGCTCTCAAGAAAGGTATCCAATGCCTAGATGTCTACGGGGATTCCACCCTCATCATCGGTCAAGTGCTTAGAAAATGGAAAATCAAGGACGAGAAACTTCAACCCTTCCATGCCCATTTAGAAGAACTAGCCTCCGAATTCCAAGATATCACCTTCCATTTCCAACCTCGAGAAAATAATAACCTAGCCGATGCCCTTGCTACCCTGGCCTCCATGGTCGACATGCCCGAAGGAATAGTAATGACCCACTTCATTCTTCAAAAGCAAGACAAACCAACCCATTGTTACCACATGGAGCTCGTTACCACAGAAGATCCCGAGATAGCCAATTATTAGTACTATGATATCTGAAGCCTCATCAAGCATGGTAGGTATCCCGAGGGTTCCAAAAAGAAATATTGGGCAACCCTCCGAAGAATGGCCGCCCAGTACGTTATCTGTCACAAAGACTACTCAAACAAAACTTCGATGGAACTCATCTGCACTGCATCGCAGCGGTTGGCATTGAAAAGATAATGTAGAGAATCCACAGTGTAGAATGTGGACCCTATATGAATGGTCATATGCTTGCCAAGAAGATCATTGGACAGGGCTACTATTGGACCACTATGACCCAGGATTGCACCACCTATGTCCAAATATGCCTCAAATGGCAACAATTATTCAACTTTCAGCATGTGCCTCCGCATGAATTATAAAGCATGACCTATCCCTAGTCGTTCTCCACCTGGGGCATCGACATCATAAGGATGGTTACACCGAAGGCTTCCAACGGGCATGAGTTCATCATAGTTGCCATCGATTACTTCACCAAATGGGTCGAAGCGGAGTCATATGAAGTACTGAATGCCAAGAAAGTTGCCAAATTCATCAAGAAAAACATCATCTGTCGGTATAGGGTCCCGCATGAGTTAGTATCAGATAACGGGTTACATTTTGAGGAAAAAGTTGCAGAAATGGTCAATGAGTATGGGATTCAAAGACACAAATCTTCCCCTTACCGATCTCAAACCAATGGTGCAGTTGAAGGCGCCAATAAGAACCTCAAATCTATCATCAATAAGATGACCAAAAGTTATGGGGATTGGGCCGATCGGATCCCGAATGCCCTCTGGGGCTACCGAACCTCAAATCAAACCTCTACTAGGGCTACACCTTACTCTCTGGGCTACGACATGGAATCAGTACTACCCGTGGAATTTGAAATACGCTCGCTACGTATCATGATTGAAAGCAAGGTCGGTGAGGAGGACTGGCATCAAACTCGTCTTGGAGAGGTGACCCTCCTAGACGAAAGGAGACTAAAATCACTATACCACATACAAGGGTACCATCATCGAATAGTGCGTTCATTCAACAAGAGAGTCAAGGATCGCAGTGTTCAAGAAAGGGACCTAACCCTCAAGGAAATCATAGAACCCATCTGGGACCCCAGAGGGAAATTCAAGCCTAATTGGAGTGGCCCCTACATTGTCAAGAAGATCTTGTCCGGCGGTGATGCCCTGCTCACCGACTTGGATGGCAAAGAGATGGCCCGTCCAGTCAACCTGGATTATCTCAAGAAGTTCTACCCCTAGTCTGAAATCTCAGCGCGCTACGACTCTTCTCATCCCCCTTCTATTAAAAAAAAGAGGCTCTTCATTTCCCCCTTACCCAGAACTATGTGGGACTGATCCTGTGCAAAAATCATTTTCAAACAAATTAAAAAATTTCAAAAACCCCAGAGGTACATAGGCAGCTCATAAACCTTACATGAGCACGACCTATTCTTTTTCACAAAATACTATTCTTTTCTTACCTCCGAGAATGACAGTCAATTCCAACATATATTTGAATAAAAGGATTATGTATGCCTTAGCGATCAGTATAGATAATTCAAACAACACAATTTCATCGAAGGCACAACTGGATGATCAGAAACTTTTTATTTCCTTAATAAGAAATTAGGCTACAAATTACATAACAAAAGGAACGGATAACTCCCTTCCACCCACCTTCCTAGAAAGCCATAAAAAAATCCCCACATATATTCCCCATTACAAAATAAACCGTACTACCCACAGCTACCAGAGGAGCCTGCTCCATCATCATCATCTACATCCTGGGGTCCCCAAGTTTCCCCTGCCTGAACAGAGTGTCGCAAACACTCCATGGACCGATATGATCGAACCAGCTTCGAAAAGACCATAACACCTCCTTCCATGGTGTCAAAAGAAACAAACCACTTACGTCCAGTCTCCACTGCCAACATCTTACTAATTACTTTCCTCCATAAACACTTCATATAATCCCTATGGATATGCCAAACTCTCCCAACTGACTGAGAGGGACGGGTTGACGGATGTCGATGCTCCCACAGAGAGACAAGCAGCAGATGCAGGCGCTCGGTCAAATCTGCTACCAGAAAGAAATTTAGTGTTCGAGGTGGCACGACCCGTGCCCAACCAAATTGGCACAGAAGACACCTAGGAAAATAGAAAGAGGTCTATCTGAGACCAACCAGCCGCACATATAAGTATTCTCCTTGCTTCAGAACATGCAAAAGCTATCCCCACCAAGGCACTAACCAGTACAAATTTTGAGCCCCATGCTCAACAAACCAATTCTACCAGCTCGCCATATCCAGGCTAACATAGAAAAAGTAACGCCAAAAGAAGTTAGGTACAACCGACAAAGGATATTCTGAAAGAGTCACCAGGCGGAGTCTTTCAGACAACCACATGAATAGCATCACGGGACTATCTCGCAGGAAGTCAAAACGACCTTCTCGCTAGGCATTCCGACCATTCAGGGTCTCCGCCAATATCACCGCCAAAGGATTACGAAGGTATGACATCCATGAAGTAATGGATGCAAGTTGTGAATCCACCAGAAGTTCCCCAATCACCAGCAACAATTTTGAAACCAAGCCAGGAGCAACGGCTCCAGCGTATCCAACATCGCTAGCTTCCTGCAGATGTACAGACTACAACATCGCTCGGAGGGAAATCATTCCTCCAACAACCAGTGATCTAGCCGCCGAAGGCGAAATACGAAGAATCCCATTCAGTAAATCCCTGGGAGAATAGGAAAATACGAGTAAAGCCGCAGAAACACTGGGATTTAACCCCAGCATGACAGAAAATTCCTTGTAAATGGGATAAACTTCATCCAACCCAAAGTGGAATACATGGTCTTCGGGGTACCATAATTGTACTGCCGCTATCAACATGTTCCACTCAATGGCCCGATTGTGCCATAAAGAAACTCGACGCATGTTGAAAGCATCATAGTCGACGTTATAAGAGCACATCGCTTCCAAGGCTTCGTGGTAATTTGCAAAGTAAATGATACCAGGGAGATCCATCTTTCAAGGCTAAGAGATATTAGGCAAGTAAGTAAGGATGTGAAGGTGTGAGGGAAACACCCCACCCCTACCCTTTTTATACATGAGAACCCTCACAAGAGACATAATCCCTGCAGAAATCAGAGGGAATCCTACCCCACAAAGTACCAAAGGTTGAAGAGGGCACTAATCAAAGAGTTGAATTGATGGGACTGGATTTGACTGTCGATAGGCAGGACAAGGTGCTTGCCGATCGGCAACCCCCTTCTCTTGGAAATTTTCCTTTTTCCTCTTTTGTCAAAAATCAGAAAAACCCAATAAAAATAATTGATATTCTAAAGAGAATTTCAAAAATCCTCTTCCATCCCTATATGATTTCCCATTTTTAACTTTCCTTTAAAATCCCCAAAACATCTCTTTTTACGGTCTTAGCAACAAAGTAAAAAGTGCATGTGTATGCATTCACTCATTCATCATTAACAAAAGATAACAAAAACTCCATTGCATTGGATATATATTTGTTCGTCTGGGTTACATTAAATTTTGCAGGAAATAAAATAAAAGAAAAAAACAACGGAACTCAGCCCGAACCGACATTCTCATTCTCATTCTCTCACCTACCCTTCACCTCTCTCTAACAACTTCCAACCCTGCGATGCAATCTTTTTCCTATATGACGAGATAACGCACCACCGCTAACCGAGCTCGAGTCCTCCCTGGATGAAGCTGGCGGTACCAAGAAAGAAGGAACTGGGACCGCATCTCGAATATGGGCAGTCGTCGAAGATATCTAGTCTCTGATGTCCCTCACCCAAGTGGTCTACACCCGAACTTACTGCAAGTAAAAAGCATAATCAATATTAAAATAGGGATCAAAATAGAAACTAACCAAAAAAGATCAAGAAGGTATACCACAGGACGAAGAACCTCCTCGGTCAAACCAAACTCCTATGGATCCATCGCATGAGAATGGTGCAACATAGGCACCATCCCTCCATCAGCTCACCGAATGTTGTATGAAGGAATGTGCAATCACACGAAATGAACCTCTAAAGCCGTCGTCGTCGCTATTGCCGGACCACCGCCGATGTGGGAAGATCCCACCTCCCGACTCCAACTCGCAGGAGGGAAGGGTAAGGCATCATATATGCTGGGTGCCATCAACCAGCTCATCATAAAGTCCATATAGTCATACGAGGCAGCCGTATCAGTGTACAACAAGTAAGACTTGTCGACCATCATCGCGATCTTCGCATCCTCCGGCATCAACCGCTCCCGCCTTATAGACATAGGAGGCTATGCGAGTGGCACCACCACCTCTACCTCAACAATATACCGAACCACCACCTCCCCGAGATACCAAGAATGGAGAAACTCATGCACCAATAAGCACCGCATCCGTACGTTCACCCTGGTCACCCCGGTCAACCCCATATCCTGAATGGCTATCTCTCAAGGATAAAAGGTCACCTGAAAATCCCCGAACAAGATTAAGTCAATACAGAATCAGAACATGCAAAACCAAGACTAAAAAGGAAAAAGTCTTACCCTACCACTGGTTAGGCCATTCAAGACCTGATGCACTGCCTCTAGAGAGAGATATCCCTTCGACTGCCGATTGGCCTTCCGCCATCAATACAATCGGAAAAAGTCCCCAACAATCTCATCCTTCAGAGCGATCAACAGGGTATTGCACCCAATCGCTTCATAGAACCACGTCTGCCAAAGATATACATTTACAATAAAAAAAAAGAGACGCATAAGGAAATTGCGAATGCATGAAAGGAAAATGCACAAAATTAAAGGATACCTCGAGGAGATACGTGGCTCCAGTAAAAGTTTGTCGGTAGCACCGAATGAATTCATCCAAAGAAAAATAGAGGTTCGCCAAAGTCAGGCTCCCCCAATCATAGAGACGGATGTTCGAAAACATCCTCAAGTACGGTAAGAACCATAAGTGGACGCCACCATAAATCCTCCCAGCACCAGCAAAATGAACAACCAGGCCATCTGCCTCACCTGCAACCCGTCTTCCACATCGATCACCCTAACCAGCAGAACATCCCTCAACAAGGACAGCTAGATGGAATCCCCAGAGACTATCCTCCTTATGTCACCAATTTTCGCACGCAATGCCTTCGGCCTCACTCGTAAAGAGCGATCCGCCTCTATCTTGTCTCCATCACAATCCAGCCCCAACAGCTGCTGTACGTTTATAGGAGTAACCATCATCTCCTCGAAGTCGAAATGGAAGGTGTGGGTAGTATCCCACCATCTCTCCCCCAAAGCACACAAGACCCTTGTCGATCGAGGCATCTCATCCAATGCAGATGCTAACCTCCCAAAACCAGCTGATGATACCACCCAACACACCACGGGTGGAAGATGCTCCCAGGCATCCTTATGCCCCGTCGTCCCATGGGCACGCATGTTCTTCAAAGAGATATCAGACTGTCAAAAGGAGAAACATTGTCAAAATTCAAGAAAGGAAAAATCATCAAAAAGAGAGAAGAATGCCAAAAGTCAGGTTACTTACATAACCGCCAGGGCTCACCAACTTAGAAGACCAATGATGCGACGGTTCCTGTAGCAAAGTTTGGTCATCTGCAACCAGCACGAATGCATTAAAGGAGTTCTGACTCCCTAAAGCAAGAGGCGCCCTGGACCTTCACTCCACGTTCGCCTAGTTATCGACAACCAACCATTCACTATGCGCAGTAGTGCTCATAAAGATGGCCATTTCTTAGAGATCGAAATGCTAGAATGATTTGCAGAGGAAAATAGCAGAGAGAAAGAAAGAGAAGAGCTGTGAAAAATGAAGGGAATTCGCCCCCTTTATATAGGATGCTAAGCGTCATGTCGATCGATACAGACCCCCCACCCACCAATCGACACTGTCTCTTTACCTTCCCGAGGCAGTCCAAATGTCAGTGCCACTACTGAATGACACCCCATGCACCATGACGACCAACACCCTCTTGAAATTTCGTACAAAAATTCCAAGAAAATACCAGAAATCCCTAAAAAATCCTTACAAAATTCCTAAAAATCCCAGGAAGGATTTAGAACATTTTCACTAAGAAAAATTTGCATTCCCTCAAGCGAATCTCCCCTTTTACCAGCGAAGCTCTAAATAAACCAAGTAAAACTCCTCCCGATAACGCCCTCGAAGGATCTCTAAAGGTCTCAAACCTCCTCGAGCAATAAGTCCAATACCTGGACCACCAAATCACTTCCCTAGTAAAGTTTATGACATCAAACTTGCCTCCCCCCACAGATCACAAACACTTCCCCGCCAATCAACTCCCCGTCTCAAAACAACGTCACGAGGTAATTTACCCAGTGGAACTCCAGAGGGTCATTTTGAGAGTCTCCAAAGGACACACTACGTTTACCATAGCTCATTCACCAACGGAACCCAAAATCCAATCTTCACCTTCTCTTAGGTCAGAATTGACCTCGATCACGGATCGTCACCTTAGGTAGGTCAGAATTGACATCGATCCTCGGTCGTCACCTCTCTTAGGTTAGAATTGACCTCGGTCTTGGATCATCACCTTAGTTAGATCAGAATTGACCTTGGTCCTCGATCGTCACCTCTCTTAGGTCAAAATTGACCTCGATCTTGCATTGTCACCTTAGTTAGGTTAGAATTGACCTCGGTCCTCGGTCGTCACCTCTCTTAGGTCAGAACTGACCTCAGTCTTGGATGGTCACCTTAGTTAGGTTAGAATTGACCTCGGTCCTCGGTCGTCACCTCTCTTAGGTCAGAAGTGACCTCGATCTTGGATCATCACCTTAGTTAAGTTAGAATTAACCTCGAACCTCGGTCGTCACCTCTATTAGGTCAGAATTGACCTCGGTCTTGGATTATCACCTTAGTTAGATCAGAATTGACCTCGGTCTTGGATTGTCACCTTAGTTAGGTCAGAATTGACCTCGGTCATTGATCGTCACCTCTCTTAGGTTAGAATTGACCTCGGTCTTCAATCGACACCTTAGTTAGGTCAGAAATGACCTCAGTCCTCGTTCGTCACCACTCTTAGGTAATAATTGACCTCGGTCTTGGATAATCACCTTAGTTAAGTCAGAATTGACCTCAATCCTCAGTCGTTACCTCTTTTAGGTTGGAATTGACCTCGTTCATGGATCGTCACCTTAGTTAGGTCAGAATTGACCTCGGTCCTCGGTCGTCACCTCTTTTAGGTCAGAATTGACCTCGGTTTTTGATCATCACCTCTCATAGGTCAGAATTGACCTCGATTTTGGATTGTCACCTTAATTAGGTCAGAATTGACCTCGGTCCTCGGTCGTCACCTCTTTTAGGTCAGAATTGGCCTCGATCTTGGATCGTCACCTTAATTAGGATAGAATTGACCTCGATCCTCGGTTGTCACCTGTTTTAGGTTAGAATTGACCTTGGTCCTTGATCATCACCTCTTTTAGGTCAGAATTGACCTTAGTGTTGGATTTCCACCTTAGTTAGGTCAGAATTGACCTCGATCTTAGATCGTCACCTTAGTTAGGTCAGAATTGACCTCGATCCTTGGTCGTCACCTCTCTTAGGTCATAAATGACCTCAGTCTTGGATCGTCACCTTAGTTAGGTTAGAATTGACCTCGGTCCTCGATCGTCACCTCTCTTAGGTCATAATTAACCTCGATCTTGGATCGTCACCTTAGTTACGTTAGAACTTACCTCGGTCCTCGGTCGTCACCACTATTAGATTAGAATTAACCTTGATCCTCGATCATTACCTCTCTTAGGTCAGAATTGACCTCGGTCCTCGGTCTTCACCTCTCATAGGTCATAATTGACCCCAGTCTTGGATCATCACCTTAGTTAAGTCAGAATTGACCTCGGTCCTTGGTCGTCACCTATTTTTGGTCAGAATTGTCCTCGATGTTGGATCGTTACCTTAGTTAGGTCAGAATTGATCTCGGTCCTCGGTCTTCACCACTCTTAGGTCAGAATTGACCTCGTTCCTCGATTGTCACCTCTCTTAGGTCAGAATTAATCTCGGTCTTGGATCGTCACCTTAGTTTGGTTAGAATTGACCTCGATCCTCGGTCGTCACCTCTCTTAGGTTAGAATTAACCTTGGTCTTGGATCGTCACCTCAACTTAAGACCACAAAATCAACCTCGACCCTCTGAATTGGTCATACTCCTTCAAAGCATCATGTGGTGTCCGTTCGAGGGCTGTCATTTGTTCCTAAATCACCCGTTGAGGGGCTTTATAGACACCCCATTATGTTACCCCCTAAAACTATCCTTAGGAATCTAGCACCTCCCTCCATCACTATAAATCTAAGGCATAGCCCGAGTACTGACCTAAAAGCCATCTGGCACTCCCAGGCTCCGTTTGATAAAAAGTCAAAGTCTTCATCTCGATCGAGGCTGAATGAATATCTGAAGGGCACTGAAACCCCATTCCAATGGTCCATCCCGTGCATGATTCTAACTCACCAGGCGGGCGAATGACCCATTTCCCCCAAGACTCAATTAGGAGGCCATCGGGTGGTCCCGGGCTCTGTTTGACCTAAGTTAAAGTCTTCAGCTCTAGCGAGTCCAAATGAATCTTCGAAGGTCACTGAAACCCATTTCCAATGGTACACTCCATGCGCGATTCAGACTTATGGTACGTACGAACAATCCGTTTTACTCTAAGAGGTCATCGAATGCTTGCTGGGCCCCGTGAATCAAAGTCAACTCCCCAAACCAGATAAAACTCTTTGGAATGTCTAAGTACATATCCTAAACTTTCCATCGATCTTCCCCATGAATGATTCAGACTTACAATGCAGACGAATGATCCATTTGTGTTCGATGATTCCCCGTCCAATGGACTGACAAATGCTTTCGAGCCGTATTTGACCCAGAGTCAACTCTGAAACCTGGGAGCAGTCCAACGGAGTTTCAAAGGTCTCTAAATTAAATTTCCAATGGTCCACCCCATGCATGATTCTGATCAACGGTTTGTGTTATGCGGCCAATTTACCAAAAGGCCTAAAAAATACAGCCAAACGGGAGGTCTTAGATCCTGCCTATCGACAATGTGCCTAAACGCACCTGCCGAACTACAGGAATAGGGCTATGTCGATCTGCAATGCACTAGGCCTATAAAATGGAGGCCCTGACCTCACTTGCAAGGGAGCCCAAATCAGATAGAAACTGCTCTTAGTAAATCTTAAAAACCTCTCTCGAAGTCAGCGTGATTTCTACACCCAAATCCCTTTCCAACCTTCACTTTTCATCATCTTTTTCATCAAACTTGATGAATTCACTACTCTCCATCATCATTTAAATCTAAGGGCTACTCTCCAACATTCAAGGTCAAGCTCAAGATCTTCAAGAAGGTCCAATTTTCTCAACTCTCTCCTTAAATTCTCATAAAATTGTAATAACTTGTTTTATTACTTAGTACCTTTATTATCTCATCTCACACATCCTAATATAATTGTTTATTTAGTATTACTGTATATCTCTTATTTTCATATAAATAAAAAACACAAACAAAATAAAAAGAGGGTTTGCTCGTAAATTCCAGACGGGAATTCTCATACTTTTCTTACACTTCTCTCACAACTAAAACACTTTTTCTACACACACACACACACAAACACATACATACACACACATACACACACACACACACACACACACACACACACACACACAAATAAGAGAATCCCGATTGGATTTATGGGATAAATCGCACCCCTTGTTTTGTATGCGAACTACGTGGACTTTGATGCCTCTATAGGCTACGTAGGCATTTCAGGGTAAAACCCGAGACTCGAGTCCTGTTCTTTACTTTTTCTCTCATTTTCCATTTTCTCTAACCTCCATTCTCTTACACTATATATATATATATATATATATATATATATATTGTTCTTAGGGGTGTATCATTCCGTGTGCATTATCGTTTCCTCATAACGATTAACGTAAGGATGATCGCGTAAATCTTATTTTCTACTATTATTTTCAAATCTTCCTACGGATGACTCGCTTTACCTCTTCCATGGTACAAGTCGATGATTCCTATCCCCACTATATATACACATGCACACATGTCATGGGGAAAATAAAAATGAAAATAACAAAAGTCCTTGAGATACCTAAAGGGTGGAATGGGTGCCTAACACCTTCCCATTTCGTAACTTAGCCTCCAGACCCTTCTCGAATCATTTTGGTTTCGTATGCACCAGTATGTCTTTGGATGTTGTCCTTCAGTATGGCTTCCCCTTTTCTTTATCTGTTATGAGTAAAATAGACTCGCGACTCTAATCTCTCAACATTCTTTCACCCCATCCCAAAATAACGACGGTCAAAGCCCTCTCGAGATGGACGCGCGGGACCTGAGGATCCTCCATCGTGCGGCGAGGATTCGGGATGGACACAGGGGCCAAAATCATTTAGTTTGTTTGATATTGAAAATTAAATCACTTCAAAAGAAAAGTAAATAATGACAATATGATTATGTTTATCTTTTGAGGGAGTTTAGTTGAAGATCAACGAGTTTGGGCAATAATACCTAGTTATGCGTATTTTTTCGTGACGCTATTGATTTGTAGAATCATCAAGATTCTAGGCTTGTGTGCATTGTTTTTATTTTGTTCAGTAAGTTCAAATATATTTCTCATTTGAGCCTAAAGCTTAGTTTGATAAAATTTTGTGATCAATTAGAACTTCTTGAACATATTAGAGTATTTTGGTTATAATTCTTTTGTTACTAGTTCATACCCATTCATTTCATCCTACACGTTTGGACACATTGATATTATGCTAGTGTGTAAAGCTTATGTGTTTGTGTCATGTTTTGTGATTTTTTATACCTATATATGTGTGCCATATTTTTATTGATATATTTTTCACATATTATATATGGTATTATATTATACTATGTTGTATTTGTTTTTGTTTTTTTGAAAAATTAAAATTTTCAAAAATAGTTAGTTGTGTTTGGTTTTGAGATGATCATTGCACATGCTTGATTTATATCTTTTTGTTATGATATCTTATCCTCGACGTTGTTCTTAGAATTTCATGCTTATGTTTCTACTTCTTCGTCTATTTCAAATAAAAACAAAGGGGGATAGCAAATTAAAAAGATGAGTTTCATTTATGGGGGAGAATTTATTTATGAGTTTTACTTTGTTTCAAACTCTATGTGCCACGAGATATATATTTTTGTCTCATGTGTGTAGGTACTTGAAGGGGAATTCAAGACACACGAATGAAGATAAAATTTGTCAAAAGGGGAGAAGAAGAAGTTTGAAGACAAAGAGACTTATGCCATTTTGTTTTAGGGTTAGGAATTTCGTTACTGTTTTTGTCATAGGAGATTTTTATTTTAATTTGGTGTTCGATAATGTTTCTTATTTTGTACTGGAATAGTCGAATGGGGATATGTGTAACAACACTTGTACTAACATTGTTCTTGTCATAACTTTAGGCTAGTTTGGCGTATCCCATGACAAATAGTCACACACCGTCAAAACGAACCGAACTCGAGCATGTCTAAGTTTCAAGACTTCACGACATCCCATAAGGTACAAAACAAGTTAGAGTTTGAATAAATTTATGGAATTATGCTTCAGATGTTTATTCATTATAAATAACAAACAAGAAGATTTATATTTGAAAATATGTTTTTTGAGTTTACTGTACGTTGAGATCGTTCGAACGACATTGCTAGTTCGTTCGAATTGTGTTTTTAAATGAACATCAAATGAGGCATTTTGTTTTGGTTTTGATACATCGATAGAAGTGAGAGAAAATATCATTGAAACGAGATCTATATATCGTAACAACGACTTCTTCATATCGTTCGAATGACGTGCCACCTTAACAATGTTATAAATACTTGTTTCATGTTCAGAATGTTTAAGACTTTTTCCACAATAATTTCTGCATAACTTTTACGAAAGTTCTTGATTGTTTTGTGTTTAAAAATATTGTTTAATTCACAACAAAACAACCTTGAATATTGTTCCTATGAATGAATATAAACCTATAAAGTTTAGTATCGTTGCATACACTTTTGTGGGGAAGGCATCTCCATATCTAACTTATGATACTTGTGGGGATTCACTGGTGAAGACTAAGACTAAGGCTAAAGGAGGAAGATTGCGATCTTTGTGGTTCTCCAGGGAATCATTGTTGTCAACTACGGTCATTGTGGTTCCTGAGAGAATCATTGTTGTGTTTCACTTGTACGTTTGTAAGTTGCAATTTGTAAATTATTAGTGAAATAAAAGATTTTGCCCTACATGAGTTTTTCCTTAAACCTTGTCTTAGTTGATTGCTTTATTTTATTTGTCTATTTTATCACAATAGATGCACATTCAGGATTAAAAAATAAAATTTGTTTAAAATTGGCTTCCACATTTTTAAGGGATATAAGAGCACTCATTATTTCGACCCGACATATTAGTATTAGATCTTCCCTATGCCTCACTATGTTTTCAAAATATATTTTGAAAAAATATTTTTGATTCAAACAACTCTAAAATGCTCTTGAACATAATGATTACACAAAATCAAAATCATGTACCTTCTCCATTGATTGCAGTGATGATCTCAACTCTATAATTTTCGATTGTTGCATTAGGTCACTAAGTTATCATCGATTGATGCTATTAAGGATGTACATATTGATGTATAGGTGTAAAAGATAACGCCAAACTTAAAAAAAATAATGAACAATTATAAAACTTTCTCTTAGAAATCTCCTAATTTGGCTACTTTTGTACAAAACAAAAAGGTGGAAAAAATAACCCCCTAAGACAAGTTAAACTAATGTCAATCCCAAACCCAAAAGGAAAATACACTTGCAACATTTTCTTTACAAAAAAAATTCATCGTGTTGTCCATGATATCATCAATGTGAAAAAAGACCTACACATATGAAACAAAGGAAATATTGTGATGAATGGAGTTTAAAACAACTATGCATAAGCGATGGAAACTTTAACAAAATAATTAACTATTTATTATATATATATACAAGCATCACACCATGGACTAGCACGAATATCTCTGAATCATGAACATGGAATGAATATGTGTGAACTAAATGCACGAGAAACTCAACATAGACATACGTAATGATAGTGCACAAAGTCAAATACACACTCTTAAAGAAATAACTCAGTTCAACCTTTAGTGAAAAAAATTGAACAAAGTAAAATTGACTAAACGCATACAAAATGTCAGGAATTTCAGTTCTTACCAAATCAATAACAACAAACTATTTTATATTTTTGAAAGAATTTGATTTTGCAAATATAGAAGTATTCAACTTATTTGACACCCCCCAAAATCTCTCATTTTAAGCACAAACTGGCAAAAAAATTTGAATAAACTAGATGGCGCATTTGTAATGAAGCATCAATGAAATAAATTAGCCTTGGCACATATCTTTGATGTGCAAAATCATCTTTTACGCTCATCCCAATGATGGCCTCTAACGCAAAGAAGATTGCTTATTTTGTAGCCCGTTTTCATTACTTAAACATAAATAAATTTTTCGATAAAAAGGATCTGGGAAATTATTTTTACATGCATAATTTGTTCCGAGCACATTGGGTTCATTTTTAAGGATGATTAAGATAAGAACATCCTATTAAACATATTACAAGAAAGTAGAATGTTCAAAAGTTTTTTCATGTGTGCGATCAAGGATATATAATGAGTCTAGCATGAAGGAAGAAATCACCAAAGAATGATGCAATGCTAAGCATATATATTTAATCACACAAGAAAAAAATGTAGCCAAATCTCTTAACAACAGAATTAAATCAAATCAACGGATGGAATGAAATTGTGATTCGAATATCTTAATTGTTCATCCATATATGGTGTAAAACAAAATACAAAAATCTTTTTGATTTATTTTTTGAATTTTTTTTATCAAAAATAAAATCTTTTTGATTTTTTTTTTAAATTTTACTAAAATAAGTTTTTTTCCCCAATATATACACATAAGAATACAATCTTGTCTTAGGAAAAAATTATAGCAATGTTAAAAACACCCTAAACTAAAAATAATACCCGAACTTCAATCAATGGAAGAAATACCCAAAGACTTCCTTAGATCCTTAAATATAATTTTATCTAAAGGTTGAGTGCAAATGTCATCCATTTGACATTCAACACTCATGAAGCTCTCGAAAATGAACTTCTCCTCAATAAACGCATGGATAAAGTCCTCGTGAATACTAATGTGTTTCATATGAAATTATTGGACAAGATTACGAGAAATATGGGCTAAACTCATATTATCTTAAGAATTAAGCATTGTGCCTTGAATAATAAAATAATCCTCCAACATTTGCTTTGTCCAAAAGAGTTATGTGAAATAACTCCTGGAGGCTATGTACTCAGACCCCACCATGGACAAAGAAATTGATTTTTTCATATTGATCAACCATATGACAAGACCACTCCAGAAGTAAAAGCGTCCACCCATGTTATTTTACAAACATCAACATCCCTGGACCAATTGGAATCTGAATAAGCCAACAGACATCATCGGTATCAAAGGAATACCAAATGCCATAAGAAAGAGTTCCGCTCACATAATTGATGATATGTTTAATTTCAATCAAGTGTGATTCTTTTAGGGATGCTTTGAACTGTGAAAAAACTCCAAAACTAAATGCGTTATTGGGACAACTAGCGGTCAAGTAGAGGATACTATCTAGCATACTCCTATAGAGTGTTTCCCCGATGTCCTTTCATCAAGTGTATTTACTAAGATTTTTCAAGGAAATCATGAGCGTGAGAGAGTTCTTAGTGGAGTTTATCAAACTTCTTCACTATATCCTTATCATATATTGATTGAGAAGTAAATATCCCATTCTCAAATTGATGCACTTGGAGACCTAGGAAAAAATTAAGTTCACTAACCATGCTCATTTCAAATTCAATATCCGTCTCTTCCTCAAAAGTTTGTGCATGTTTGGAGCACGTGGATATATATACTATGTCATTTTCATAGACTTATGTAACTAAGATATCATCACCCTCTGTCCTAACAAACAACATCATATAAACTCCTCTCACCAGAAGTTATGATCTAAGAGATAAGAAGTTAGCCTTTCATAGAAAGCACGTGGTGATTTCTTCATACCATACAAAGCTTGCTTTAGATAAAAGATGTGTTCTCAAAGCTTTGGATCTTCAAACCCCTTTGATTTTTACACGTAAACCTCCTCCTAAAGAATGCCACTAAGAAAGGCGCTGTTAACATCCATTTGGCAAAGCTTAAATCGTAGATCACATGCTATAACAAGTAGTAGTCTAACGGACTCAAACATAGAAACATGGGCAAATGTCTTATTAAAGTCTACATCTTCGACTTGTGTGTAATCTTGAGCGACCAACCTAGCCTTATTGCGAAGTATGGTACTATTCTCATCCATATTTCTTTTGTACACCCACTTGGTACTAATAAAATTAGTCTCTTTAGGCTGGGGAACCAATTCCCAAATATCCTTATTTCAAAATTTAAGCAACTCATCTTGCATAGCACTTATCCAATGCTTTTCCTCGAGTGCTTCCTTCACATTCTTAAGTTCTATTATGGAAGTGTAGAAAAATTATCTAACCTCATTATCTAATTAAGCATGACTCTTGACACCTAGTGTGGGATCACCAAGTATGTCAGTAGGGCCATAACTCTTTTGAATCCAAAAGGGAGGATCCTCTTTCTCAATGGCGGGATTCACCATGGTGATTTGGGGAACAATGAGATCGTCGTGAAAGGGTGCATTGTTCTCCACTTATTATCATTATTAATAATATCGCTAGTGCATCATCTCTAATCGTGACATTTATCGATACCATGAACTTAGAGATTTTGTTATTATACACCCTATAGGCTCTACTAGTCAATAAATATCCTAAAAGTTTTCCCTCATTGCTTCTAGAGTCGAAATTCTCTAAATGGTCTCTATCTCTAAGGATATAGCAAGGAATCCCAAAAATTAGGAATTACGATAGCTCGAGTTTCATACCGATCCATAACTCATATAGAGTGTGAAGTATGTATGGATGAACATAAGCCTTATTCACTGTGTGGCATGTAGTGATAACTAGCTCCTCCAAAAAATGTATCGACACTTTCCTTACAAGAAGTGTGGACCTTTCCATGTCTTAAATTCTTGGATTCTTCCTCTTAACAATGCCATTTTACTAAGTACGAACGACCAAAAACACATGTTTGATTCCATCTTCATCATAAAAACCATCAACTCCAACAAATTTAAATTTAGTGCCATAGCCACTGCGAATACAATTTATAGTGGAACCATGTTTATTTTAAAGGAAATGGTAATTGATTGTTTGATACTCAATAAAATTGGACTTTTCTCTATGAAATCCAATGATAGAATTTCTCCAAAAGTCATCCACAATAACGAGATTATACTTCTTACCACTAATACTATTCGTATGCGTGGGACCCATAAGATCCATGTTTATCATCTCGAAAACACGAAGGTGCTAATGGTATTTAACTTCCTGTAGGGACTCTTGATTTGTTTCCCTTGTTTTTAAGGACCATAAATCAAGGAAAGTAGTTTTCCAATAGATGGTAAGCCACAAACTAGGTATTTCTTAACTACCTTGCAAGATATCTAAAATTGACATGACATAGTCGTGAATGCCAACAGTCCATGGCGAAGAACTTATCACTATTTCACACTAATGGGGGATTATGAATGATATCATAGAGATTTTCAGTAGTCCTCCCAAGTTGTAGCAAAAGTTAACCAAAATTATCAAAAACATGACACTCCTCGCTATCAAACTTTACCACAATGTTCTCATCGTAAAGTTGGATATGATTATTAAGTTATCCTTCACTCCTTCAACATACAGAACATTTTCTATCTTAAGAAAGATGAAATTCTCCATGCATCCTCGTCCTAATATTCTAGACTTACTCCTATTTTCAAAGGTGACTTTTTCTTTCTTGTATTCCACCTAGTTGGTAAAATGTGACTTGTCACCGGTCACATGACTAGGACACCCAATATCAAAATACCACAGAGAAGTATCATAAATATTTAAAGAAATATAAATCATAATAACCTTTTCATTACTTGTAGGTACCCAAGTGGTGGTAACCTTTTTCTAGCCTTATCATTTTTAGCACTAGTCATTATGTCGAAAGTGTTCTCAAAAGTCATAAACATCTTTTGAAATTATTCTATTAAACTTTTAGAAGGTGTGACAAGAAGCTCAACTTTCTCTCAAAAACTATCTGGGCCAATATAGAGGTGTTTAGTAGGATGTGTGAGACAGAATCATCCAAGATTTTAGCAAAACTTGCTAAGATGACCTCTTTATTTGTATTGGGTATAAACCTAAATTTGTTTGGGTCTACCTTAGTGTAAACGCCTAGGACGATTTCTCGTTGGTGAGTTAGGTGGAGGACCATAAGGATATAACATAAACTTAGCAACCAATTTGAGTACGACAGTATTAGAAGTGGATGCACCCTTGTAACCTATGCCACACCTATCTTTAAAACATAAAGTGGGACCTAGGAACATGTTTCCAACTTTTTTGGATGTGTCCTCTAGACTGAATTTAACCTCCTAAGCATGTTTGAGAACTTTCTTAAGTTTGGAATCATGGGTTCCAAGTTTCTCATAAGTCTCCAACGTTGTTTAAACATCTCTCATAAAATTAGCCACTTTGTTGGTCTAGTTGATATTTTCTCTACCCACCGAAATAAGTTGATCACTCAAAGAGATCAAAAATAGGTATCACTCTCTCTCTATCAAAACTTTTAAATCCTTCTCTACGTAAGACACCCTAAGAGTCAAATTTTTATTTTACCTTTTGGTTTCCAGCGGCCCGGTGTAAAGTTCGGAGTTTGCGTATTGAAGACTACATTCTCCCTCCCTGTAATCATCACCGTCAAATTCTCAGTAGCGATTGACTCGTTATCGAGGTTATCATATTCATAAAATTTCATATCATCTTTAGGCTTACTTAAAGTTTTAACATGACTAGCCATGAACGAGGTGAAGTTATGTCCATGAGGTGATTCATCACCAGAATCCACCGACTCAGCATCACTATTGCTCAGAGTTTAATTATAGGTAACTTTATCTTTTCGCGATCTCTTAAGCCTAGTGGGACACTCATGGTCAGGACCTTTCCCCTCACACGAATTTATCTCTCCAATTTAACATTAATAGGATATTCACCTCTAGATTTCTTTTGATCATTCTTATAAAAATTCTTCCCAACATTGACATTTTTGCATTTCTCAAAATTTTAATTTTCCACTTCAAATGAATTTTGAGTTTTGAATTGGGGAAACTTTTTGAATTCTTTAACAAATAGGGCAAGATCATCTTGAATAAAAACAACAACACGTTGAACCAAGATGATCCTTTCAAAGTACAAATAGATGGGAACTTCAAAAAGATCAATAGAAATTCTTTTTGCGTGATAAGACATGCATCGTGTTAACGATTTTCTTAAGTGAAAACATAAAGGGAATGATAAACAAAATCCTGCACAAGCTAGTCTCACATAGGTAGAGTACCTTTTTGATAATATTATTTATTCGATACTTGTCACTATGGTTTACGAAATCAACATAGTGGGGAATAGTAGTGAATGATGAGTGGACATTGGGGACATTTGTCACAATTATTATGATAATAACATGTTTAATTCCTAACAAGACTCTGATCATGAGGACTAACTTTTTATGGGAAACTCTTCTACGTTGAAGACTAAAGGGAGTGAAAATGTTATATGCAAGATAAATTCAGAAAGGAACATACTCTTAACGAGGTGATTCATGTCCTAGACATTCGAAAGGTGAAAAATGGTTTATGTTATGGAGTGACCCAGTTATATGGTAAAATAAAAAATCATAGAGTAGGACCCAAACAAGACAAATTTAATCAAATCAAAATTTTATCTTGATTAATTAGATGAATCTAAACATGCAAGATAATGAATCTAAATCGAATCAAAATAAATTACAAGATAAGATATGAGGAAAATATTCCTTTCGAGAAAAACCTTTTTTTAGCACTGTGACAAATATGTATTACAAAATAATAGAGATAAACTTACAAACCTATACTCCACTAAGTACAACATTTATATCTTTCTTCCTTATTGATAACAAAAAGCGATGCAGATCTAGTAGTGTTCCACACAACAAGCTCCATTTGCCTCAATGTCCACCAATCGGACATAGAGAACTCATTTCCTATCTTTGGTATTGAAGAATCAACGCCACAAGAATATGAAAATGTGATGTGTTCCTTAAGGTTTCATATTGTGATGACATCCAAGGGTTTTGGATTTAAAAACAAAAGTGTTTTATCATAAAAAGATGTATAAAATCATTGATAAAATTACAAGTTTTTATGTCCATTGATGGGGAGAAACATATCCAAGAGATAGACTGGAAAAAATTATGTTTGCGATAAAGTAAAAACTAATTTTTGACATCTCATTTGAATGAAGTAAATCTAATTCGAATGAAGCACCCTATCTCGTTCGAACCATTTTCCATGACCGATCTAACGAGAAAACAAAATGGGAAAAAGTTGACAAAATTGATCTCGTTTGAAGTTCATTCAAACTTATTCTAATGAGGTACATGTACTCGTTCGAACGACATCCATATGTCTTTCTAATGAATTTGCAATTTTTTTAAAAATATTTTGGAAAACTATTTTTCATTAAAACAAGTTTGAAATATGCATGAACATAATGATTACACAAAATGAAATTCATATACCTTCTTTGATGGTTATAGTGATGATATCAACTCTTAGATCTTCGATTGTTGCATTTGGTCGCTAACTTGTCTTCGATTAAAGCCTTTAAGAATGCACATGAGGATGTAGAGGTGTAATGGAATATGCCAAACCTAAAAACAATAACAAGAAATTAAAAACTTTATCTTATAAAATGACATCATTTCTGGATCATTTCTTGGCAAGAAGGGATTTAATCTATTGTTTAAATCTAACAAATTTGTACTCACTAAAAGTGATATATATGTGGAAAAAGGATATTTCAGCAATGGTCTCTTAAAATTAAATGTAATGGTTGTGATGCCAACTAAGAATAATAAGAATGCGTATTCTACTTAATTTCTTGAGTCTTATAATGTGAGGCATGGAAGATTAGGGAACAATAGTTATGATACTATTCATAGATTAATTAATTTATATTTAATACCTAAATTTAGTATTGACTCAAATCACACGTGTGAAACATGTGTGGAATAAAAGTTAACTATAACTCATTTTTAATATATTGAATGAAGTTTTAATCCTCTTGAATTAATTCATAGAAATGTATGTGATTTGAAATATATACAAACAAGAGGGGGTGAAAAATATTTTATTACTTTTAAGGTTCTAAAAAACGCGAGGCGTGATCGAGGCGTGGAGACCAAGCCTTAAGCCTTAGAAGCCTAGGTGGGCCTAGGCGTAAAAAGACGTGAAAAAACGTTTAGGCCTTTTTAATATATTTTAATATTTTTTAACCATAATAAGGCTATTAAAATACTAAAATTGTACATATCATAAAAATATGTCTGAATATTTGCAAATAAAAATGCTATTTGATTATTTTGGATGAGATAATGGTCTGGTTTGTAAAAAATCTTTAAAAGACGATATTATTTCACTAAAGCATTGTTATTTTTAGAGAAAAAGTACGCCTTAAGGGTTTTCCCAAGCATAAGGCGTCAAAATCTTAAGGCGGGGCGTTTCTCCCAAGCCTCAAGCCTAGGCGGGTTTTTTAGAACAGTGCTTTTATTGAATATTTCACAAGATCTTGTTCTGTTTACTCGCTTCAAAGAAAGGATAAGGTTGTAAAATTCTTCGAACATTATAAACCAGAAGTTAATAATCACATTAAAAAAATATTAAAGTCGTTTTAAGTGATATAGGTTGTGCATGAGTCACCTTTTCAATAAATTTGTTCTAAACACATAATTATTCATTAAACTATCTCTTCTCACTCACCACAACGTAGCGATTTTGTTCAATACAAAAACTGAATTGTAAAAGAGATGGTAAATGCGATGTTCTTAAGTTAGGTTTGGACTTAAAACATGTGAGGGGAGGCCTTGCATTGTGAAAATCATCTTCCGAAAAAAATACCTTCTAAGAAAATAAATAAAACACCATATGAATTGTGGAATGGTCGAAAATCTTCTTACAAATATCTCAAAGTGTGAGGGTGTCTTGAAAAGGTAGTCGTTCCTAATCCAAAAGGAATTAAAGTCACATTTTTATTTTTATTTGTTATTGTGACACCATGGCTACTAAAATATCGGGTGGCCAGCCCATGATCAAAATAAAATATTGGTCTCATATGGCTCATTATTAGCATCATTGTCGAAAACATGTTTAAATTTATTAACCACCTAGTAATTTAATTAGAATGGTGCCAAATTTTATCCTTCATTGATTAACAACATGCGAAAATAAATAAAATTTAAACCATCAACACAACCTCGTAACTGAATACGACACAGATGAATAATGTAAATAAAGATAATCGAACTAACTATCGGTTCAATAATAAAAAGCAACAGTAAACTGAAATAATAACCTAAATACACAAGGTAAAATATATAACCGAATAGTAAATCTGAGGGTGACATGCCCAAATGAATACGAAAGTAAAGATATTACACTAGGAATAAATGAATGAAGCGTCTATAACAAACTCATACAACTTCCACATGAGATGCAGATGCGCATCTCTGGATACAATCCTTAAACAGGGCATCCCTGTGGATGGATACCTAAAAGGTTTTGAAAAAGATTTTGACATGGGCCAAAGCCCAAGTAAAACGTTTTGATCATATTTACAAAGAAGTTAAATTGCAACAATTAAATATGCATGAACACTCTTCATATTTAAGCTAGTGTCTCATTCTCTTGAGGTATAACTCGTCACTCATCTAATGTGAACACCTAACTCCAGACTTCTAACCTTCCTACTTAAGAAACCACACCAAATTATCCATATCACACCCATTTCAACCACACTACTCTAACCCGAGTACTCTTACTTTGATTATTAAGTTATTTACTCATTAACTTATTAATTAGTTCAACTATATCTTTATAAACTCTAAAATTCTATACAAGCCATTAAGAGAGATAAACAATAGAGCTATCCACGTGGCACCTAGTTAATTTTTCATATTCAATATCCTAGCTATAGAAACCAAATACCAAGAGATGATAGGTCCCCTCATTTCATTTCTTCTCCTCTACGATTTCAGTGTAGCTTTTGATTTTCCTTTAGTATGTCATATACCACTAAAAGTTTGTCGAAGAATTGGAAAGCTTACATCTACAATTGACAATTTGAATTTCAATATGTCTTCAACAATCATGCCCAATAATCATGAATTTGGTAAAATGTGTTTAAAGTTCCATTTACATTTTACATTAAAAGTTTTGGGATGTTTTTATAAAAGTTTACATGATTTTTGAAATGATTTTAATCATAATTTTTTTGGATAAATGCTCCTGATCCCGTAAACAGTTTTGGTTTTTAAGGATTCCAAGTTATTTAATTTTTAAAAGGTTTTCAAAGAGGATCAGTGATGGTCGTTCAAATGACGTCACATCTCGTTCAAACGAGATGGAGTGTCGCACGAACACCGTCGTGTTTAGTTCGAATGACAAAGTTATTTCTGACATGTCACGAGCTTGAATTTTACTATATAATGGGTATCAGGCTTTTGAATTTAGTGTGGAGAAAACACTGGTTTTAACAGAATACGTTTTAAATGGTTTATTGGTTTATTCTCCCTCTTTTTGAGGGTTGAAAGCTTTTGTTTACAATTCACACATCCCAAACTTTTTGTCTGAGTTGTTTGTGGAACCCAAAGCATAGTTTTACTGGGAGTCATTTCGCTGATTCTAGGTGCCTTAGAAAGATACTTGGATGACCATAGGTTCCATCTATGGGAGGTATTAGGATGATTGAGTGCCTGTCATAGGGAGTGCTACGGTGTTCCTGAGCTGATGACTACGAATCGACACCTGCGGGTATTTCGTACGTGAAAATGTATTTTCGCTGTAATCCGATAGTAAACCGTACCTTTACAAATTATAATGGAAATAAAACATTTTTATCCTAAGGGGATTTTTTCCTGATATATGTTTTTGTCATCTTGTTCATCGAATAATTTAATCTGAGATTTGAATTGACAAGTAGATGCATGATTAGGGACTGATTTAATTGGAATTTAGCTTGAGTAATTTTGACAACAAATTAAATAAGATTAAATTGAAAATTGTGAATCTATTCGAATCAATATCTCACACGCATATTTTAAAATTGGTATCTGAGTAGCTTACACTAATTTGTCACGTATTCCTATTTTTCTCAAACTTGTGTGATAGTGATTTCTGTTTGAAAAATCTGATTTTTCAAAGTTTGTCGCAATGTCTCAAAACGAGAACTTATATAATAGAATGCTATTTTTTATGGGTCCAATTATACATATTGGAAAGACCATATGAAATCCTAGTTTAAATCCATCGATGAACGTGTTTGGCTTCTTTGTGAATGAGGGTGAACTCCTCCCACTATCACAGCTAATAACATCACCTCTTTGAATCCTGTATCGGATTGGACTGAAGATGATTTTAAAATGTCTAGCTTTAATTCCCATGGTTTGAGTGCTATTTTTGGGGCCGTCACCCCCGAATAGTTCAGTCGAATAATGAGGTGTACCTTGTCTAAATGCGACAACTCGCTTTTTAAAATAAGAGGTGGCCAACTCGATACTCCAATAATTACAAGAATCATAGATGGACCATTCTTAGCATCATTGTCGTTAAAATAATAATACGAGATAACCACCAATTATTTTAGAAAATGGAGTTTCAAAATTTAATTTATAAGTTTAAATAAAATTATTTAGACAATCCAATTTGAAAATAAGGTGGATATAAAAACAAACGGGTAACTGTATAACAATAATGCACAATGTAATAAACGAATAAGTTGTCGGTTAACAGACTATTACAAGCAGGTTACACCGAGTATTAAAATTAAATATCATATTATATTAAACATGTATAAAACATGGGTAACACACCCGAATATGTAAACTGGTCATAGCTAGAGTACAAAAGATAGAAGCCTCTATAATGAATATCCTACAACATTCGCAAAATGTTATAGCTCCAGAACAACTGGGATGGAGAGGTCAAGGCGAGCGTCCTTGAGGTGGAGCACCTAGACTAATATAGAATTCATGGAAAACAAAGAGATATAGACGGGTCAGGGCTCGATTTGATATGATCACCATGTGATTAAAATGCAAGACAGTTATGAATATTTTATCATCAATCGTAAACTTATCTTGCACTCACAAATAATGATAATAATTCTCACCTCTCGATCTAAATGCACAGCCTAACGCAATATCAATAACAATAAACAACATTCGTTTCCGCATGAGTAAATTATCTAAGTTTCACTTAATGAGATTTCATTTCAGTTTTACACAACTCAAATGCACAGTTCCTTTTTCTCTTTAGGAAACATATTTAAAGCAATTTATTTCACAAAATGCTTCACCATTTCAATTTTACGCCATTTAACTTCACAATTCCCCTTTATCTCTTGGAAACATATGCAAAGTTGTTTATCTCACAAAATGCTTTACCAAGAATAAAATTCCACTTAAATAAGAATAGTTATAATCACATAATATAATGATTCTAAGTCCATCATTCTGGGTACCCCCATTGGATGCGCCCCTAAATGCCTATCATCTTCCAGGGACTATCACCAAGACAACCTGGGCATCCTACATCGCGTGACGTCGCGAAGAGGCCTTATACTTTCTACAGTGAGTCATAACCATACTCAAAATTATCTCACTTCGAACAATAATCACACAATATATAATAACCGGCCCTATGGCCAAGGACTAAATTCACCCTGCATTCACTAGCCAGGGGAGTTCACCTCATGCGTGTAACTTCCCACATGATAGCAATTTAAAGAGGCTTGTATATGCAAATTATCATTTACAAGTTTTTCTCATTTAAAACATTGACTTATTACATTCTCAAAATCATTTTTACTTAACAATTAAGTAACAAATTAAAATATGCATTTCTTATTCACGAAGTGATATTTTATTAATGTTATAGGTCATGAAGTACTATTATCCTCACACTAGTCTGTAAGTGTTCAAAGTAATACCATAAGCCATCAATGATAATTTTCCTCAATTCTAGTCTCCCCAAAATCCTAAACCATATCACTTAATTCTCCCTTAGTCCGAAGCTAGATCACTAGATGAAACGACGCTAACTCCTATTGAATAACCCCTGAATTAAGCCCCATTTACCCCCATACAAATCTAGAGTATTAATCCTCATAATCTAAACCCCTAATACTCTTTATTACTTCCCAAGAGAAGGTTCCTAATCCTTAAACCTAAAAGAAATGGACTATAAACTAAAATTGAAAAATATCCTAAAACAGCAGAAATTCCAAATCGATTCTTCGCTAGGGGCGAATCGATTCTCTTGGGAGAGAATGCCCAGTTTCAGCTATGGGGTTTTATTACCCTAATTTTCTCAGTCCTATTTCTCTTCCATCCAATGTCAACATTATCAACCAAAAATTTACCCACTTCATTCCTACATCATCACTAACTAATATTTCCAACTCGAATCAAATTTAAATCAAAGATTAAGTGTTTAAATATTAAAATCATCAAAAACACCTTATTGGTTAAAACTCAAAAAACATAACTATATATGCAATTTACCCACATCAAATCATACAGTAGCAAGTTAGAAACTTGCCACAAGTTTTTAGTCTCGGATTCTCTTCCCGTAGCAACGATTCCAACTCCAAATATTCAACTCTCTCATTTCTCTCCATTTTCTCCCAAGCTCTCTCTCTCTCTCTTCTCTCTAACTCTCTCTCTCTCTATGTGCAAAACATATAATTGGGGAAAATAAGAGGGTTGGAAGACTTAATTGGGTAATTAACATTAAATCCCATCTTCAAATGTTAATAAACAATTAAAGTGACTCATAACTACATAATTGAGTCATAATCTGTCAAAAGTTCCAGGAACTCGAAATACAGTATGACACTTATTTTTACTATCTCGACTATATCGGGACTAACCGCACCCTCAAAATTGTCATCTGAAATATCGTACAATATTTCATGTTCTAACGTCATTTTAATTTATTAATAATGATCCAACTGAAATATATGACATACCCCTCGCGTAAAGCACAACGACCCAATAAGACATAACATGATGTTGTTTACCTTATCTTAACGGTAAATATACAAAACTCAGTAAATATTATATCTTAAATCACTTAAAATAATATTTACTCTAACATACATTATTTTATATAATTACCTCACAATTACAAAACTTATATAGAATCAATTACTCAAAAGTAAGGGTTATTGCATACTCCCCCCCCCCCTCCCCCCCCCCCCCCCCCCCCACATAAGGGAATTTAGCCCTCAAAATTCAGGCGTAACTCATAAAAGACTAACGGGGACATTTCTCAAATATTATGCTCTCGTTACCAAGTAAATTCATCTATACACTCCATGATCTAGAATTAATAGCCATTTGTTCCTCACATGAACTATCGGGTTTACCTTTCTAACAATGGGAAAAATCTACCAAACCCAGCGCAAGCTTATCTTTCATCACAAAGCGTGTTATACCCTTCATAAAAAATGCCCGCATTAAATTTGATTCTCTACCTCAAATTTTACAAGACTACTATTCGCAATTTACCCCTTATATTTTAGGGTTTAAACATTAAAATCATCAAAGACCCATTATTGGTTAAAACTCCAAAAACATAACTATATATGCAATTTACCCAAATTAAATCATATACTAGCAAGTTAGAAACTTGCTTCAAGTTTGTAGTCTCGGATTCTCTTCCCATAGCAACGATTCCATCTCCAAATCTTCAACTCTCTCATTTCGCTCCATTTTCTCCCAAGCTCTCTCTCTTCTCTTTAACTGTCTCTCTAACTGTAAAACATATAATTGGGGAAAATAAGAGGGTGGGAAGACTTAATCGAGAACTTAACGTTAAATCCCATCTTTAAATGTAATACACCATTAAAATGACTCGTAACTACATAATTGAGTCATAACCTGATAAAAGTTCCCGGAACTCAAAAATACAATATGGCTCTTATTTTGACTATCTCGACTATATCAGGCCTAACCGCACCCTCAAAATTGGCATTCGGAATATCATACAATATTTCATGTTCCAACGTCATTTTAATTTATTAATAATGAACCAATTGAAATATATGTCATACATGTCACGTAAAGCACAACGACCTAATAAAACATAACATGATGTTATTTACCTTCTCTTAACTGTAAATATGCACAACTTAGAAAATATTATATCCTAAATAACTTAAAATAATATTTACTCTAACTTCCATTATTTTATATAATTACCTCACATGGCAAAATTATATAGAATCAATTACTCAAAAGTAAGGGTTATTGCATATTCCCCCCCTTATAAGAGAATTTTTCCCTCAAAATTCAGGCGTAACTCATAAAAGACTGGAGGGGACATTTCTCAAATTCATCTATACTCTCCATGATCTAAAATTAATAACCGTTTGTTCCTCACATGAACTATCGGTCCTACCTTTCTAACAATGGGGAAAATCTACCTAACCCAGCGCAAGCTTATCTTTCATCACAAAGCTTGTTATACCCTTCATAAAAAAAATGCCCGCATTAAATTTGATTCTCTACCTGAAATTTTACAAGACTTATATTCGTAATTTACCCCTTATATTAAGGGTTTAAACATTAAAATCATCAAAGACCCCTTATTGGTTAAAACTCCAAAAACATAACTATATATGCAATTTAGCGAAATCAAATCATACACTAGCAGGTTAGAAACTTTCCCCAAGTTTGTAGTCTCGGATTCTCTTCCCATCGCAACCATTCTAGCTCCAAATCTTTAACTCAATCATTTCCCTCCATTTTCTCCCAAGCTCTCTCTCTTCTCTCTAAATCTCTCTCTAAGTGTAAAACATATAAGTGGGGAAAATAAAGGGTTGGAAGACTTAATCGGGCACTTAACATTAATTCCCAGCTTTAAATGTTAATACACCATAAAAATGACTCGTAACTACATAATTGAGTCATAACCTGTCAAAAGTGCCCGGAACTCAAAAATACAGTATGGCACTTATTTTGACTATCTCGACTATATCAGGACCAACCGCAGTGTCAAAACCGGCATTCGGAATATCGTACAATATTTCATGTTCTAAATCGTTTTAATTTATTAATAATGATCTAATTGAAACATATGCGATACCCGTCGCGTGAAGCACAACGACCCAATAAAACATAACATGATACTATTTACCTTCTCTTAAATGCAAATATGCACAACTCAGTAAATATTATATCTTAAACCACTTAAAATAATATTTACTCTAACATCCATTATTTTATGTAATTACCTCACATGGCAAAACTTATATAGAATCAATTACTCAAAAGTAAGGGTTATTGCATACTCCCCCCTTATAAGGTAATTTTGCCATCTAAATTCAGGTGTAACTCATAAAAGACTAGGGGGGACATTTCTCAAATATTATTCTCTTGTTCCCAAGTAAATTCATCTATACTCTCCACGATCTAAAATTAATAACCGTTTGTTCCTCACATGAACTATCGGGCCTACCTTTCTAACAATGGGAAAAATCTACCTAACCCAGTGCAAGCTTATCTTTCATCACAAAATGTTTATACCCTTCATAAAAAAATGCCCGCATTTAATTTGATTCTCTACCTCAAATTTTACAAGACTTCTATTCACAATTTACCCCTTATATTAAGGGTTTAAACAATAAAATCATCAAAGACCCCTTATTGGTTAAAACTCCAAAAACATAACTATATTTGCAATTTACCCAAATTAAATCATACACTAGCAAGATAGAATCTTTCCTCAAGTTTTTAGTCTCGAATTCTCTTCCCGTAGTAATGATTCCCGCTCCAAATCTTCAACTCTCTCATTTCGCTCCATTTTCTCCCAAGCTCTCTCTTTTCTCTCTAACTATCTCTCTCTAAGTGTAAAACATATAATTGGGGAAAATAAGAGGGTTGGAAGACTTAATCGAGCACTTAACATTAAATACAGTCTTTAAATGTTAATACACCATTAAAATGACTCGTAACTACATAATTGAGTCATAACCTGTCAGAAGTGCCCGGAACTCAAAAATACAGTATGTCTCTTATTTTGACTATCTCGACTATATCCGGACTAATCGCACCCTCAAAATTGGCATTCATAATATCGTACAATATTTCATGTTCCAATGTCATTTTAATTTTTTAATAATGAACCAATTGAAATATATGTCATACCCATCGCGTAAAGCACAACGACTCAATAAAACATAACATGATGTTATTTACCTTCTCTTAATTGTAAATATGCACAACTTAGTAAATATTATATCTTATATAACTTAAAATAATATTTACTCTAACTTCCATTATTTTATATAATTACCTCACATGGCAAAATTATATATAATCAATTACTCAAAAGTAAGGGTTATTGCATATTCCCCCCTTATAAGGGAATTTTTCCCTCAAAATTCAGGCGTAACTCATAAAAGACTAGGGGGGGGGGGGGACATTTCTCAAATACTACTCTCTCATTCCCAAGTCAACTCATCTATACTCTCCATGATCTAAAATTAATAACTGTTTGTTTGTCACATGAACTATCGGTCCTTCCTTTCTAACAATGGGAAAAATGTACCTAACCCAGCGCAAGCTTATCTTTCATCACAAAGCTTGTTATACCCTTCATAAAAAAAATGTCCGCATTAAATTTGATTCTTTACCTCAAATTTCACTAGACTTCTATTCGCAATTTACCCCTTATATTAAGGGTTTAAACATTAAAATCATCAAAGACACCTTATTGGTTAAAACTCAAAAAACATAACTATATATGCAATTTAGCGAAATTAAATCATACACTAGCAAGTTAGAAACTTGTCCCAAGTTTGTAGTCTCGGATTCTCGTCCCATAGCAACCATTCTAGCTCCAAATCTTCAACTCTCTCATTTCGCTCCATTTTCTCCAAAGCTCTCTCTCTTCTCTCTAACTCTCTCTCTCTAAGTGTAAAACATATAATTGGGGAACATAAGAGGGTTGGAAGACTTAATCGAGCACTTAACATTAAATACCATCTTTAAAGGTTAATACACCATTAAAATGACTCGTAACTACATAATTGAGTCATAACCTGTCAGAAGTGCCCGGAACTCAAAAATACAGTATGTCTTTTATTTTGACTATCTCGACTATATCCGAACTAATCGCACCCTCAAAATTGGCATTCATAATATCGTACAATATTTCGTGTTCCAATGTCATTTTAATTTATTAATAATGAACCAATTGAAATATATGTCATACCCGTCGCGTAAAGCACAACGACTCAATAAAACATAACATGATGTTATTTACCTTCTCTTAATTGTAAATATGCACAACTTAGTAAATATTATATCTTATATAACTTAAAATAATATTTACTCTAACTTCCATTATTTTATATAATTACCTCACATGGCAAAATTATATAGAATCAATTACTCAAAAGTAAGGGTTATTGCATATCCCCCCCTTATAAGGGAATTTTTCCCTCAAAATTCAAGCGTAACTCATAAAAGACTGGGGGGGGGGGGGGGGGGCGGACATTTCTCAAATATTACTCTCTCATTCCCAAGTCAACTCATCTATACTCTCCATGATCTAAAATTAATAACTGTTTGTTTGTCACATGAACTATCGGTCCTTCCTTTCTAACAATGGGGAAAATGTACCTAACCCAGCGCAAGCTTATCTTTCATCACAAAGCTTGTTATACCCTTCATAAAAAAAATGTCCGCATTAAATTTGATTCTTTACCTCAAATTTCACAAGACTTCTATTCGCAATTTACCCCTTATATTAAGGGTTTAAACATTAAAATCATCAAAGACCCCTTATTGGTTAATACTCAAAAAACATAACTATATATGCAATTTAGCGAAATTAAATCATACACTAGCAAGTTAGAAACTTGTCCCAAGTTTGTAGTCTCGGATTCTCTTCCCATAGCAACCATTCCAGCTCCAAATCTTCAACTCTCTCATTTCGCTCCATTTTCTCCCAAGCTCTCTCTCTCTTCTCTCTAACTCTCTCTCTAAGTGTAAAACATATAATTGGGGAAAATAAACGGTTGGAAGACTTAATCGGGCACTTAACATTAAATCCCATCTTTAAATGTTAATATACCATTAAAATGACTCGTAACTACATAATTGAGTCATAACCTGTCAAAAGTGCCCGAAACTAAAAAATACAGTATGGCACTTATTTTGACTATCTCGACTATATCAGGACTAACCGCACCATCAAAATTGGCATTCGGAATATCATACAATATTTCATGTTCCAAATCATTTTAATTTATTAATAATGATCCAATTGAAATATATGCCATACCCGTCGCGTGAAGCACAACGACCCAGTAAAACATAACATGATACTATTTACCTTCTCTTAAATGTAAATATGCACAACTCAGTTAATATTATATCTTAAATAACTTAAAATAATATTTACTCTAACTTCCATTATTTAAGATATAATATTAACTGAGTTGTGCATATTTACTCTAACTTCGATTATTTAAGATATAATATTAACTGAGTGGTGCATATTTACATAGAATCAATTACTTTAAAGTAAGGGTTATTAACTGAGTTGTGCAAAATTACATAGAATCAATTACTTTAAAGTAAGGGTTATTGCCTACTCCCCCCTTATAAGGGAATTTTTCCCTCAAAATTCAGGCGTAACTCATAAAAAACTAGGGGGGACATTTCTCAAATATTATTCTCTCGTTCCCAAGGAAATTCATTTATACTCTCCATGATCTAAAATTAATAACCGCTTGTTCCTCACATGAACTATCGGGCCTACCTTTCTAACAATGGGAAAAATCTACCTAACGCAACGCAATCTTATCTTTCATCACAAAGTGTGTTATACCCTTCATAAAAAAAAATGCTCGCATTTAATTTGATTCTCTACCTCAAATTTTACAAGACTTCTATTCACAATTTTCCCCTTATATTAAGGGTTTAAACATTAAAATCATCAAAGACCCCTTATTGTCAAAAACTACAAAATCATAACTATATATGCAATTTACCCAAATTAAATCATACACTAGCAAGTTAGAAACTTGCCTCAAGTTTGTTGTCTCGAATTCTCTTCCCGTAGTAACGATTCCAGCTCCAAATCTTCAATTCTCTCATTTCGCTCCATTTTCTCTCAAGCTCTCTCTTTTCTCTCTTATCTCTAACTCTCTCTCTAAGTGTAAAACATATAATTGGGGAATATAAGAGGGTTGTAAGACTTAATCGGGCACTTAACATTAAATCCCATCTTTAAATATTAATACACCATTAAAATGACTTGTAACGACATAATTGAGTCATGACCTGTCAAAAGTGCCCGGAACTCAAAAATACAGTATGGCACTTATTTGACTATCTCGACTATATCAGGACTAACCGCACACTCAAAATTGGCATTCGGAATACCGTAAAATATTTCATGTTCCAACGTCATTTTAATTTATTAATAATGATCCAATTGAAATATATGCCATACCCATCGCGTAAAGTACAGTGACCTAGTAAAACCTAACATGATGCCATTTAACTTCTATTAACTGTAATTTGTAACAACCCTCGCTTTTGATAAACTCATTTCAGATTAACTTACTGTGTGAAGTAATTATATAAAATTTTGAGAAGTGGAGTAAATATTAATTGAATGAGTTGAAAGTTAATATTTACTAGATTGTTGCATATTTACTGTATGTGTATGTAAATATCATCATGTGTGTTTTATAGTGTCATATGCTTTAAATGACACTTATGGTTTAAATAAAACCGGAACTTGAAATGACTTATAATATTTCAAAATGATAATTTGGAGGGCGTAGTTAGTCCCAAAATGTGCGAGATGGTCGAAATAAGTGCCATATTGTATTTTCGTGATTTGGGGCAATTTTGACTGATTTTAACTTAATTGTGTAGTTGCGAATCATTTTAATGTGGTATTAACAATTTAAGTTGGGGATTTTAGACTAATGCCACGATTTAGTATTGCATTTCATTTATTTCTCTTAAGTGTATTAATTAACCTAGAGAGAGATAGAGAAGAAAAGAATTGTGGAGAAAAGAGAGGAGAAAGAAGAGATTGGAGATTGAAGATTTAGGATTGCTTCTACCAAGAGAAAATCTGAAATTCCAACCTCATGGAAAGTTTTCTACTTGCTAATATATGTGTTGATACCAAAATTAATGTGCTGATGTGGACGAAGAAGATGAAGACACGTGTCAATCTACATGGCACAATAGCATCGAGGAAGATCATTTCCCGACCAACCGTGCTTCTTTCCGAGAAACTATATCACACCGAGGAACTCTATCATCCCGAGATACTCTAAGTACTCCGAGGAACTCTTGATCAACAAGCAACTAAGGCGGTCCGAACTGCATCTCGGCCGCATCATTAATTACCAGGCGGACAACTGTTCAACTATCCATTGTATTCTTGACGCACACGCTGCATTAAATGTATTACCCTTTCATATGTAAATCATTTAATGTATTGGACCTTTCATGTACAGCCTCAGGGCTATAAATACATTGTACAATCCTCATTGTAAGGGACCGGAATTTCTTGAGAGAACTTATAATCAAGAATTCCACAAACACTCAGCAATAACATAACAGTGGACGTAGGCTTTATTCCTAGCCGAACCACTTTAAAAATCTTTGTCTTATTTATTTATCTGTGATTGAAAAAATAGAGTGATCTAGTTTTTTACATCAACAGATTGGCGCCGTCTGTGGGAAGCGACTGTTATTATTGTTTTTCATAAAAATCATTTGTCACCAATGGCAGATAATCCAGAATCCAGTAATCGAAATGTTGGAAATATTGGAAATCATCCAAATCCATCTGCATCCCCAGATCTGGCTGGAATCATGACGAATCTGGCTCAAGGACAAACCGCCATGCAAGAATCTATGAGGCAACTCATTCAAACTCTTCAGGGCGGTGCACCTACCTATTCAGGGCAAAGGAGTGATCATAGGCAATCGCAATCTAGACGTACTGGGTCATATCGCAATGAGGAGTCTAATGATTTTTCTTATCAACCTGGGCGAACTTCATCGATATGGGCTTTGGATACAGATCAACGTATCACTCTCTCTCCGGAGAGAACTAGCGCTTTGGAAAGGTTAAGTAGAGTGTCTCCTTTCAGTCGGTTAGGACCAAGGAGGAACATGAGTCCACCTAGGGCTCCATCAAGAAGTCTTCGACCACCACCAGGTTTGAGAGAAGGATCTGCGCAGTCGCGACCAACCACTCGTCGAGATAAATCTCAGGAAGCTACGTCAGAGCAATCGGTTGCTCGAACTAAACGGCCCGAGGAAGGGAATGAAGCATGGAAAGGTTCCATTCAACGGTTGGAGGATAGACTGGGAGAAATGGCTAAGGCGAGAAACCCCTTACAGAGAACTTTTGTTCAAGGAACACCTTTTGTGCAAGCCATTGTGGATTTCCCTACACCGTCGAAATTCAAAGCACCCGTAGTGACTCCCAAGTACGATGGAAAGACAGATCCCGTACTTCATATAGAACAGTACCAAGCTGCTGCAGATATCTACGCTGTCCCCGACGAGATGAGGTGTAGAGAATTCTTGGGAACTCTTACCGGATCTGCACAGATATGGTATAATAATCTTCCTCGGGGAAAGATTTCAACTTTTGTTCAGTTAGCCGAGCTGTTTATTGGCAATTTTTGTTTTGGAGCAAAGCCGGTAAAACGAGTAGCACACTTGCTAAGTGTTAGACAAAAATCAGGTGAAAGTACTAGAGATTACATAACTCGTTTCAATAACGAAAAGTTAGAAGTCATAGATTATGAAGAAAAGACAGCAATCAGTGCTCTGATGAGTGGTTTGCTGCCTAACAAGCTGTATTACACTTTGGCCAAAGATCCACCTAAAAATATGTCGGAGTTGATGGCAAAGGCGGCCAAAATCATGAATGCCGAGGAGGCTATGGCTGCAAAGAAGAATATGGATAAAGAAGTTAAAGTGGAGGTCGACAATTCTAAGAAGAAAGATCAGAAAAGTAATGGTGGTGACAAATATTCCAAGAATAACAGGATGAAGTTGGAAGCCCTAAAGAAGTATGATAATTATACTCCATTGAAAGTGGGTATTAATCATGTTTTGGAAGAAATCAGGAATAACGAGGAAATCAAATGGCCAGAGAAACTGAAGACAGATCCCGACCTGAGGAATAAGACCAAATATTGTGAATTTCACAAAGATCATGGCCATATGACCAAAAATTGTATAGCCCTTCAGAACGAGATTGAAACACTCATCTGAAGAGGAAAATTGTCAAAGTACGTAGATCGCAGGAGTGAGAGGAAGAATGATGATAGAACTAGAGAGAGATCTAGATCTCCTCGTCGTGCAGAGGAGAAAAAGAGGAGGGACCATGAAGAGGATCCAGATGATGACCCCGATCTTCCCAAAAAGCCAAGGAAACCTGAACGCGAGGTATTTTCCATACGTTTTGGGTCATTTGATTGGAATGTTATTACAGGAGGAGATGCAGGAGGAGGAGACCTTACTGCAGAAAGAAAAGCTTATCTCGGAGAAGCTCAAGCTTGTTCATACATTCAGCGAATAAACCTGGCCGAGGATGATCATCCGAGGAAGGTAAACAAAGAGAAGCTAGTGATTGGTTTTTCAAAAAACGACCTGGCAGGTGTTCTCTACCCTCATGATGATCCTCTGGTGATCAAAATGAGGATGAAGGATGTGGTCATTTCAAGGGTGTTAGTAGACAATGGTAGTTCAGCAGACATCATGTATTATTCATGCTTTGATAGCTTGAATTTAAAATTATCTCAATTAGAACCTTATCACAGACCCCTTCTGGGTTTTGCTGGCGAGAAAGTTTTTCCACTTGGGACGATCAAGTTGGATATACTCATTGGAACCTGGCCTGCTTGTCGAACAGAAAGAATACGCTTCTTTATGATGGATAAGAATGTGCAGTCCGCCTACAACATCATCATGGGAAGAGTTGGATTGAAGAAGTTCGAAGCAGTTCCATCTACAGTTCATCAGTGTTTGAAATTCCCAACGAATTTTGGAGTAGGAATTATGAAAGGTGATCAAAAAGTAGCTCGGGAATGCTATTATTCGTCTGCCGAGCAAGAGGAACTTGAAGAATTACAGAAAAAGACTACTACTTACCAAGTGGAGGAAGGCACAGAAATTGAAACTCTTGACCCTAGGGATGAATCTCAACTCGTAAAAGGACAGGTTGTGGAATCTACAAAAATTGTTATCCTGGACGACGAGCGTCCTGAACGAATAACTCAGATAGGGTCGTCGTTGGATTTTTCAATAAAACAGGAGTTGATAACTTTCTTGAGAAACAGGAAGAATACTTTTGCTTGGAGTCATGAAGACATGCCAGGAATAGATCCAAACTTCTTATGTCAGGAACTCAATGTGAATAAGGAGATCAAACCTGTGAAGCAAAGAAGAAGAGTGTTTAGTCCCGAGAAGAACCAGGCCATACAAGAGGAGGTCGAGAAACTCCAGAAAGCCCAATTCATTGAAGACGTGAAATATCCAGATTGGTTGGCGAATGTGGTGATGGTAAAGAAGAAGAACAACAAATGGAGAATGTGTCTCGATTTTACTGATCTCAACAAGGCATGTCCAAAAGATCATTTTCCATTGCCCATAATTGATCAACTAGTAGATGCTACTTCGGAACACAAGCTACTCAGCTTCATGGATGCTTATTCTGGCTACAACCAAATCAAAATGAAACCTGAAGACAGGGAAAGTACTTCTTTTATTACCCCAAGGGGAACTTATTGTTATAATGTTATGCCTTTTGGTTTAAAAAATGCAGGTGCAACATATCAGCGGTTGATGAACAAGGTATTCACCGAACAAATCAGCCGCAATATGGAGGTCTATGTCGACGACATGCTCACCAAAAGCAAGAGAGCTGCAGATCATTTGGTTGACTTGAGTCAAACTTTTGATCAACTGGATAAATACCAGATGAAGCTTAACCCGACGAAATGTACCTTTGGAGTACGAGAAGGAATGTTCCTCGGATACATCGTCAACCAACGAGGTATTGAGGCAAATCCAGAAAAGATCAAAGCTCTTTTAGGGCTGCGATCCCCGACGACGAAGAAAGAAGTGCAAAGTCTTACCGGACGAGTTACAGCACTCAACAGATTTGTATCCCGAGCAACTGACAAATGCCTCCCATTCTTCAAAACACTACGAAAAAGTTTTGAGTGGACTGATGAATGTGAAAAAGCCTTTCAAGATCTGAAGAAGTATTTGGGAGCCCCACCATTGTTGTCTAGGCCAATAACTGGAGAGAAGCTGTACTTGTATTTGGCAGTATCAGAAAATGCAGTTAGCTCGGCGTTGATCAGATTGGAGAATGGAGTCCAAAAGCCAATTTATTACACAAGCAAGGCCTTCCGAGGTGCGGAAATCAGATACCCAAAGCTGGAAAAATTGGCACTGGCATTAATTGAAGCAAGTAGAAGAATGAGACCATACTTCCAGGCCCATACCATCATTGTGTATATCGACATGCCGTTAAGACAAGCCCTTCACAAGCCAGAAAAATCAGGGAGATTGATGTATTGGGCAATAGAGCTCGGTGAATATGATATTGTGTATGAACCCAGATCATCGTTGAAAGGGCAAGCCGTAGCAGATTTTATAGCAGAGTTCACATACCCTGATACCCCCGAGGAGAAAAAGATGCTTGCTGACCTACCTGTGGACGATACAGGATTAACAGACACAAATCCAAACCAACCAAGGTTGGTAAAAGGACTTGTGGATGTAGAAAAATCATCATATTCAAACCCCGACCAACTCCGGTTGGTAGAGGGGCGCGAACAAATGACCGATGAGGAACGAAGGATACCCGGGGATGATGAAAGAAAACAGATGATATTTCACCGAGGAACTCTAACAGATAAGAAATTTGAAGACGAGTTACATACATGGAGATTATATGTAGATGGATCATCTTGTACGGCTGGTTGTGGAGCAGGGATTGTTTTAAATTCTCCAGATGATATTGACATGGAGTATGCCTTGAGATTCCAATTCAAAGCTTCCAATAATGAGGCTGAATATAAGGCTATGATAGCAGGTTTTCATTTGGCGAAAGTTATAGAGGCACGTCAAGTAATTGTTTTCAGTGATTCTCAATTAATTGTGAATCAAATGATGGGAATATATGCAGTGAAGGGAGAGTTAATGGTGAAGTACCATGCAAAAGTGATGGAGTTATTGAAAGAATTTGATGCTATTCAATTGGTGAGGATACCGAGAATGGAGAATGCTAGAGCAGACGCATTGGCCCGACTAGCGTCAGCTACGCGCACCGAACTGCGAAGAATAATACAAATTGAAGTACTAGAAAGTCGGAGCATAGAAGAGGATCTGACGGTGAAGATTATTACCCTTGATTTAGGACCATCTTGGATGGATCCTATCAGAGCATACATTGAAGAAGGAGTACTACCGGAGGACAAACTAGCTGCCAAGAAATTGAAGTATAAAGTTGCTCGGTATGTGTTAACAAATGGTGTTTTGTATAGACGAGGAATTATGGCAGGTTTGCAAAGATGTGTGCATCCATCAGAAGTCAAAGAATTGATTGAAGAAATCCATGAAGGATCTTGTGGAGCTCATGTAGCAGGTCGGACCCTGCTACAAAGGGTGATGACACAGGGATACTACTGGCCGACGATGATAGCTGATTGTATAGCCTATGCTAAGAAGTGTGACAAGTGCCAACGTTTTTCTTCCATCCGAAGAACTCCACAGGCATTGTTGAGACCCATAACATCACCTTGGCCATTTGCCATGTGGGGGATTGATCTGGTTGGACCACTGCCGACGACCCGAGGAAGGTTCAAGTATCTCGTCGTGGCAGTAGACTATTTTACTAAGTGGGTGGAAGCTGAACCACTAATTGATATGACGTACGAGAAGGTGTATCAGTTCATATGGAAGAATATCATTTGTCGGTATGGTCTCCCCCACGATTTCATCACAGACCATGGAACGCAATTTGATAATGAAGAATTTGCTGCCTATTGTCATCAGTCAAACGTCTTGAAGTTTCATTCAGCACCAGGCCATCCCCAAAGCAATGGGCAGACTGAAGTGACGAACAGAAAATTATTAAATGGGTTGAAGAAGAGGTTAAGTGAGGCTAAAGCAAATTAGATTAATGAGCTACAGTCAGTTTTGTGGGCTTACCGAACAACTCCCCGAGCAGCAACAGGAGAATCACCATATATGCTAGCATTTGGAAGTGAGGCTGTGATACCTGCCGAGTTGGGCCTACCAACACATAGGGTGTTAAATTTCAATTCTCCGATCAGTGATTTGATGAGAAGGATGGATTTGGATATGCTCGAGGAAGTCAGAGAAGAGGCAGCCATTAGGAATGCTGCTTATCAACAACGAACAGCTCTGTTTTACAATAAAAGGGTAAAGAAATGTGATTTAAAAGAAGGGTATTATGTGCTAAAGAGGGTCATTCAGAAGCAGAATAAACTGGAAGCAAACTGGCATGGACCTTACCGAGTTACAGAAGTTGTTCGACCAGGAACTTACAGAATAGCAACTCTAGAAGGAGAGGAATTTAAAAATGCATGGAATGCTGAACACCTGCGCAAGTATTATTAATGATGTCAAATGTAAAGTATTTCTTTCATTATGAATAAAACGAAGATGTTTCACCATTTTTCTTTCTGGATGAAAGTTTTTCGGGGAATACTAGTGTAATACACTACACAACAAAAGTGCTCTAAGGAGCCAACCTCCTTTGGTTAGGAGGACAGCTCTACGGAGCAAAAGTGCTATAAGTAGCCAACCTCCTTTGGTTAGGAGGACATGCTCTAAGGAGCCAAAAAATACAGCTCTACGGAGCGAAAGTGCTCTAAGGAGCCAACCTCCTTTGGTTAGGAGGACAGCTCTACGGAGCAAAAGTGCTCTAAGGAGCCAACCTCCTTTGGTTAGGAGGACAGCTCTATTGAGAAAAAAGTGCTATAAGTAGCCAACCTCCTTTGGTTAGGGGGACATGCTCTAAGGAGCCAAAAATGCTCTAAGGAGCCAAAAGCTTTAAGGAGCCAGAAAGTGTACACCAGCATGATCAACTATGGTTGGTAAGATAAAAATATACTCTCATATTACAACTTATGTTGGTCGGGAGGTAATATTATTACAATGAGTTCTTTGAAGAACAAAATGTTTAAAAAATACACCAAGTATAGTTGGTCGGGGATAAAAACCCAATAACTGTAGTTGGTCGGCAAGAACAAATTACTGATCTTAGTTGGTCGGACGCAATTTTATAAATAAACCAAGTATAGCTGGTCGGGAATAAAAACCCATCAACTGTAATTGGTCGACAAACATTATTCACCCACCTTGGTTGGTTGGAAACAGTTTGAACATTTTTACTCATTACTTTATTATTAAGTGATCGAGAAACATTACTAATACTTGTAACTTTTATTAAGTTGCTTATTGAACAATAATATTGTTATCTTTATAACAGATACATAGATACATATGTACAAATATAAATGTGTTTGATAAATACAAGACTAACAAAATAGGCAAACAGAAAATGAAAATCTTTTCATTAATCTAGAATAAATTACAAATTACAAGAAGGTACTAAATTATTACATGGATATTACTATTCTATTGGTTTTTTGCCCTGTGCTTTAGAAACAGGTTCCTCGCCGGCAGGAGGGTCTTCTAGGCAAAGGGGAGAATTGATGAAATTAACATCTCTGAGCATTCTGACGTTCATAACAGAAGGTGTATCCAAAAGATGCTCAGGACGAGATAATTCAGCTTGGGAGTGAAGGCTATAATCACCAAGATATTTTGAAATTAGACTGCGAGGAATAGAACGAGCTGGAATCCATGCCATATCCAATTTGAAAGGTGGTATAGGCAGGTCTAATAATGATGGAGCATGATAGTCCCATAAAAAATGCCCTTGCTCCAACTTTAATACACCCAATGCATTTAACCATCCTTTCTTGTAACCTTCATTATTAGCATGTTCAATGCGAGCATCCAGATGAACGAGAGCTTCATTGTATCCTGCCATCCAGAATTCTCTTGGTTGTTTATGGAATTGGAAGGTTAATCTATCCAATTGTTCATGAAGGCTTTTGGCAAAGAGATCTTTGTTATGCAAGGCAGATTTCGTTGATGCCAGCTGATCTTCCAGAGACAGATTTTTATTGGACATTTCAGTCAAAGCACGGTCTTTTACTTTCAACTGGAATGCTTGAGTTTCCAGAGTAGACTGAGTGCGAGCCTCTTCAACATTTTGGCTGACTCTTCCTCGTCCCCGAGCAGTTCCAGAAAAAGCAGATCTTCTTAAGTCCTCCAGCTCTTGCCTCAGTTTGGCATTTTCGACCTCTAAGAACGAGAAGCCTTCATCAGTAACTGGTATTAATGCAGTAGAGGATGAAGCAGCAGATTCATATTGAGCTAATTTCTTCTGCAAATTATTATTTTCTTGCTCCAGGATCTCGGTGATTTGTCTACAGGCTTCAATTTCACCTTTTAGGGTCCTCTCCCTGACGTCATACCCAACAATGATCTTCTTGTGGCCTGTTTCTGAAGAGAGCTGCTGGTATCTATTTTCATAATCTTCATGTAACAAAGCCATTGATTCGTTATGTTGATTTTGAAGATCTTCTAAGGAACCATGAAGCTCTTCAATCAACTCATAGTAAGCGACATTGTTGGCCACTGCTCGGTCGAGTAAAGCTTTCAAGTACTGATAAGCTTCAATAGCCTGCTCTGAAGCACCGTGACCAAGAATATCAGCAATTTCTGATGTACTAAGATCTGTATGACCAGCCTTATAGTATTGATGACATTGCTGCATCAGCTCGGTATCATGAGAAGAGATCAATTCCATTCTAGCAACAAACTAATGACAAGAAAAAGACAACAATCAACAAAAACAAGTTATCAACAACAGAGATAAGCAAAGATATATTTTATTAGATCATCAAAAAGTTACATCGTTCGATTACAAGGAAATACAGAAAAGCTACCGAACAACTTCACACCTTTTCCTTGTCTCCCAAGACTTTCTCGGGAGGCTGGGACGAGGATCTCGGTTGCTCGGTGATAACTACAGCTTGATCGGTAGGAATCTTCTCGGGAGGAGGATGCATGGAGGAAACGTCCTCGGTGGCAGAGGGTTGAGAGGCAGAAACTTGATCCCCCATAGCCATGGAAGACTCATCTGAAGCAGGTTCATCTTCTTCTTCTTCCACAATTGGTGGAGGAGGACCAGAGAGATGCCGTTGGAATAGCTCAGAATCGTCTTGGACTTTTAGCTCTTGCAGAGCAGCTACCCAACCATCATGGAAGTATTTCAACTCCCCATATTGGACTTGGGACGTCATTGCATCTATCCCTTTCTCCCATCCTTTCTCCCAACCAACGCTGAAATGTTTCTTGATTGCAACTTTTCTCCTCGATTTCTCCGAGGAGAGCTTCACCTCCAGTTCCTCTTTCTTAACCTTAATATCTCGCAGAGTAGATATTTCTTCTTCTGCCTTCTTCAATTTATCATCAGATTCCTGATGTTTAACCTCCAAATCTTTAATTTTCTCCTTCAAATTCTTGGAGGTTTCAGCCATCTTCATCTTATCAGCCTCAGCCACAGCCAATTTTTTCTCCCAAACAGTTTTCTCCTCGATGTACTGTTGGCGAGATTCCTTCACAGATTGGGTTAAACCCAACAAAGCATCGTCAACATCGGACGAGGAAGTGGAAGCTTTAATAACTTGATCTTTCTTCACGATGGAATTGAAGCAGTTCACCAGCTGAAAGATAAGAAAAACAATAGAGTCAACACAAATATAAGAATTCAAGAAAAAGAAAGAAAGACCAAAGGTATGAGAAATTTACTGAAGAAAGATGGCGAGCAGCTAGGGATGTCAGTGTATCCCTAGGAATTTTTTCATCAACCCTGAGAACCTCGGGTATAACTGAGCTCGTTGAAGAACTCGGAAGAATGCTTTTTGAGACACTACTACCACCAGCGGGTAGAGAAGATGTAATTCCAGCAAGATTAACTGAGGATGATTTCCTCAATCTCTTCAAAGGACGGTCAGCAGCATCAACCAAGGAAGAAGTCTTGGTCGGAGAGATGGCAATTACATTAGCAGGAGCATCTTTCTTGCTCGGGGCCACTGGGGGCTTCTCGGCATCTTTGGATGAACCAGCATCTACCTTTTTAGTCCCCTCTGGGACATCAATTTTGCCTTTCTGGGCTCCAACAGCAGAAGAAGTGTCGCCAAATAGAGCAGGAGGAGCTCTTTTCTTGCCCATTCTCTGAGATAGGGGGATATGAGAATCTGAAGATGAACTTTCTGGTGTTGAAGCTGGTTCAACAGGGCGAGCAGTATAAGAGGTTGTGTAACTCTTATACTGTAGTAAATATGAAGCAGATCTAATATGCTCCTCTGCAATGGTCTTATGCAAATTCCAGATAAGTTTCAAATGCTTGATATTCACTTCTGACTCTTTTGGAGTTTTCCTTTTGCTATCAACTGCAAATAAATACATAATGGAATATCAGTCATACATTTTGTCAAACATGATGAAAGCGTAATTTCATAAGTAAAATAAAATGAAAAATAAACCTATCCCATTGCCGTATGGGGGGCATCTGGGACCGTTGTATACTTCATTCCCAGATAAAGGCGCATGTTGCCAATTTTTTATGACCAACCCATGCTCAAAATAATCCCTATTTGAGTCAGGGAGATTAACTACAAGAGCCCTATTCAAATATCTAGTTTTTAAATAATAAATATTATCTAGAACGGCCCATTTATAACAAAACATAATTTCAGGGATCCCAATACGAGTCCCATGAGTTAGATTTAATTTGTGCACCCCGTTAATTATTCTCCATGAATTGGGGGCTATTTTTGCAGGAACAAGATCAAAATATTGACAAAACTCAAGACATAATGGGTTTGGTGGAAAGGAAAAACCGCATTCAGCAACAAAAAGACTGGGGAACCAATGTCCCTCAGCCAATCGAAAGTAATCTAAAGGCTCAGAAAGAACCTCTAGAGTTACCCACGAAGGAATGGAAAAATCAGAACGGAATTTCTCAACAGATTCCACAATATAAACCATATTGAATAAAAGAGATACAGAAGAAAGAAAGAAGATCTTACAGAAAGAAAGGAGATGTGTTGACAACAAACGGAAACAAAGATGAACGCACAAGAGAAGAAGAGAAGAGAAAGCTTGAATGCAGAGAATGAAAAACGTAGACGACGGTATGGTTACCAAAGAAGTTTAAATACTTTGCATTGGGAAGCGGCGAAAGAAATGATTACAAAAAAGAAACTACTAAACTTCCGGCGGCTGAAAGGACAAAATTTGCACGAATATCAAAGCGCTTATCAAAAAGGCGGAAACTGCAAAATAAGAAGGAAATTTGAATACAATGTTCCTAAAACCCGGGAATTATATTTAATATTGCCATATATCGAGAAAGAATGTTCCATACTCTTCAAAGTTAAAAATATGAAACATTGGGGGCTTCTGTTGATACCAAAATTAATGTGCTGATGTGGACGAAGAAGATGAAGACACGTGTCAATCTACATGGCACAATAGCATCGAGGAAGATCATTTCCCGACCAACCGTGCTTCTTTCCGAGAAACTATATCACACCGAGGAACTCTATAATCCCGAGATACTCTAAGTACTCCGAGGAACTCTTGATCAACAAGTAACTAAGGCGGTCCGAACTGCATCTCGGCCGCATCATTAATTACCAGGCGGACAACTGTTCAACTATCCATTGTATTCTTGACGCACACGCTGCATTAAATGTATTACCCTTTCATATGTAAATCATTTAATGTATTGGACCTTTCATGTACAGCCTCAGGGCTATAAATACATTGTACAATCCTCATTGTAAGGGACCGGAATTTCTTGAGAGAACTTGTAATCAAGAATTCCACAAACACTCAGCAATAACATAACAGTGGACGTAGGCTTTATTCCTAGCCGAACCACTTTAAAAATCTTTGTCTTATTTATTTATCTGTGATTGAAAAAATAGAGTGATCTAGTTTTTTACATCAACAATATGGTTGAAGATGAGTAAATTATGTGATAGTCGTGTATTAGTATTAATGGAATAAATGTGGATTTTATGGTGTTTAAACCCAGATCATGGTTTATGTTGATGAAATTATTGATTATAGTAGTTGATAATCATGTAGAATGATTTTGGGTAGTTCATTGTGTATGTATGTGTGTAAAAATGGAGAAGAATTAGGATTTGGGGAAAACTAGGGTTCATAACCCCTAGCCCCCTTCTTGACAAATTTGTAGGGGCGAATCGATTCGGCCCTAGGGCGAATCGATTCGGGTTAAGGACGAATCAATTTGGCCAAATGCAGAATGTTGGGTTTGTCCTCCAAATCGATTCACTTTTGGGAGAATCGATTCGTTGCTTGGGGAAAATCGATTCAGCCCTAGGGAGAATTGATTCGGAAACCTTGCTGTTTTGAGTTATTTTTCTAACTCAATTTTGATTAATTTCTTTTAAGCTTAGGACTCAGGAACCTTCTTGTATGAAGTAAACTTAGAATCCTAGATTCCTAGATGAGTTATTTAATAACCCTACATTATAATGCGTTATGTGGGGATTATTCTGGGGTGTACAAATTGAGGTTAGGGCATACTTTTCCTTTAGTTAATTATTATGAAACTAGGAGTTATAAAGTCATATTGGGAGGCTTTAGAAGCTTAATCGCATTATCATAGTCGTGGTGGGTTATAATAATACTCAAAAATGTTTGGAGAATGAATCGATAAATTATTCATTCATTGAGGTTGTGATGATGATATGATTTACATATGGCTCCGGATAAAATGGGATATATCCATTAAATAACATGCACATGGCAAATGAAAATGCAATGGAAATGTTAATGATTATGCTAAATGATAATTTACTTAATCATGAATATGGTAAATGATAATTTAATTAAACACACCTCTCTAAATGCTATCATAGGGTAAGTACGCGCATGAGGTGATGTCCCCTGACTATTTAACGGAGGGAGACTATAGTCCTCCGCCATATGATCGGTTATTATGTATGCTTTCTGCGATGGTGAGGTAATTCCGGGTGTGGTTATGACTCCCCCGCAGGCATATGGCCACTTCCCGACGTTCTGATAGGTGCCCAGGTTATCTTGGTTGATAGGCCCTGGAAGATGATAGTCATTTAGGGGTGCGTCCAGTGGGGAAACCCGGAGGTACGGTCTTAGAATCATTATATGTATATGAATATAACAATTCTTAATCAAGTGGGACATTATGTATGATAAATTCCGCAAAGAGCATATAATAGTGATTATATTCCTGATAAGGAATGGAATGCCATAAAGAGCATATGATAGTAATTATATTCCTGATAAGGAATGGAAAGATGGAATGAAATGGTGAAAAATGATGGAGGCTTTTAATTAATAATGTTTATACGTATCCTCTTGCATAATTAAATAAAATTTATAATCATTTAAATTGTCTTAGTTTATGCTTTGAGATTATGTTGTTAGAATCTCTTCTTTATCATTCATGATTAACTGCGCATCACTGTCATACTCTTTGTTCATCTCGTGATCATATAAAATCGGGCCCTGACCCATTCACATTTCTTGTTGTGCATGAATTCAGTATTCGCTCAGGTGATCCACCACAAGGACGCCCGTACAGATGTTTCCTATTCTGGTGTTTTTGGGGCGCCGTGATACCTTGCGGATATTACGGGACACTTTGTTATAGATACCGTCATTTTTGTACTCTAGCTATGATCGAGTCCTTTACTCGGGCGTGTGGCCCAAGCTTTTTTATTTGCTTATTGTAATGTATTATGTAACCTAATTAAATTGCTACATTACGTTGTAAGTGACTGTTGACCGACAACATATTCGGTCCTCTTATTGTACACTTGATGTGGATGTAATATAAGTTCTTTTGAGTTTCCACTTTCTTTTCAGATTGGGTTGTGTAAATTGTTTACATAACTTATAATAAAACAAAATTTTTGGCAACCCGTTTTTTGAAATATTGGTGGTTATCCTTTATACTTATTATATTTTTGCGATGTTGCGAATGATTTCATCCATGATTCCTATTATATTGGAGTATCGGGCAAGCCACCCCATATTTTGGTGAGCGGGGTCTCACAGATGGTATGAGAGCATCAGGTTCTAGAGTCTTTAGGATCTATGTGGACTTGACACATTTTACCGTAGCGTTCTTTGATATAGAACATAGTGTTAGGACTGTTTTGATGCCTCTGTTTGCGATCTTCTGCATATTAGATTGATTTAGATAGTATTCTAACTCTATTATTTCTTTATCTCGGATGTCGTGTAAGAGTGGTCGCCCTGCTAGAAGGAATAGAGTCGTAGATGAGGATGTTTATCCTCCACCGTCGCCACAAAGAAATATAAATTTTGTTTATGTAGAAAACATTGTGGCCTAAGCGGTCAATGCAACAATGACTTTCGTGGTTCAGCAAATGCCACAAGCTCAAAAACAACGAGCTCCAGAGGTACAAGCTCCTGCGGGACCATCTCCGTGGGAGAGAGTTAGAGAGTCCTTTTTAAAGGGCCATCCCCCAGAATTCCAAGGAGGTTCTAATGTCATAGTAGCTAGTTAGTGGAAGAAGGATATGCAACGCCATCTGCGAATGGTGGAATGTAGTGAGGAAAAGAAACAAATCCTTGTTACCTTTAAGCTTGTTGGAGCTCCACTTCACTGGTGTGAGTCGATGACTACACCGGATTGGAGAGATACTATGACTATTAATGATTTCTGGGTTTTGTTTAACCGGAAGTACTTCCCTCCCGCAGTTCAAAGGGAGATGAGAAAGAAGCTTCAAGATGTGGTGCAAGGGGAACGGTCAGTTGCCAAATATTAAGAGTAGTTCATCCGGTTAGGGATTTTTGTACTGGATGAAGTGACTCCAGAAGAGAGGAAGATATCGAAGTTCATGGGACGTTTGCACTGGAGGATACAGAAAAATTTGTTGGGTATTCCAATTTTGCAGACTTTTGGGGATGTGATGAATGCGGCATTTCTTTTTTGCCAAGAACATCGGTTGTTTGTTCAAGGTATCAAGAAGGCTACAGTGATGGGACAAGTAGGAAAACCTGGGGACAATGGGATAGGAGGAGAAGTATTACCCTCGTCCCAATCTTCGTGGAATAAACAAAGAGAAAGGGATCCCCATCAAGGGGACTTGTCTAAATGACAATGTTTTGGTGGCTTCAATGTTGGTGGCAATAATAATAGGCACGGTCAGGGTGCCCCACAACAACAAACAGGTCGGGGTGGTCATGGGGGCAGAGGTCATTCAGGCCAAGGTGTTACCCAATTTAGAAATAACCGGTGCCGAAATCAGGAGAATATGACGGGTCGGTGCTTCCAATGTGGGGAGGCGGCTCATTATAAGAGGGAGTGTCCTCAGTCGGTTGGGGGATAGCTTCCTAGTGTTCCACAACAGCCATAGGCTCAGTTATCGCCGCAAGTGCCTAATCTAAGTTGTCCCTCTACAACAGGGGCAACTACAATATGGTCGTGTTTACCACATTCAGGAGGCTATTTTTCCTCTGGCTCTGCCCACGCCACCACCTATTGAGGGTAAGTTTCTTATTCAGGGGCACATGGGTCGTGTATTATTTGATACGAGTGCGACACACTCATTTTTTTATCAAAGTTTTGCTCAGTCTATAGAGTTGATAAAATCTGCTGAAAGTACCTTCAGTAGTGTTGAATCTTCTATGGCTGATGGTTCACTCATTTTCTTCGTTTGTAATGAAATGGGAATAAATCTTGGTAATTTGTACTTTGAGGCCGATTTACTCGTCCTGGATATGGTCAGGTATGATGTGATTTTGGATATGGATTGGCTACTGAAGTATCATGTGATAGTTAATTGCTATGGGAAGAGTATTGTTTTTGTTATTTCGGGGCAAGAAAAGTTTTTGGTGATTATGCCTCGTTTAGAAGGGGGTACTAACACTTATTTGTATTTTATTACGGAGAAAACTTCTCGAGATGTAGTTGTTCCCTTAGATTCTATTTCTGTTGTTAGAGATTTCAAAGACGTGTTTCGGTAAATACCGGGTTTACCTCCTAGTAGGGAGATTGAGTTTGTAATTAATTTAGCGTCGAGAACACGCCCGATTGTGAGAGCTCCATACCGTATGGCTCCTGTTGAGATGAGGGAGCTAAGGGATCAGATTCAGAACTTGCTAGAGCAAGGTTTTATTAGGCAAAGCACGTCGCCATGGGGTGCGCCGGTGTTATTTGTGAAGAAAAGATACTGTTATTTCCGGTTATGTGTTTACTATAAGGAATTAAATAAGGTCACCATCCAAAATAAATACCCGTTGCCTCGGATTGATGATTTGTTTGATCAACATAGGGGAGCATCGAACTTATCTAAGATAGATTTGAGGACGGGGTATCGCCAGTTGAGGATACGAGAACAAGTTGTGTCCAAGACTGTTTTCCTAACGAGATATGGGTCCTATGAATTTTTGGTTATGCCTTTTGGACTAACCAATGCCCCCGCCATGTATATGGACCTCATGAATAGGGTGTTAGGGGATTTCTTAGATCAGTTTGTTATCGTGTTCATTGATGACATCCTAGTTTATTCTCGAACCGAAGCCGATCATGCTACCCACTTAGGATTGGTTCTGTAGAGGTTAAAGGACCACCAACTGTATGCTAAGTTCGAGAAGTGCGGATTTTTGTTGTAGGAAGTACAGTTTCTGGGTCATATTGTGACGGCCCAGGGTATTTCAGTAGACCCAAGAAAAGTTGTTGCGATAAAGCAGTGGGGTCGGCCCACGACACCTACCGAGATTCGTAATTGTCTAGGTTTGGTGGGTTATTATCGCCGATTCATCAAGGGTTTTTCTAAAATTTGTAGCCCTTTGATAAATTTAACCCAGAAAGGGGTGAGGTTTATATGGGATATTACTGTCAGTCGTATTTTGACGAGCTCAAGGATAGGTTGACTTCTACTCCAGTTCTTGCGTTACCAAGGCCAGGATTGGAATATTTAGTCTTTACCGATGCATCTCTAAAAGGATTGGGAGGTGTAGTATAACAAGAGCGATGAGCTATTGCTTATGCTTCTCGCAATTTAAAGCCTCATGAAAAGAATAATCCGGTGCATGATTTGGAACTTGCTGCAGTAGTTTTTGCCTTGAAGATTTGGAGGAACTATCTCCTAGGGGAGAAATTTAGTCTTTTCACGGACCACAAATCATTGCAATATTTATTTTCTTTGAAGGATTTAAATACGCGATAAGGTCGATGGATAGAATTCCTGAAGGACTATTAATTTGACATCCACTATCACCGTGGCAAGGCGAATGTGGTGGCGGATGCTTTGAGTAGAAAGCCCGAGAGGGAGTTAGCGGAGGTATGGAAAGACAAATAGAAGGAGCTTAGTCAGGAGGACGCGGTTGCTAAGTCATTTATATTGGTGTTGATCGTCACGCCTACTATCTTGGCAAGGGTAGTAGAAGCTCAAGGAATGGACAAGGGTTGTCAGGACCATATACGCCAATTGATAACCGAGGGAGCAGAATCCTTCTCGATAAGTTTGTAGGGTGGATTATGTTTCCACGGGAAACTTATCATCCCAAATGAAGGGGATTTGAGATGGGCCGTGATGGAAGAATCTCACGGGGCTAAATTTACAGTGCATCCTGGTGGGGACAAGATGTATCAAGACATGCGCCATCAGTATTGGTGGCCAAGCATGAAACGGGATATTTCTGAGTTTGTATCCCAATGTGCTACTTGTTAATTGGTTAAGATAGATCATCAGTGACAGATAAGTTTTTTGCAACCGTTGGAGATACCGGTGTGGAAGTGGAAGAGTATATTGATGGATTTCATCACAGGCTTGTCGACGTCATAAAATGGTCACGATTCTATTTGGGTAATCATTAATCGTTTGACTAAGTCGTCACATTTCCTACCTGTACGCACCGATTATAATACTGCTCGCTATGCCCAGTTATTTATTTTGGAGGTTGTTAGACTCCATGGGTTGCCCTTAAATATAGTCTTCGACAGAGATAAGATTTTTGTTTCCCACTTTTGGAAATGTTTTCAAGAGGCTTTGGGAACCGAATTGAAGTTAAGAACTTATAATCATCCTCAAACAGATGGGCAGACAGAAAGAGTCAACCAAATGTTGGAGGATATGCTCTGAATGTGTATGCTTGATTTCAAAGGTAGTTGGGAATAATATCTCCCTTTGGTCGAATTTGCTTATAACAATTCATACCAATTCACTATTGGGATGCCCCCCTATGAAGCCCTTTATGGTAGGCTGTGTTGATCACCCACTTGTTGGTTGGAGGTGGGCGATAATAAGTTTCTTAGACCTGAAATGATCCAGGATACTTCTTCCAAGATTGAAATTATCTGGAATCACATGCGGATAGCTCAAGATTTCCAAAAGAGCTATGTCGATGCGAATATAAGGCATATGGAGCGGGAAATTGGGAATCAAGTCTTGGTGCGAGTGTCACCAATGAAAGGTATAAAGCGCTTTGGAAAGAAAGGGAAGCTTGCGCCGCGTTATTTTGGACCTTTTCCAATTATTTCCAAGGTAGGTCCAGTGGCGTATCAACTTGCCTTACTGAAACACTTATAACAAATCCATGATGTGTTTCATGTTTCCTCTTTGAAGAAGTATAAGAGGTGTGAAGGTTCCCTTTGGCATATTCCTTTTGAGGATATCGATTTACAACCTGATATTTCTTATGAAGAACAAGAAGTTGCAATCTTAGAGCATGGTGAGCGTAGGTTGAGTTCTCGAGTGGTGCCCTTGGTGCGAGTCCAATGGAGCCATCACAACGACAAGGAATCAATGTGGGAGCGTGAGGATGACATGTGGGAAAAGTATATGCATCTCTTCTTGCAAGGTACGCTTAAATTTTGATGGAAAAATTCCCTCATAAGGGGGGGAGTATGTAACAACCCTCGCTTTTGAGAAACTCATTTCATATTAACTTACTACGTGAAGTAATTATATAAAATGTTGAGAAGTGGAGTAAATGTTAATTGAATGAGTTGAAAGTTAATATTTACTAGATTATTTCATATTTACTGTATGTGTATGTAAATATCATCATGTGTGTTTTATAGTGCCATATACTTTAAATGACACTTATGGTTTAAATAAAACCGGAACTTGAAATGACTTATAAAATTTCCAATTGATAATTTAGAGGGCGTAGTTAGTCCCAAAATGTGCGAGATGGTCAAAATAAGTGTCGTATTGTATTTTCGTGATTCAAGCACTTTTCACTAATTTTAACTTAAATGTGTAGTTGCAAATCATTTTAATGTGGTATTAAACATTTAAGTTGGGGATTTTAGACTAATGCCACGATTTAGTCTTCGATTTCATTTATTTCTCTTAAGTGTATTAATTAACCTAGAGAGAGATAAAGAAGAAAAGAATTGTGGAGAAAAGAGAGGAGAAAGAAGAGATTGGGGATTAAAGATTTAGGATTGATTCTACCAAGAGAAAATCTGAAATTCCAACCTCAAGGCAAGTTTTCTACTTGCTAATATATGGTTTAAGATGAGTAAATTGTGTGATAGTCGTGTATTAGTATTAATGGAATAAATGTGGATTTTATGGTGTTTAAACCAAAATCATGGTTTATGTTGATGAAATTGTGGATTATGGTAGTTAATAATCATGTAGAATGATTCTGGTTAGTTCATTTTGTATGGATGTGTGTACAAATGGAGAAGAATTCGGATTTGGGGAAAAATAGGGTTCATAACCCGTAGCCCCCTTCTTGACTAATTCGCAGGGGCGAATCGATTCGGCCCTAGGGTGAATTGATTCGCTAAGTGGTCAGCCTACAGGTCTGTGAACCCGAATCAATTCGGTTTAAGGCTGAATCGATTCATCCAAATGAAGAATTTTGGGTTTCTCCTCCGAATCGATTCCCTTTTGGGAGAATCGATTCGCTGCTTGGGGCAAATCGATTCGGCCTTAGGGCGAATCGATTCAAAAACCTTGCTGTTTTGAGTTTTTTTTCTAACTCAATTTTGATATTTTTTTTTTAGGCTTAGGACTCAGGAACCTTCTTGTATGAAGTATACTTAGAGTCCTAAATGAGTTAGTTAATTACCCTACATTATAAATGGGATATGTGGGAATTATTTTGGGGATGTACAAATTGAGGTTAGGGCATACTTTTCCTTTAGTTAATTATTATGAAAGTAGGAGTTGTAAAGTCGTATTGGGAGTCTTTAGAAGCTTAATCGAGGTATCATAGTCGTGGTGGGTTATAATAATACCCAAAATGTTTGGAGAATGAATCGAGAAATTATTCATTCATTGAGGTTGTAATGATGATATGATTTACATATGGCTCCGGATAAAATGGGATATATCCATTAAATAACATGCACATGGAAAATGAAAATGAAATGGAAATGTTAATGATTATGCTAAATGATAATTTACTTAATCATCAATATGGTAAATGATAATTTACTTAAACACACCTCTCTAAATGCTATCATAGGGGAAGTACGCGCATGAGGTGATGTCCCCTGACTATTGAACACAGGGAGACTATAGTCCTCGGCTATATGATCGATTATTATGTATGCTTTATGCGATGGTGAGGTAATTCCGGGTGTGGTTATGACTCTCCCGTAGGCGTATGACTACTTCTCGACGTTGCGATAGGTGCCCAGGTTGTCTTGGTTGATAGGCCTTGGATGATGATAGTCATTTAAGGGCGCGTCTAGTGAGGAAACCCAGAGGGACGGTCTTAGATTCGTTATATGTACATGAATATAGAAATTCTTAATCAAGTGGGACTTGATGTATGATAAATGCCACGAAGATTTTATAATAGTGATTATATTCCTGATAAAGAATGGAATGCCACAAAGAGCATATGATAGTAATTATATTCCTAATAAGGAATGGAAAGATGGAATGAAATGGTGAAAAATGATGGAGGCTTTTAATTAATAATGTTTATTCATATCCTCTTGCATAATTAAATAAAATTTATAATCATTTAAATTGTCTTAGTTTATGCTTTGAGATTATGTTGTTAGAATCTCTTCTTTATCATTCATGATTAACTACGCATAACTGTCATACTTTTTATTCATCTGGTGATCATATAAAATCGGGCCTTGACCCGTTCACATTTCTTATTGTGCACGAATCCTGCATTCGCTCAAGTGCTCTGCCGCAAGGATGCCCGTACTGATGTTTCCTATTTCGATGTTTTTGGTGAGCCGTGACACTTTTTTATGGACGCCGTCATTTTTTTACTCTAGCTATGATCGGGTCATTTACTCGGGCGTGTGGCCCAAGCTTTTGTATTTGCTTATTGTAATGTATTATGTAACCTAATTAAATTGTTACATTACGTTATAAGTGACTGTTGACCGACAACATATTCAGTCCTCTTATTGTACACTTGATGTGGATGTAATATAAGTTCTTTTGGGTCTCCACTTTCTTTTCTAATTGTGTTGTGTAAATTCTTTCCTTAACTTATAATAAAACAAAAATTTTGGCAACCCGTTTTCTCAAATATTGGGTGGTTATCCTATATACTTATTATATTGTTGCGATCGTGAGAATGATTACATCCATGATTCTTGTTATATTGGAGTATCGGGCTGGCCACTCCATATTTTGGTGAGCGGGGTGTCACATAAATATACACAACTCAGTAAATATTATATCTTAAAAAACTTAAAACAATATTTACTCTAACTTCCATTATTTTATATAATTAGCTCACATGGCGAAATTATATAGAATCAATTACTCAAAAGTAAGGGTTATTGCATACTCCCCCCTTATACGGGAATTTTTCCCTCAAAATTCAGGCTTAACTCATAAAAGACTAGGGGGGACATTTCTCAAATATTATTCTCTCGTTCCCAAGTAAATTGATCTATACTCTCCATGATCTCAAATTAATAACCGTTTGTTCCTCACATGAATTATCGGTCCTACCTTTATAATAATGGGAAAAATCTACCTAACCCGGCGCAAGATTTTCTTTCATCACATAGTGTGTTGTACCCTTCATAAAAAAAATGCCCACATTAAATTTGATTCTCTACCTCGAATTTTACAAGACTTATATTCGCGTCGGCATCGCCCTTTTGACAATCTTGGGCGATTCGCATACGGTTTCGAATGAACTCAGTTTTAGAAAAGACGTCTTGAATCATTCTAGGTGCAAGAAGCTTATTGTTTCAACTTGCAACCAACAAGAAGGTGATCTACGAGGCTTGCTACACAACGCCACCTATGGTGGCATACTCATTATGGATTGGTAAGAATTATTGTATACAAATTCGAGCATAAGAATTTTTTACTCCCATCTGCCAAAAATTAAGTATGCACATCAAAAGTATGTCCTCCTACATACGTTGTTTCTCCTTTTGACCAATTATATCATAACCTTAACCGGTCCCCATTATTTCCTGGAAACTTCTTCTGAAATGATATACGAAAATCTTATATCGGTCCGACACTATATTGATAGGTACCTCATAAGGTTTCATAAACTCCATATTATCCTCCAACCATACTCATGGCTTCTTTACAACATCGGTAATCCAGTGATAAAAATCCATGGATACACTCTCCCATTCTTGCACCGGTATTTCTAATAGTTGCATTAGTCCAATCGGTTGGCGGTAGTTCACATTCACCAATTAACAAGTGGTGCATAGGGAGACAAACTCAGAAATGTCCTTTCCTTACTCTTCCACGACTCTCATCTTAATAGGAGGCGTAATGGTCAATCACTGATATAAGAGCCATAGTAACAACATCTTTCTAGTTAAGATCCTTCCACCTGGCTTTCTTTGCATCGCTAGTTTCCCCCATGGATTTTCTACTCAGTATTCGCTATCACCATTGCTTTTATTGGGTGATAATGAATATCAAATTGATAGTATTTTATGAATCCAACCACCGATTTTCCCGCACAATTTGATCTTTCTACGAGAACAAACATTGTATCAACTTGCGGTCCATGAAAAGACTTAAGTTCCCTACCAAGAGTTAATGCCTCCACATCTTTAAGGAAAACACTATTGTGGCCTGCTTTTAGTCTTTCAAGGGATAGTTCTCCTCACGGGTTCAAGCCATAATATACATACACAATGGTCCCATGTTCCTGTAGTAACACACCGCCCCACTCTTGCGGAGACACGTCTATAATAACCAAATAGTCCACTCCCGAACTTGGCAACGCTTATCTATAAGTAAGAGTCAACTTTTCCATCGGCTAATCAAAATCTAAGTCATAGACATAACAGTTTCTCTAGAGATGAGCCTCGCATTCTTCTCGGGATGGTGGCTCACGTTACTCAAGTTTCCATATTTCTTCTTTTTGGGAACCCAATTCTTCCTAAAATTAGCCCACCAATCTTCTTGTGTTTAACCCACTACAGCATTTCTAAAACAACACCACATTCCCCACAGGCCTTACCTCCTAATAATCTTAAGATTAATGCATTATCCTACCCACTTGAAATAAGTACTATACTAACTATGTTCCTAGTGCCCAAGACCTCTCTCAATTTTCGACATTCGCTCGGTTTCATGCGTGGGACGTCTCGTAAAGCGAAATCTAGACAAGGACCCTCCCGTTACACTACTACCTCGCACTTCTGGTCGTGAAGATATAATGGCCTAAGTCATCCAATCAGGACTGCTAAAAATCTTAACTCGTAACCCTACTGACGCATTTCTACTTTTATATCCTACCGTCTCAACAAAAAAAATAACAAAATCTAACTAATCTGGGCGCCTACTTTCTGCATAGTATTATAAATCTTTTACCCATATATATTTATATACATATTTTTAAATTACGTTCTCATCAAGGCCTAGCTATAAGCCTCAATCTGACTTACTTATCTTTATCTCACCCACCTATACCCGGTGAGATAAACATTTGCAGTGCTTCTGAACCGCACATTTACTCTCGGCTAATTCCACCAAAACGAACATCCTAACATAAAATAACATCTCTCCACTCCCAACGTCGTTAAGGTTCATGCGTGGAGATATGGTAGCATAAAATAAGTAAAATAACAATTCATACATACCTTGAATCAATTCTATAAAATCTCAGTCAGTATCCAGGAGAGATATGATAGAATAACTAGTTCCACCCTGGAACTGCAGATATGATAGTCTCACAATCATAAGCCTGATATATATCGAATAAGAATATTTTATACTCGCATAACACAGATAGAACGAGTAGTAAACACCAAACAAAATGTTCAAATATCACCACCCACTTACAATGAATGGAAGAAAATAGAATCTCAACACAACGAAAAACATATAGATATAACTTCTATATTAATATCAATACTGCCACAAAGCACGAATTACACACCCGAATCTAGGGTTAATAAACTACCGAGGCTAAATCTTTCCACACAAAACACACTTCCCTTAACCGAGGTGAAACTGTAAGGACACAAATTTCCAATTGAGTCCATACATAGTTTAGGCTCAATTTCGGACAAAAACGTTTATACATAGGATTGTATTTAATTGTAATATTCTCAAGCCTATGAAAAGTTTGTTTGAAGGCGTAGCGGCAAAGGGTATAAAGCTTCATCATCATGCCAGTTTGCGTGCCTCGTTTCTACGTCATCAACTATGGTTCCATGCTCCCAAGGTATGAATGCAATATTATATATATAAGAGTTTGGAACAAGTTTATTGGGTGTTAGGTTTAATTAAAACTGTGTTTTATTTTCAGAAATAATTAATTAAAACTTTATAATAAGTTTATAAAGTTTTTTGGGCTAAAATCGAATTTTCCAAACTTTCTGGAAGTTCGTTCGATATGTCGTTCGAACGAGATTATCGTTCGAACCAGATGTCGTTCGAACGAGATTGCCAATGACTTCCCATTAAGGCATTCTGGAACTTCGTTCGAAATGTCGTTTGAACGAGATTGTCATTCTAATGATATTTCCAACGAGTTTCTAACGAGTTCATACTGGAACTATGTTAGAAGACTCGTTTGAACGAGAATGTCATTCGAACGAAATGTCGTTCGAACGAGATGACAGGCGGGAACAGTTTTTGGCAGTTTGAAGTAGTTTTTCTCCCACTTACCCACTTGTTTCTTAAGAAACTTTTCTCAGACTTTATTATGTGCGGGAATAAAATTTTCCAACTTAACTTTTTCATTCTATTTCATCTCTTAGAGAGATTTTGAGAGCAAAATTGTTTAAGGAAAATGTTCATGTTTTGAGTGACATTTTTACATAGAGAAAAATATACACCACTCTAGTTTATACCCAATTGTTTGTTTATCCAAGTTTCATTATATATACATCTTTCTTGGAGTTTTGGCACCGGATTCATATCTTCCGTTGAAAGAGAAGTTTCGGGTTTGCTTCTACATCCATCAAAGAAAGAAGAAGTTGTTTGTTGCGGCATTACCCACTTGGAGAAAGGCTCCTTGTTCGGGTGGTGGTGACCACAAAAAGTCCGATCGATGGACTCCGAGACCGCGGTGGAGCTCTGGGGTTATCCGCTAGGAAGAGGTATCTACAAGAAGAAGCGTCGGGGCTTAAGAGGGATCGAGTCGTGTGTTGTAAGCCTTTTTGTCTTGTATTTGTAAATTCAAACTTATTGTATTTTGTGTCATGTGTGTGTTTATATCTATATATATGTGCATGTGCATTATTGATATATTTCTAGTACATATATATATATGATATTTTGTTTTGCATTTGCCTTTGCCTTGCTTTCTAGTCCTAATATGCTTATACTTTAGTTTTGGTCTCTATCTTGGATTAGTTATATTTTTGTTGTCGATCTGCTTTCATGTCTTATCACTTTAAGCTTCAACATGCTTTTATATTTGTTCTTTATCCTTTGCCTATTCCTGAACAAAAAGGGGGAGAATGATAGGGGGAGGTATCTTATCCAATTATAATCTTATCGAAGTTTAGGAGATTTAACTTAGGGGGAGTAGCTAACTTCTTGGGTTGATCATTTTGATAAATGGGAGAAGTAATTTTGGAGGAGTATTTATTTTAATTTCTTTAAATACTTTGACATTCCCTATGCATTTGATGAATTTGCTTAAGTGTGCAGGAATGCGGCATCTTTCAATGGCAAAGAATTTGATCCTTGGGTGGGTTATGTTTTGAGTCTAGTGAGCTTGATGGCCCTTTTGGATTTTTGTTTGGTTTTTGTCCCGGAATAGCCAAAGGGGGAGATTTGTAAGGAGACAAATTTCCAATTGAGTCCATATATAGTTTTGGCTCAATTCCGGATAAAAACATTTATATTCTCAAGCCTATGAAATGTTTGTTTGAAGGCGTAGCGGCAAAGAGTATAAAGCTTCATCATCATGCCGGTTTGCGTGCCTCGTTTCTACGTCATCAACTATGGTTCCATGCTCCTAAGGTATGAATGAAATATTATATATATAGGAGTATGCAACAAGTTTATTGGGTGTTAGGTTTAATTAAAACTGTGTTTTATTTTCAGAAATAATTAATTAAAACTTTAAAATAAGTCTATAATGTTTTTTGGGCTAAAATCGAATTTTCCAAACTTTTTGGAAGTTCGTTTGATATGTCGTTCGAACGAGATTGTCGTTCGAACCAGATGTCGTTCGAACGAGATTGCCAACGACTTCCCATTAAGGCATTCTGGAACTTCGTTCGAAATGTCGTTCGAACGAGATTGTCGTTCTAATGAGATTCCCAACAAGTTTCTAACGAGTTCATACTGGAACTTCATTACAAGACTCGTTCGAACTAGAATGTTGTTCGAACGAAATGTCGTTCGAACGAGATGCCAGGCGGGAACAACATTTTTGGCAGTTTGAAGCATTTTTTCTCCCACTTCCCCACTTGTTTCTTAACCAACTTTTCTCAGACTTTATTATGTGCGGGAATAACATTTTCCAACTTAACTTTTTCATTTTATTTCATCTCTTAGAGAGAGTTTGAGAGCAAAATTTTTTAAGGAAAATGTTCATGTTTTGAGTGAGATTTTTACATAGAGAAAAATATACACCACTCTAGTTTATACCCAATTGTTTGTTTATCCAAGTTTCAATATATATACATCTTGCTTGGAGTTTTGGCACCGGGTTCATCTCTTTCCTTCAAAGAGAAGTTTCGGGTTTGCTTCTACATCCATCAAAGAAAGAAGAAGCTGTTTGTTGCGGGATTACCCACTTAGAGAAAGGTTCCTTGTTCGGGTGATGGTGACCATACAAAGTCCGATCGGTGGACTTGGAGACCGCGGTGGAGCTCTGTGGTAATCCGATAGGAATATGTATCTACAAGAAGAAGCGTCGAGGCTTGAGAGGGATCGAGTAGTGTTTTGTAAGCCTTTATGTCTTGTATTTGTAAATTTCGTACTTAGTGAATTTGTGGCTAGGTCCGTCCGAGGTTGTTTCCCGTTGTGGGTTTTTCCTCGTATATCTCGGCGTAGTGTGATTGATTTATTTTTATCTTGCATAATGAATTAGAACTCATGCTTAGGGTAATTCAAGAAAAAAGTGGTTTTAATTGTCACACATAATTTAATTGGGTGCTAATTAAATTTGGATAATTGTTTCTTTAATTCAAGTCATTTGCTAAAAGTGGTTTGGCCTAAATTTGGAATATTGATAATTATGACTTAGGCAAATTCTAGGACTTGAATTAATTGGTTTAAGTGAAATTTATTATTTGCGTGTGTTTAATTAATTTTCACTTGGGTTTAATTTTAATTTGTTTATGAAAATTAAAATTTGATAATTCGTTTGTTTGTGAACCATCACTTCTTTACGCTTCCGCATCTTGATATATATAGAAAAGGAAATAATATTTTAATTTAGAAAATTAAAATCGGGTATATTTCAGAAACTCACAACAACCTTCTTTCCAATTACCCTCGATGTTCCAAATAGTTCCCACATACAGTACCCTTGTTCTATTTGAACCAAAAATTACTTCAATCAATGGCCCATTTAGGTACCCTATTCTTGTCCTTTAACTCCTACCAGACAATATCAAAGTATGTGGTTCTACGTTCCTCATCACAATCATCCCCCATCTCTGGTCACCCTCACCATGTTAAAGTTTCCAGTATCTCAGACTCTATAGCCTCGATCCTGAAAATCATCCTCGTAGTTCCCTTAACTCCCTCAGCAATGGGAAAACATACTACCGGTCTCAAATTCCTTATTTGAATGAATTTCCTTGGGTGGAAGTCCACTAATAAGGTTTCATGAACACAACTTCTTCATAAGTGTTAACAAAACTTACTAATGAGCCCATCATTTCAATAAAGGGCTATTTCTTCCTTGTACCTACCTTACTTCGGTGCAAGGTTTCCTTAACCATATCTCTTCATTTACTATCGGCTCTGACCGATTCTCTAGGGAATACTTTTAAAACTGCATTCTCTACATATATGATCTGATAAGGAATTCACTATTAGAACCATCCACAAAGTTCCTCCACAAGCAAAACATCCTGCTCCTTTAAATATGGGGACTACCGTTCCTACCATTTCAACAGTTTTCCAATCGGTGGAAAAATTTCCTCAAATTTTAACATATAAGCATTCCTATACCCCTCTCTAAACAAAAGCTTTTGCGCCCAATACTTCTACTGAATAAAGCTACACTGCCTCTGCATGACTTAACTTCAACGTACAGTCCTTATCAAGGATGTTTCAAACATTTTCCCAATTAAATTTCACTGAGTAGTCTAAGTTTTATATCACTCGCTTCTTATAGCGGTACTTGGGAAAGTATAGCTATTGTACCCTTGTAGCCGTTGTAGCAATCTAAGAAAATGACACAATACGGTCCTCATCCCCAACTTCAGTTTACATATCTAACTAATCCCCACCTCCTACTACCCTTATAATGGACTTCCATGGTCGCCCTTCGCCAGTCAGCACGCGAATCTCAAATGATCGCGCAAAAGATTTACTAAAATCTTACATTATGGCAGGAGAACGATATCTCATAAGAGAAATTAAAAATCCTAATACTAAGGCTCTACATCAAATCAAAAGCCATGTTGAAGGCGTAGTACGTCCTCACAGATTCCTAAGGACACTAGAACCTAAGGCTCTGATACCATCTTGGACAACCCGCTTATTAAAATAAGAGGTGGCCAGCCCGATACTCAAATAATTACAGGAATCATAGATAGACCATTCTTAGCATCACTATAGTTAAAATACTAATACGAGATAACCACCAATTATTTTAGAAAACGGAGTATCAAAATTTAATTTATAAGTTTAAAGAAAATTATTTAGACAATCCAATTTGAAAATAAGGTGTATATAAATACAAACGGGTAAGTGCATAACGATAACGCACAATGTAGTAATTGAGTAAGCTGTCGGTTAATAGACTATTACAAGCAGGTTACACCGAGTATTTAAATTAAATATCGTATTATATTAAACAGGTATAAAACTTAGGTAACACACCCGAATATGTAAACTAATCATAGCTAGAGTACGAAAGATAGAAGCGTCTACAATGATTATCCTACAACATCCTCAAAATGTTATAGCTCCAGAACAACCGGGCTGGAGAGGTCAATGCGGGCGTCCTTGCGATGGAGCACCTTGGCGAATATAGAATTCATGAAAAACAAAGAGATATAGACGGGTCAGGGCCCGATTTGAAATAATCACCATGTGAATAAAATGCATGATAGTTATGAATATTTTATCATCAATCATAAACTTATCTTTCTCTCATAAATAATGATAAAAATTATCACCTCTCGATTTAAAAGCACAACCTAGCGCAATATCGATAAGAATGTACAATATTCGTTTCTGCATGAGTAAAATATATATGTTTCACTTAATGAGATTTCATTTCAGTTTTACACAACTTAAATGCACATTTCCTTTTTCTCTTCAGGAAACATATTTAAAGAAATTTATTTCACAAAATGCTTCACCATTTCAGTTTTACGCCATTTAACTTCACAGTTCCCTTTTCTCTGTAGGCAACATATGCAAAGCAGTTTATCTCACAAAACTCTTTACCAAGAATAAAATTCCACTTTAATAAGAATAGTTATAATCACATAATATAACGATTCTAAGACTATCCTTCCAGGTAACCCCACTAGATGCGCCGCTAAATGGCTATCATCTTCTAGGGCCTATCACCAAGACAACGTGGGCATCCTACATCGTGTGACGTCAAGAAGCGGCCATATACCTGCGAAAGTGAGTTATAACCACACTGAGAATTACCTCACTTCGAACAATAATCACACAATATATAATAACTAGTCCTATGGCCAAGGACTATATTCACCCTGCATTCACTAGCTAAGGGACTTCACCTCATACGCGTAACTTCCCATATAATAGCAATTTAGAGATGTGTGTATATGCCAATTATCATTTACAAGTTTTTCTCATTTAAAACATTCACTTCTAACATACTCAAAATCATTTATACTTAATAATTAAGTGCCAAATTAAAATATGCATGTCTTATTCACGAAGTCAAATTTTATTAATGCTATAGGTCACGAAGTACAATTATCCTCACACTAGCCTCTAAGAGTTCAAAGTAATACCATAATCCATCAATGATAATTTTCCTCATTACTAGTCTCCCAAAAATCCTAAACCATATCACTTAACTCTCCCTTAGTCCGAAGCTAGATCACTAGATGAAATGACGCTAACTCGTATTGAATAACTCATGAATTAAGCCCCATTTACCCCCATACTAATATAGAGTATTAATCCTACTAATATAAACCCCTAATCCTCTTTATTACTTACCACGAGAAGGTTCTTAATCCTCCAACCTAAAAGAAACGGACTACAAACTAAGTTGGAAAAGTATCCTAAAAGAGTAGAAATTCGGAATCAATTCGCCCTGGCCGAATCGATTCGGTCTTGAAAGAGAATTGATTCAGATAGGCCGAATCAATTAGGTCAAGAGGACCCAACATTATACATGTATACAAATCGATTCGATAATCCAAATCGATTTTCCCAACCTAGACCTGTAGCCTACCCCTTTAGCGAATCTATTTGCTAGGGGCAAATTGATTTGCTTGGGCCAGAATGCCCAGTTTTAGCTATGGGGTTTTCTAACCCTAATTTTCTCAATCCCATTTCTCATCCATCCAATCTAAAAATTATCAACCAAAAATTTACCCACTTCATTCCTACATCATCTTTAACTAATATTTCCAACTCAAATAAAATTTTAATCCAAGATTATGAATTTAAACAATAAAATCATCAAAAACCACATATTGGTTAAAACTCCAAAAACATAACTATATATGAAGTTTACCAACATTAAATCATACACTATCAAGTTATAAACTTGCCTCAAGTTTTTAGTCTTGGATTCTCTTCCTGTAGCAATGATTCCAGCTCCAAATATTGAACTCTCTCATTTCTCTCAATTTTCTCCCAAGGTATCTATCTTTTCTCTAACTCTTTCTCTTAGTGTAAAACATATAATTGGGGAAAATAAGAGGGTTGTAAGACTTGATCGGGCTCTTAACATTAATTCACATCTTTAAATGTTAATACACCATTAAAATGACTTGTAACTACATAATTGAGTCATAACATGCCAAAAGTCCCCAAAACTCAAAAATAAAGTATGGGACTTATTTTGACTATCTCGACTATATCAGGACTAACCGCACCCTCAAAATTGGCATCCGGAATATCGTACAATATTTCATGTTCCAACGTCATTTTAATTTATTAATAATGATCCAATTGAAATATATGCCACACCCATCGCGTCAAGCACAACGACGCAATAAAACATAACATGGTGTTATTTACATTCTCTTAACAAGAAATATGCAAAACTCAGTAAATATTATATCTTAAATCACTTAAAATAAAATTTGCTCTAACTTCCATTATTCTATATAATTACCTCATATGGAAAAATTATATAGAATCAATTACTCTAAATTAAGGGTTATTACACTAAAGAGGCATGGGGTGTCCTCCAATTGACACATAAGGGTATGAACGCAGTTAAAGAATCAAAGTTATAAAATTTGGCCAGCCAATTTAAGACAATTACCATATCTGAGTCTGAATGTTTTGATGAGTTTTATGCATGAGTGTTGGACATTGTTAACTCGAGTTTTAATTTAGGTGAGCCTATTGATAACACGCATGTCGTTAAAAAGATTTTGAGATCTCTTGCAAAATATTTCATTCCTAAATTCACTGTTCTGAATTCGTTGGGAAAGTTATATTCTGTTAAGTTTGAAGAGATCATAGGAGACCTACAAACTTATGAGATTGGCATGCTTCCCAAAACTATTAAGGCTAAGGATAGAGGCGTTGCTTTAAAGACTCAAGTTCGGAAGAGAAAGAAAGAGAGTGTGTATGAGTCTTATTCTGAGGAAGAGTTTAGAATGGACGATGTGGTCTTGTTTGCGAATTTTTTTAAAAGGTTTCTCAAAATGAACAAAAATAATTGTTTCGATAAAAAGTCATTTGAGAAAAATAAAAGGAAAGAAAAGGCCACATAAAAGAGAGTGAGAGAGAAAAGAGTAGAGAGTGGAGAAGCTGAGATGATTTTTTTTGAATGTCAAGGGAAATGGCATAGGGGTTTTGAGTGTGATACTAGGCTTAATAGAAAAGGGAATAAAGTAGCCATGCCTGCCACCCTTAGTGATACTGAGGGAGATAATGAGAAAGATGAGTCTTCACAATGAAAGTGTATTATTTTTTTAACAAGTCACGTGAGCACACCTACTTTGTCCCACGTTGAGAGTGATGATGATTACTCGAGTGCTTCTAGTGGAGATGAGAGCGAGTTTGAGAGTGGAGATGAAAGTGAGCTTCAAAAATCTTTTAGGGACTTGTACACAGAGACCTTGAAAGCAAAAAAGTATAATAGAAATTTAGGTCGTTGGGTTTTAGATTTGGAGAGAAAGAAGGAAGTTTTTAAGAGGGAAAAGTGTGACTTGGCCGACACAGTGTCTTGTCTGATGACACGTGTATCCTAACTCGAGAGTGATCTCGAACGTCCCCGGGAGGTTAAAGTCCCTTTAGAGAACCCATCTAAGAAAGTTGAAAAGATGGTTATAAATCCCGTTTTGGTTAGTGATGAGAGTTTATGAAAAGGTCATGATGGTGCGTCAACTTCTTTTATTGCACCCAAGCCGATTCCCACTTTGGTGATTGATTCACGTGATCCTCATCCCAACCCACCTAGGCGTCCCATTCCTATTAGGAGAAAAAGTCTTAGAATTTTTGAAAAATTAATTCCTAGACGCGTTTATGTTTGCTCCCATTGCAAAAAGCGAGGACACCTTAGGGAATTTTGCTTTAAGCTGGGTTTCGTGCCACATTATGCCACTACACATGTTAATGCGTACACACCCACTCTTGACACTTTTCTTGCAAACAATGATAGAGAGTTTGTATATATTAGTGATCAAGTAAAGTTTTTGGTCAAGACTTCATATGATTTAATGGAGTTGTTTCAAAAAATGTCACCATCTTTGGAGAACTCCACTGCAGTTCCTAGTTAAGGTCTAGACATGTTTACTAGCATAGGATGATTTACATAATGACACTTTTGCCTATTGCTAGTATGTAGCATTTGTATTGTATTTGTTTTTCTTATTTTTTTTTACTATTTTAGCACTGTTTTGGAACTGTTTGCCCCATCTAGGAACTGTTTTTTATGAAATTTTCCACTCGACTAAAATGTATGGCAGTGTGAATGATCTGGGAATTTTATATTTTCCCGTTAGAATGAGATTTCATCTCGTGCGAAGTGCCTGTCATTGGAACGACATGACATTTCGTTCGAACGACCCCCGGAAATTTATTGCAGTCCTCAACTTCTTTTGGTTATATTTCGTTGGTACTATTGGGTTGTTTTTTAACAGTGTTCAAAAAATACAAAAATATTTTCTATTTTAGAAAAAAAATTAAAAATCCAAAAAGATTTTTGTATTTTGTTTGCACCTTATATGAATGCAGACTTAGGATGACCAAGTCACAACTTCATGCCATATCCATATGACTGTTTGATAATGTTTTAAGACAATATATTGTATCATTCATGTGCTTTATGAAGTTTGGAGTCTTTGAGATGATATACTGTTACTACCTACATGATAGACTCTATTTGTCCTTTATTTCACACATGCGCAGATTTATTTGACTTTTGTGCTTATTTATCACATGTTGGCTGAGTGTTTTTGCTTTAATTATGTCTATACAATGAACCAAATGCGATAAAACTTGATAAAAAGTAGTGCATGATATAAACCGTTTGTGATATTTGTGTGTTTTATTTTAAAAAAGGGTGAAGGGCTACGAAAGGTACTCATTTATCCTTTGCGATTAAGTGTAACAACCCTCGCTTTTGAGAACTTATTTTATATTTACTTACTATGTGATGCAGTTACATAAAATGTTGGAATATGGATTAAGTATTAATTTAATGAAGATAAAAGTTAATACTTACTAAAACGTTGCATATTTACCTTATGTGTAGGTAAATATCACCATATTGTGTTTTATTGCGTCATAAGATTTAAATGACATTATGGTTTAAAATGAAACCGAAACTTTAAATGAGATATAAAATTTCCAATTGATAATTTGGAGGGTGTAGTTAGTCCCGAAACGTGCGAGATAGTCGAAATAAGCGCCATATCGTATTTTGATGTTTCAGGCACTTTTGACTGGTTATAGCTTGAATGTGTAGTTGCGAGTCATTTTATCGCGGTATTAATCATTTAAGTTAGAGTTTAGACTTAAGCCACGATTTTTAAGTCTTGCATTTCATTTATTTCTCTTAAGTGCATTTGTTAACCTAGAGAGAAAGAGAGAGGAAGAGAACTTTGAAAAAAAAAGAGGAGAAAGGAAGAAATTGAAGATTGGAGTGTTGATCTTGCATTCGCCTTCCAAAAATCTGAGATTCCTACACCAAGGCAAGTTTTCAACTTGCTAATATATGGTTTAAGATGAATAATTAGTATTGATGGTTATGTATTAGTTATGATTTAAAAAAATTAGGGTTTTTATGGATTTATGGTTTTTGAAACCTTGGAGGTTGATTTGGATGTGCATTGGGGTAAGTCGTTGTTGTTGGATGCATTATTAATCAGTTGGTGGTAATAAATGAGCTTAGTTTATGTATAATTGAGTTGGAGGAATTTAGGAGTCCAGGAATCCATAGCCACACTTGGCAAAATTCGCAGGGCCGAATCGATTCGGCCATGTCCGAATCGATTCGCCCAAGAGGCAGTTTACAGGTCTGAATGGACCAAATCAATTCGGCCTATCCGAATCGATTCGGCAATTATGCAGAAACCCATATTTTCTGACTGAATCGATTCAGATGGTCCGAATCGATTCGCTTTTCTGACCGAATCGATTCGTCCAGGCCGAATTGATTCGGAAATCCTGCACTTTTTGGTGTTTTTTCCTAGTTAAATTCCAACCCTTTCCTTTAAGTTTAGGACCTAGGAACCTTCTTGTATGAATTAAACTTAGAGTCCTAGAGTTTTAGTTGAGTTGAGTCATTACCCTACATTAGGTATGGATTAAATGGGGCTTTATCCTGAGGTGTATAAATTGAGGTTGGGGCATTTCTTTCCTTTAGTACATTTTTAGGGGTGTAGGAGTTGTCAGCCCATACTTGGAGACTTTAGGGGCTCAATGGAGGTATATAAAACCTTGGGGCTTGTAGAATTATTGTACCCACTTGGAGAATAATTCAAGATTTAAACTATGACGAATACTAATGAGAGTATTCAATGATTATGGTTTCAGATAAAATGAAACATATGTATGAATAATGGAAATGAAAAATGAGATTTAAATGGTAAATGTTAATTTACTTAAACACGCCTCTCTAAATGCAATCATAAGGGAAGTTCGCGCATGAGGTGATATCCCCTGACTAATGAGCGCAGGGAGACTATAGTCCTCGGCCATATGTGGGATTGTTATATGTTTTATTCTGCACTGGTGAGGTAATTTCGGGTGTGGTTATGACTCACTCGAAGGCATATGGGCACTTACCGACATTCATTAGGTGCCCAGGTCATCTTGTTTGATAGGCCCTCGAAGGTGATAGTCATTTAGGGACGCGCCCAGTGGGGAAACTCGGAGGGGCGGTCTTAGAATCGTTATATGTAGAAGAATATAACCATTATTAATCAAGTGGGACTTGAAATGTGTGAAATGCCATAAGTGCATATGACAGTAGTTATATTCCTGATAAGGAATGGAACGATGAAATGAATTGGAAAAATGATGGAGAGTTTAATTAATGTTGTCTAATTATATCCTCTTGCATAATTAAATAAAAGTATAAACCCTTAAATTGTCTTATTATACTTTGAGATTATGTTGTTGGAGACTCATATTTATTATTCTTGATTAACTGTTCATAATTGTTATGCTTCTTATTCATCTGGTAATCATATAAAATTAGGCCCTGACCCGTTCATTTTCCTTGTTGTGCATGAATTTGTACTGCTCAGGTGCTCTTTCGCAAGGGCACCCGTTTTGATATTCCTACTCTAATGCTTTTGAGGACCTGTAAGATTTTGCCGATATTACAGGATGTGTTGTTAGACGCCTTCGTTTTTGTATTCTAGATATGATCGGATCTTTCACTCGGGCGTGTGGCCCAAACATTTGTAACTCTTTAATGAATGTATTATGTAATTTATTGAACTGTTGTAATACGTTGTATGTAACTATTGACCGACAGCATATTCGATCCTTTTATTGTATATTTGTTATGGATGTAATATAAGCTCTTTTGGAATTCCACTTTCTCTTCAGATTGGGTTGTTTAAATTATTTTCTTAACTTGTAATAAAACTAATTTTTTTGGAAACCCGTTTTCTGAATTATTGGGTGGTTTTCCTGTATACTTATTTTATTATTGTGATGCTAAGAATGATTCCATCCATGATTCCGTTATATTGGAGTAACGGGCTAGCCACCCCTTATTTCGGATCGCGGGTTATCACAGATGGTATCAGAGCATCAGGTCCTAGAGTCCTTAGGATCTATGCGGACTTGTCACGTTCTACTATAGCATTCTTTGATATAGAGCCTAATGTTAGGACTACTTTGTTACTTATATTTGCGATATTCTACAAGATAGGTTGTTTTGAATAGTATCCTAACTTTATTTATTTCTTCATCTCCGATGCCGCCTAAGAGAGGTCGCCCAACGAGATGCAATAGACTTGTAGAAGAGGATGTTGGTCCTCCATCGCCTCCACAAGGGACAATTAATGCTGCGAATGTAGAAAATATTGTGGCCCAAGCGGTTAATACGGATATGACCGCAGTGGCTTAACAAATGACACAAGCTCAACAATGAGCGCAGGATGTACAAGATCCTACGGGACCTTCTCCGTGGGAGAGAGTTAGAGAGTCCTTTTTAAAGGTCCATCCCCCAGAATTTGATGGAGGTTCTGATGTTATTAGAGCAAATTAATGGAAGAAGGATATGCAACGCCATCTTCGAATAGTGGAGTGTAGTGAGGATAAGAAACAATTCCTTGCTACTTTTAAACTCGTTGGGGTTACGTTGCATTAGTGGGAGTCGATGACTATACCCGAACAGAGAGATACCATGACTATCACTAATTTTTGGGTCTTGTTTGACCAGAAGTACTTCCCTCCCGTGGTTCAAAGGGAGATGAGAAGGAGTCTTCAAGATGTGGTGCAAGGTGAGAGATCCGTGGCAGAATATGAAGAGGAGTTCACCCCGTTAGCAAGTTTTGTACCGGACGAGGTGACTCCGGAAGAGAGGAGGGTTTCGAAGTTTATGGGAGGTTTGAACTGGAGGATCTGACAACGTTTACTGGGTAATCCAGCCTTGCAAAAATTTAGTGAGGTAATGAATGTAACATTGCTCCATTGCTCCATTGCCAAGAACATCGGTTGTACATGCAGAGTGACAAGAAAGCTACCACAGTGGGGCAAGCGGGAAAACCTGGAGGTAGTGGGACTGGAGGAGGAGCATTTCCTTACCCAATCTTCGGGTAACAAGCAGAAAGAAAGGGATCCCCAACAAAGGGACTTGTCAAAAAGGCAACATTTTGGTGGGTTCAATTTGGGTGGCAATAATAATCGGCATGGTCAGGGTGCTCCAAAACAACAAACAGGCCGGGGTGGTCAAGAGAGTAGGGGCCATCCGGGCCAAGGTGTTAACCAGTTTAATAATAATCGGGGAAACATACATAGAATATGGCGGGACGGTGTTTCCAATGCGTAAAGGCGGGTCATTACAAGAAGGAGTGTCCATAGTTGATTAGGGGTCATCTTCCTAGGGTTCCTCAGCAGCCACAAGTTCAGCTACCACCACAGATACCTAATCTAGTTGCCCCTCCATAACAGGGTCAGCTACAATATGGGCATGTTTATCATATTCAGGATTCTATGCTTCCTCTGGCTCCGCCGACGTCGCCAGCTATTGAGGGTAAGTTCCTTATTCAGGGGAACATGGGTCGCGTTTTGTTTGATACAGGTGCTACACACTCGTTCATTTCTAGAAGTTTTGCTCAGTCTACAGAGTTGATAAAATTAGAAGAGAGTACCTTCATTAGTGTTGAGTCCTCTATGGGTGACGGTTCACTCATTTTCTTTCTTTGTAAATAAATATTACTCTTGGTAATTTGTTCTTTGAGGCCGATTTGCTCATCCTAGACATGGTCGGGTATGATGTGATATTGGGTATGGATTGGCTAGTGAAGTATCATGCGATAGTTAATTATTACGGGAAGAGTATAGTCTTTGCCGTTTCGGGACGAAAAATGTTCTTGGTAGTTATGCCTCATTTATAAGGAGGTACTAGCACTTATTTGTATTATATTGCAGAGGATACTTCTCGAGATGTAGTTGTTCCCTTGGATTCTATTCCAGTTGTTAGATATTTTTAAGATATTTTTCGAGAAATACCGGGTTTGCCTCCGAGTCAGGAGTTTGAGTTTGTGATCGATTTAGCACCGGGAACGAGATCGATTATGAGAGCTCCATATCGCGTGGCTCCTGTGGAAACGAGGGAGTTGAGAGATCAAATCCAGCAGTTATTGGAGCAGGGATTCATTAGGCATAGTACGTCACTGTGGGGTGCTCCGATGTTGTTTGTGAAGAAAAGGGACGGTTCTCTCCAGTTTTGTGTTGACTATAGAGAGTTGAATAAAGTCACCATCTGGAACAAATACCCTTTGCCTGGTATCGATGACTTATTTGATCAACTTAGGGGAGTGTCGTACTTCTCTAAAATCGATTTGAGGATGGGGTATCACCAGTTGAGGATATGGGAACAGGATGTATCCAATACCACTTTTCTGACGAGATATGGATCCTATGAATTTTTGGTTATGCCCTTTGGGATAATGAATGCCCCCTTCGTATTTATGGATCTCATGAATAGGGTATTTCGGGACTTCCTGGACCAATTTGTTATTGTATTCATCGTTGACATACTAGTATATTCTCGAACGTAATCTAATCATGATATTCATTTGAGGTTGGTCCTACAAAGGTTGAGGGAACACCAATTGTATGCTAAGTTCAAGAAGTGCGGCTTTTGGTTGTAGGAGGTACAGTTTTGGGGAAATATTGTGACATCCTAGGGCATTTCGATGGACCCGAGCAAAGTGGTTGTGGTGAGGGAGTGGGGTCAGCCAACGACACTTACCGAAATTCGTAATTTTCTGGGTTTGGCGGGTTATTACCATTGATTTATCAAGGGTTTCTCCAAAATTTCTTGCACCTTGATAAATTTAACCCGGAAAGGGGTGAGGTTTGTTTGGGATAACTCTTGCCAGGCTACTTTTGATGAGCTCAAAGATAGGTTGACTTCAGCTCCATTCCTTGCATTGCCAAAGCCGGGGTTGGAATATCTAGTCTTCACCGACGCTTCTCTACAAGGATTGGGAGGGGTACTTAAATAGGAGCGACGGGCTATTCCTTATGCTTCCTTCAAGCTAAAACCCCATGAAAGGAACTATTCGGTGCATGACTTAGAACTTTCTGCAGTTGTCTTTGCCTTGAAGATTTGGAGCCATTATCTCCTAGGGGAGAAATTTAGTCTTTTCACGGACCATAAATCGCTGCAATCTTTGTTTTCACACAAAGATTTAAATATACGGCAATGCCTATGGATGGAGTTTGTGAATGACTATCAATTTAACATCCACTATCATCCGGGAAAGGCGAACGTAGTAGTGGATGCTTTGAGTAGAAAGCCCTAGGGAGAGTTAGCTGATGTATGGAAAGCTAAATGGAAAGAGCTCAGTCAGGAGGATGCGGTGGCGAGAGCGTTCATGTTGGTGATGACCATTATGCCTACAATTGTGGCAAGGGTTGTAGAAGCCCAAGTAATTAATATAGGTTGTCAGGACCATATAGACCGATTACTGTCCGAGGGAGTGGAATCCTACTCGATAAGTTCAGAGGGTGGATTACGTTTTCACGGGAGACTCATTGTCCCAGAGGATGGGGATTTGAGATGGGCGGTGATGGCCGAATCTCACGGGTCTAAATTTATGGTACACCCTGGTGGGGACAAGATGTATCAAGACATGTGCCATCAGTATTGGTGGCCAGGCATGAAGCGAGATATTTCTGAGTTCGTATCCCAATGCACTACTTGTCAATTGGTCAAGATAGATCATCAGTGACCAACAGGTTTGTTGCAACGATTGGATATTCTGTTCTGGAAGTGGGAGAGCATATCGATGGACTTTATTACGGGCTTGCTAAGGTCACAGAGTGGTTGTGATTCTATTTGGGTGATTATCGACCACTTGACTAAGTCGGCACACTTCCTACCCGTGCGTACCGATTATGACACTGCTCGATATGCTCGATTATTCATCGCGGAGGTTTTCAGACACCATGGGCTGCCCTTAAATATAGTTTTCGACCGAGATAAGATTTTTGTTTCCCACTTTTGGCGAAGTTTCCAACAGTCTATGGGGACCGGATTGAGGTTAAGCACTTCTTATCATCATCAAACAGATGGGGGGACTAAAAGAGTCAACCAAATGTTGGAGGATATGCTATGTATGTGTATGCTTGATTTCAAGGGTGCTTGGGAACAATATCTCCCTTTGGTCTAGTTTGCTTATAACATCCCATGCCAATTTACTATTAGAATGGCGCCCTATGAAGCACTTTATGGACGACCTTGTAGATCGCCCACGTGTTGGTTGGAGGTGGGAGATAATAAATTCCTTGGATCTAAAATGATCCAAGATACTTATTCCAAGATTTAACTCATTCGGAATCGCATTCGGATAGCTCAATACCGCCAAAAGAGTTATGTCGATGCAACTAGAAGGCACATGGAGTTTTATATTGGGGACCAAGTCTTGGTGCGAGTGTCACCAATGAAAGGTATAAAGCGTTTTCGGAAGAAAGGAAAGCTTGCACCGCGTTTTGTTGGACCTTTTCCCATTATTGCTAAAGTGGGTCCAGTGGCGTATCAACTCGCCTTATCGTAACCTTTACAACAAATCCATGATGCGTTCCATGTTTCCTCTTTGAAGAAGTATAAGAGGTGTCAAGGTGCCCTTTGGCATATCCCTTTCGAGGATGTTGACTTGCAAACCGACATCTCATATGAAGAACAATCGGGTGCTATTTTAGAGCATGTAGAACGTAGGTTGAGGTCTCGAGTGGTGCCCTTTGTGCGAGTCCAATGGAGTCATCACAATGCCAAGGAATCAACATGGGAACACGAAGATGATATGCGGGAAATGTATCTGCATCTCTTTATACAAGGTACGCCTGAATTTTTGGGGAAAAATTCCCTCATAAGGGGGAGGAGTATGTAACAAGCCTTGCTTTTGAGAACCTATTTTATATTTACTTACTGCGTGATGTAGTTATATAAACTGTTGGAATATGGAGTAATTATTAATTTAATGAAGATAAAAGTTAATATTTACTAAAACGTTGCATATTTACCTTATGTGTAGGTAAATATCACCATATTGTATTTTATTGCGTCATAAGATTTAAATGACATTATGGTTTAAAATGAAACCGAAACTTTAAATGAGTTATAAAATTTCCAAATGATAATTTAGAGGGCGTAGTTAGTCCCAAAATGTGCGAGATAGTTGAAATAAGTGCCATATTGTATTTTGATGTTTCGGGCACTTTTGAATGGTTATAGCTTGAATGTGTAGTTGCGAGTCATTTTATCTTGGTATTAATCATTTAAGTTGGAGTTTAGACTTAAGCCACGATTTTTAAGTCTTGCATTTCATTTATTTCTCTTAAGTGCATTTGTTAACCTAGAGAGAAAGAGAGGGGAAGATAACTTTGGAAAAAAAGAGGAGAAAGGATGAAATTGAAGATTGGAGTGTTGTTCTTGCATTCACCTTCAAAAAATCTAAGATTCCTACACCAAGGCAAGTTTTCTACTTGCTAATATATGGTTTAAGATGAATAATTAGTATTGATGGTTATGTATTAGTTATGGTTTAACAAACTTAGGGTTTTTATGGATTTATGGGTTTTAAATCATTGGAGGTTGATTTGGATGAGTATTGGTGTAAATCATTGTTGTTGGATGCATTATTAATCAGTTGGTGGTAATAAATGAGCTTGGTTTGGGTATAATTGAGTTGGAGGAATTTAGGAGTCAAGGACTCCATAGCCAAACTTGGCAAATTTGCAGGGCCCAATGGATTCGGCCATGTCCGAATCGATTCGGCCTGTCCGAATCGATTTGGAAATTATGCAGAAACCCAAATTTCCTAATCGAATCGATTCGGATGGTCCGAATCGATTCGCTTTTCTAACCGAATCGATTCGTCCAGGTTGAATCAATTCGGAAATCCTACACTTTTAGGAGATTTTTCTTAGTTAAATTCCAACCCTTTCCTTTAGGTTTAGGACCTAGGAACCTTCTTGTATGAAGTAAACTTAGAGTCCTAGAGTTTTATTTGAGTTGAGTTATTGACCTACATTAGGAATGGGTTAAACGGGGATTATTCCTAAGGTGTATAAATTGAGTTTAGGGCATTTCTTTCCTTTAGTACATTTTTAGGAGTTTAGGAGTTGTAAGCCCATACTTGGAGACTTTAGGGGCTCAATGGAGGTATATAAAACCTTGGGGCTTGTAGAGTTATTGTGCTCACTTGGAGAATAATTCGGGACTTAAACTATGACGAATACTAATGAGAGTATTCAATGATTATGGTTTCCGATAAAATGAAACATATGTAATAATGGAAATGAAAAATGAGATTTAAATGGTAAATGTTAATTTATTTAAACACACCTCTCTAAATACTATCATAAGGGAAGTTCGCGTATGAGGTGATGTCCCCTGACTAATGAACGCAGGGAGACTATAGTCCTCAGCCATATGCGAGATTGTTATGTGCTAGTGAGGTAATTCCGGGTGTGGTTGTGACTCACTCGCTGGCATATGACCACTTCTCGATGTGCGTTAGGTGCTTAGGTTGTCTTGTTTGATAGGCCCTGGAAGATGATAGTCATTTAGGGGCGCGCCCAGTGGGGAAACTCGGAGGGGCGGTCTTAGAATCATTATATCTATAAGAATATAACCATTCTGAATCAAGTGGGACTTGGAATATGTGAAATTCCATAACTGCATATGACAGTAATTATATTCCTGATAAGGAATGGAAAGATGAAATGAATTGGAAAAATGATGGAGAGTTTAATTAATGTTGTCTAATTATATCCTCTTTCATGATTAAATAAAAGTATAAACCCATAAATTGTCTTATTATACTTTGAGATTATGTTGTTGGACTCTCATAATTATTATTCTTGATTAACTGTTCATAATTGTCATGCTTATTATTCATCTGGTAATCATATAAAATCGGGCCCTGACCCGTTCATTTTCCATGTTGTGCATGAATTTGTACCGCTTAGGTGCTCCGCCGCAAGGGCGCCCATTTTGATATTTCGACTCCAATGCTTTTGAGGACCTGTAAGATTTTGCGGATATTACAGGATTTATTGTTAGACACCTTCATTTTTTTATTCTAGATATGATCGGATCATTCACTCGGGCGTGTGGCCCAAACTTTTGTAACTGTTTAATGATTGTATTATGTAATTTATTGAACTGTTGTAATACGTTGTATGTAACTGTTGACCAATAGCATATTCGGTCCACTTATTGTATATTTGTTAAGGATGTAATATAAGCTCTTTTGGAATTCCACTTTCTCTTCAGATTGGGTTGTTTAAATTATTTTCTTAACTTATAATAAAACTAAATTTTTTGGCAACCCATTTTCTGAATTATTGGGTGGTTTTCCTGTATACTTATTTTATTGTTGTGATGCTAAGAATGATTCCATCCATGATTCCGTTATATTGGAGTAACGGGCTAGCCACCCCTTATTTCGGATCGCGGGTTGTGTCATTAAGCCACCATTTTAATGGACCTAAAAAAGCGAGGAATTGAAAATTATTTGGGGTCCAATGAGGTTTAAAAGTGCCCGGAAAAATTCTATGGAAATAAAAAGAAATTATGCCAAAAATGGGCCAATTGGTTTTGAGTTTCATCACCTCAGAAGAAAAATATAAAACATTATCTTTTAATGAGGGAGTTTGTATGGAATTTTCTACGGTTTGCACGTCCTTGAAAGTCATGAAAAAGCATTACGTAGTTTTGAATGTCATGGGTGTGGAAATCATTTATACTTTGATTTGTTGATATGATTAAGACGATGCCATCTAAATTCAACAGTTTTTACACCTAATGACTATTTTTGATGTTCTTTCGTTAGGAGTACACTTATGCTTCTTGCACATATGATATAATTGAGTTGATTTTCCTATAGAATTTGTTCACACCCATTCATTCCGTTTCCACGATTTGGTTATCTTAGTATAAATTCATGGTGTGATTTTTGTGACATCATTTCTTGCATTTTTGTATGAAAAATATCAAAAATTAAAAAATAGTTTGTTTCGATTTCCCGTGACAACCTGATTTTCTTTATGTGATTTATTATTTACCTTGTCTATTTAGGACAAATAAAAAGGCTTAGAACGAATTATGATAATCTAGAGGAGTCTTAATATGGGAGATATTTGATTATTCTTTCATGTTTATGCTTTATATCATTTAAAACTCGATACGTCATGTGGTTTTTTCTTTGTCTCGTGTGTGTAGGTACGATTGAAGAAGTTTGGATTACACACCCTGATGAGAAAAGCTTGGAGTTTTTAAAAGTTGATTGTTGAAGCAATGTTTGAAGACTTGTCCATTTTATTTTTCCATGTTTGAGCTTATGGGAGGTTAGATTTTTATGGGTCATTTGAGTTTGATAATTCAGATATTTTTATTTTGTACTATCATAGACATGAGGGGAGATTTGTAAGGACATTGTCCATCACATTTAGTATGTCGTATACCGCTACAAGTTTGTCAAAGAATTGAGAAGCTTACATCTACAATCGACAATCTTAATTTCAAGACGTCTTCAACAATCATTCCCAACAAGGATGAATTTTTTAAAATGTGTTTAAAGTTCCATTTATATTTTACATTAAAAGTGTTAGGATATTTTTATAAAAGTTTAAATGATTTTTGAAATGATTTTAATCAAAAATTTTTTTGGATAAATGCTCGTGATCCCGTAAACATTTTTGGTTTTTAAAGATTCCATGTTATTTAATTTTTAAAAGGTTTTTAAAGAGGATTAGTGGCGGTCGTTCGAACGACATCACATCTCATTCGAACGAGATGGAGTGTCCCTCGAACGACGTCGTATTTCTTTCGAAGGACATAGTTTATTTTTGACATGTCACCGCCTTGAATTTTATTATATAAAGGGTGTCGGGCTTCTGAATTTCGTGTGGAGAAAACATTGGTTTCAACAGAATACGTTTTAAGTGTTTTTTTGGTTTATTCTCCATCTTTTTGAAGGTTCGAAACTTTTTTTTACAATTCACAAATCCTAGACTTTTTGTGTGAGTTATTTGTGGAACCCAAAGCATAGTTTTCCTAGGAGTTTTGCTGCTGAATATAGGTGCTTTGGAATGGTACTGGGCTGACCATAGATACCATGAAAGCTATATTTTTTCCCACCGTCGTTATATTTTCCATATTCATTTTCTCTCTATATAGGTATAGCCATGATGACTATAACTTTTGGTGCTTCCATCTTTTTGTCCGAGCTCCACCAAAATGGAGAGAACATATTTGATGATTTATATATTCGGGTTCCTTGCGTTACCCTAGAAGCCCCACTGAGATACCCAAGTTATTTTTTTTGTATTTCGTCTTTGTGAAGATCTCTATCTTTTTATCTGAGTTCCACTGTCTTTTTATGATATATTCTAGATTTATGAAGATCTCATATAGAAGCCATCCCTGACCCAAGTTATGTTTTTTGATTTTTCAGATCTCACAACGTAAGGTTCACTAACTGTTACATCTCTCTCTATTTGATTTTTTTACTTTTCTGCGTGGTTCAAATCATAACATTTTGCCTTGCGATTTAGCTGCAGAACATAAGGTATAGTCTTCTCCTTTGTTTTTCAGTTATTTTTTCTCTCACTTCCCGTTTGATACATCCCCAACTGATGGTTTCACCGACCCAGTTAGAATAAACTTTCCTATTTGGGTTTTTGTGAAGTTTTTATAAAATTTGGTTGTGGAGTAATATTTTTTTCCCTTTTAGGACCTTTTAATGCTTGAAGTTGTAGGGAAGTTCACACTCAAATTGGGAGGTATTGTTTAATACCCAAAATATTTATTCAAGACTTAGGGGTATAATGAAGTTGCCGGCGTTGGTTTAGTTGGCCGAAGTTTGGCTAGGTAGAATTAAGCCACCACCTGCTGGTGGCTCGTTTGGAATCGCCAGGTAAATAGGAGGATAAAAGAGGTACAATATGCATCTACTTCCATTTCTGCTAAGTTCTTCACATACCCCGTAATTTACAAATCTATACAACACAAAATCCCCAAATAATTCACTATTCCCTTGCATAAACACTATTTTCATGCTATTAGATTATGTTTGGTTTGATAACATCATTTATCATGTCAATGGCATTATTTGGATCGTACAAAAGAAATGTTGATAATGAAGTTATGGAGATGTGAGTGTTACATGTTTACTAGACACAATTATATATTGATATAACATTTTGTGTATTTTATCACTATTTGAATTTTTTGGGAAGTTCCTATCGGTTTCTATTGGGATTGTGCTTTTGCGTGGCACATTGTTTTGTGAATTATCCTTAAAAGGAGATTTCATCATATATTCATTCTTATAGTTATACGTTAATTTATTTTTTTATGTTTATGTACAGCTATCTTATATAGTGGTAGTTAGTTTGTTGATGATGTGTCAATAAAAATATTGTAGTAATGACTAAGTAATTGGGGTCATGATTTTATAAGTAGTGGAAATATGCAATGTAGTTTCTTTATATATATTTTTTCTTTCATGCGAATTTTGGGCATTAGCTTGAAAGTTTTGTAATGAAAATTTATATTCTTTACTTGCGATGGCACGTGTAATAATAGTTTTTTATAATATATCGAAAAGACATTATATTACAAGAACTATAATGCGTTCATGGCTTTTTTTTCCTAAATACATTAGAGAAATTCATTATTTCACCTTGCAAAGTAAGGTTGGCTCCTGTTCACACTAAGTTTGCGCACGTGCTAACACCCACCAATTATTTTAAAATATTAAAAAAATATTATTGAGTTCATTTTTTATGTGATATTTAAACATACGAACGAACTAGTACAAAAAGACTCAGTTCAAAAAAAAGTTTTTACCTATTTTATATGAGTTTGAAGTGAATGAGTTTTAAAATCTTGAGAGCCCTATTATGCCTGATTCAGATTGTAGTAACCACCTATTCATGTCACTGAGAGAGATGAAAATTTTGGGTTTCTATAAAAAAATTTTAGGGTTCTTCGTAAATTAGAGATGCTTTATGAAGGTGAGGTGTTCGTGAAAAAGATTCAAAACGGCAGTGGTGTTTACCGTCTCGAGACATGGGACTGATTTGACTTCAGAGCTGGCATATTAACTACAATAGGGCTTTAAAAAAATGGTTTGTTTCCATTACCTAAGGATTTGTTCAACAAAAAAACAGATCCAAAAAGTGTAGATTGTTTTTTGCGAAAACGTCGATGAAACAAGAAAAAGAACAAAATCATTTTTTAAAGAAAAAATAGATCAATCCAATTTTTGTTTTACAAAACCTCACCTCTCCTTTTTCACACATTCTTTTAAATACATGGCTTTTCTTTTTCCTGTTATTTTTTCACCTGGGTCGTCATTTTTTCCTCATCTTCATCAGATTCAGACTTCGGTTTTGAGAAGTGGGCCTTGGTTCTTATTCTGGTTGTTCATCTTCATCAAATTCAGACTTCAATTATGATTCATCGGTCTTGGAGATGGTGTAATAGTGGTGAGAATAGATGAGAGAATAGTTGACGAACCCAGCTGTGACAACCCGCTCCAAATAATAACGGGTGGCCAGCCCTATACATCATAAATCAGGTATCTCAGATGGTACAGTCTCAACATCAACAACTAAACACTATAATATAAGGCTAACTACCCGAAATCATTAAGTGCGAATTGCCAAAAATTTAAAACTTTTATTTTTAACAACAACAACAAAACCAATAATGCACATAACCAACAATATACATCTAACTATGATGAGTGAAAAGTGCATGCTCCAATAATATGAAAGAGTACAATATATTGTACAACAAAATCTCAACAATGAAATACCCAAATATGCTGTCGGGCAACAGACAATACAATAATCTGATAAATAAAATATGAAAGTGTTAATCTATAATGCTAGAATACTAACTCAAAACAACTGAATCCTAATCTAGATGTACAAGAGATATGAAACGACTAAAGCAAAGTGCCGCAACAGTCCGCTACTACCACAGCTCCACAAATCCTGAATGGAGGAATATCAAAGGCGTCCTTGTGGAGGAACACCTGAAGTAATACAATATATACATGGAGGAGGAAAATATAAATGACTCAGAACCCGAGTTTGAAAAATAGTTTATAGCAAGTGTATTAAAATGCATAATAATTATAAATGCATTATTACATGATTTAGTTGGAATCGAACGCTCCATCAAAATTCAACTCACCTCTCATCTAAAGCGCGCACTAAGCGTATGCACGTGTCTCCAAAGGATGTCCGATCCTAATTAGGTAAGAGGATTCTAACTTAATCCCAACAGAAGTATTTATGTGAAACCATCTAACCTATCTCCCAATTCTACATTATTTCTCTACTTTAAGTTATATACATTATCTTTAATGCAATTGTTATCGTCATCTTTATAATGTTCATTTGTTGAACATATAAAGTTACATGATCCAATCATGTCCACATCATCACAATACATCCACAATCTCAATTACTAGAATTTATTCTAGTGATGCCCATATAAGGCATGAAACCATATAAATATAATTATAATAGTAATTATATATGAGTAATTAGCATCATGAATATAAGGACTAAACTCCTCTCGATTCTCAACACGGTACTGCGTTTCATGTGTGGAACGTTTCGCCGAAGCGAAATCCAAACAAGGAACCCCCCGTTACACCACTCCTGACCATATCGATCCACGGGGCTCATTATGCCCTCAATGCAAGATGCATGTAACCCAAATGATTATTGTCCAATTTTAATTAATTAATATTCCCAATTCTCAATAGTACACGGCATTTCATGCGTGGGACGTCTCGCCGAAGCGAAATCCAAACAAGGAATCCCCCCGTTACACTACTCCTGGCACTGTCGATTATCGGGATAGGTGATATATATGTATATATAATTATGAGCATTAAGGACTAAAATTATCCCCAAGTTCCAACATTACACTGCGGTTCGTGCATGGGACGTCTCGTCGAAGCGAAATCCAAACAAGGAACCCCCCTGATACACTAATCCTGGCAATGTAGGTCGTTGAGGTCCATTATGCCCTTGACACCCAAAGTACAAGCACAAGAAATAATAACCATCCAACCTAGCTATAACTCGAAGGAGGCAGGCTCACATGCTATCATCTTCCAGCAGCCCATATACGTAGCAAACTGGGGCCACCTGATGGGGTTCAACGACACCCACCTTGTGATCTACTCACGCACACAACGTCCGGGAAGCGGTCATAGTTCCTAACCGGTAAGTGAGAGCGTCACATACCCCCGACTTCTCACCCTCAAAATAAATAAATGTATATATATATGTCATTTGCTGACCACAAAGGACGACTATGACCTGGGGAATATCCACATCCTTCTTTTCTAGACAGAATGCTCACCCTCTACGAACGAAACTTCCCAATGATAGCAAGGAGGGGGTATGCTTAACATGTATATACACCATCATATAAGGTATACATACATCCCACATAATAAAGATATACCATTATATAAGGTATACCTGAAACATCATATTCATTTTCATATTCATGATACGCTCTTAGGCGTAATTTGATTAACATCATTTGTTCAGAATATTTCTCTCAAGATATACAAATGCCCAACCTCACACATTAATCCCGCTTAGTATATGCTATACTAATTCTCGCTTGAAGCTCTCATGTCGCTTCTATTATGAATCGTCTTTCAATTCTATTAAGTTAAGGATATTCTATATCCTAATGCACCTCAATTAGCATTTCTCGTTGTATGAGATATCTCCCAAATCAATCATTAATAAAGATATTTCTATATCCATATGCACATCAAATAGCATTCATAATTCTCCATCCATTATAGGGTTCAATTTATTTTGTGAACCTTTAAAGTTATCCCAATTAGGGATTAGATCCTAAGATCCGGTATCTCTATATTATTCTCATTCTTTCATAAGAATTTAATTATCCTCTCCAAATAGAATCTCCAATAAAAGTGGGCTTCCCCACTTAGAAAAATACCAAAATCTCTAATCGGTATTCCTCAATTTAGTAATTATTACTCCAAAATTTCTTATAAGGGAAACTCTCTAAAAGTCTCCAAAACATACTCCAAATATCTCTTATAGAGATCCTCAATCGATAACCTCGAACAAAACAGGATAAAATTCTTTTTTGAAAACAATCCTTCAAAAGCCCTGTTTCCGAATCGATTCGGGCCTATTCCGAATCGATTCGGCCCAGCGAATCGATTCAGCCAGGAAGGCGAATCGATACGGGTCATCAGACCTAGGACTCTGTCTCAGGCTGAATCGATTCGTTCACTCAGACCTGGGCACCTGCATATTTCCAAATCGATTCGGCTAGGGGAACGAATCGATTCGGCCCTGCTGAACCTCGAAAATGGCTACTTTTTAAGTAAGCCAAAATACCCAAAAATTATTTTAATGGTTTTCTCTCCATTTTTCTTCAAACCAATCATAAATATGACATCAATAATCATCCTAGAATACATATAAACTAGTTTCTATCCTCAAATCAAAGATCTACCTATTAAATCTAAGATTATACCCAAAAGTTAGGTTTTGTAAAACTAAACCTAAATCCCAAAAATCAATCCACATATCATGCAATAAATGGTACACAATAATTATTTAGTATGTTTAATCACTTCCCTCGGGTTCGTAGGGTCTGAATCTGCGGGAAAATCCTCTCTCTCTCTCTCTTCTCCTTCCTTTTCTTCTTCTTCTCTCTTTATTTCTTTATATTTCTCTTTCTCTCTTTTGGAGAAATGAATCTCCCGTGGGCTTTTTAAGCCTAAAACCCAAGATACACATCTTTAAATTATAATACACACTTTAAATGACTCGGTATCATTAATTCAAGTCAAACGGTCCTAAATTATTTCGGAACCTAAATAGACCCCAAGTACAGTCATTTCGACTTTCTCGACCCTTCCGGAAATAATGGTACCCTTAGAATTTCCATTCGACACACTTTCTAACAAATCTAAATTTTGACCTCAATTGCCAATTTTAATTATTCTCCAATAAAATATTATTTATTTCTCCCAAAATAAAATAATTACTGTTCCGAAAGTCTTGGGTTGTTACAAACTTCCCCACTTACAAAAATTTTGTCCTCGAAATTTAGCTAAGCCTAATTCTCCAAAGCTCAACTAGTTCTAATCTACCCATCATCAGTAATCCTATCTTCAAACTTCTAACCTCCCACGACGAATTAATTTAATTTATTTTATTTTAAGTTAATTATGAATTAAATAAAACCAATTTCCACAACAAGGGCGCCCATACACCCTTAAAATTTGAGCTTTGTGCTCATAGCAATCATAATGAGGATTTATTTGCCTCCAAAGTTCCACAATTCCAACAATATAAATAATACTAAAATTTTAATAGAACAAAAATTTGAATGGTCCAAAGAAATAACTCCTCTCAATTCCTGACAATCGCCAATTTCGTGCGGGGGACGTCTCGCAAAAGTGAAATCCAAACAAGGAACCCTCCCAATACACTACTGTGTGGTGACATCGGGGATTGAGAGTTTGTTAAATCCGGACTAGAGTTTGAAAATATTTTAGTGAAAAATTTAGTTTGAAAGGGCCCGAAGGCCGATAAAAGTTTTATTTTGAAAAACTAATTTATTTTGAGAAAACGGTTTATATATATAATATAATATAAAATGCCTTATGTCCAACACAAGGTCTTTGAATCATCATATACATAACCTATAGCTCACAATTATTATCATACTTATGAGATAAAATTTTACCTGCGTCCCATCAAACCACAATCTCAACTTTCAAACATAAACATCTTACATCATTTCAATATATTACCATTTATAAGGCACATCCATATCTGGAATACAACAATTGTAATAGTCTATCATGACCATATAAAAGAAGTAGCTTTTATCAAAACTACTTATCACCATAACCATTCTTACATTAACTACAAGGTTTAAAGCTCTTTTCAAGCACCTTGCAAAACCATCTATTCCTTTACAAAATCATAGAACAAGAGCCTATCTGGCTCAGAATTCCCCTTTAGGGTCATTACATACCATATATAAACAAAAAGGGCTAAAGCACTACCCAATTCATATATCTCTCATACGATATTCCAAAACATTACCTATTAATAATCCTATTTATAAAGGAATATTAATCTTACCTCATTCATCTCTAATCCAATTGCCCATCCTCATCAATGGTTTCCCAAACATTGTCCCTCGGTCTAAAGCGACCTCGAATCTGTTGTAGGGGTTGCACTTCCAAAATTTCATCAAATTGCGGTCCTTTACCTCTTTTAGGACAATCTTTATTTTTATGACCTATTTCTTTACAAAAGAAACACTTACCCACAATTTCTTTCTGCCCACTCGCATTACTGGCACTTTCTTTGCCAAACTTACTTGATGAACTCGAATCACCAAAGTTCTTACCCTCTTGCGAACGAAAGCGATATTCATGACACTTTAGTAGTGCCGCATTTACTACCTCGATGAAAGTCATTAACATAGGACTTTCTAACAAATGTAGTTGGATTTTCCAATCTAAACCTCGAACAAACTTCGATATACGTTTCTCTTCCGTATTTACCTCATTAGGTACTAATCTCGCCCATAGAGAAAAATCTTCTTCATATTCTTCCACCGTTATATTTCCTTGAAAAATAATCCCCATATCCTAAGTAGGGGAAAACAAATACCTTCGATCAAAAAGATCCCAAAATTCTTTTATAGGTAGAGTATCTCTCTGTTCAGATGTGGTGACAGACTCCCACCATTGAAGAGCTGCACCCGATAACCTAAAGGTGACTAAAAATTGTTTCTGCACCTCACTACACTCAACCATACGAAGGTGCCTCTGCATAATATATTTCCATTGACTTGCAGCCATCGCATCAACTCCCCCTGCAAACTCGGGAGGATGCCCCTTACTAAAATCTTCCTTCACTCTCTCCCATAAAGACAATCCTAAATGGGGTGGGGTTGCTCGAGCGGCAGATTGCTGAGCCATCATAGAAACGGCAGCAGTGACCGCTTCTGCCACAATATTGGTAACATCATCTGTAGTCATGTTCCTTTGAGGCATTTGGGGTTGCCCTTTGTTTGCCCTGACTGAACGACCTCCCTTCGGTGGCATCTGAAATAAGAACAATTGTATCAGAACGCCTTTCAAATATTTTTTATTCACATAAAGGTATGGACGTATGAATGTAACCATCCTAGCAATAAGGCTCTATATCAAGAACGCTTACGGAAGATCGTAGTAACGCACACAGACCATAAAGACACTAGAACCTGATGCTCTGATACCACCTGTGACAACCCGCTCCAAATAATAACGGGTGGCCAACCCTATACTACATAAATCAGGTATCTCAGATGGTATAGTCTCAACATCAACAACTAAACACTATAATATAAGACTAACTACCTGAAATCCTTAAGTGCGAATTGCCAAAAATTTAAAACTTTTATTTTTAACAACAACAACAAAACTAATAATGCACATAACCAACAATATACATCTAACTATGAGGAGTGAAAAGTGCATGCTCCAATAATATGAAAGAGTACAATACATTGTACAACAAAATCTCAACAATGAAATACCCAAATATGTTGCCGGGCAACAGACAATACAATAATCTGATAAATAAAATATTAAAGTGTTAATCTATAACACTTGAATACTAACTCAAAACAACTGAATCCTAATCTAGATGTACAAGAGATAGGAAACGGCTAAAGGAAAGTGCCGCAACAGTCCGCTACTGCCACTGCTCCACAAATCCTGAATGGAGGAATATCAAAGGCGTCCTTCCGGAGGAACACCTGAAGTAATACAATATATACATGGAGGAGAAAAATATAAACGGGTCAGAACCCGAGTTTGAAAAACAGTTTATAGCAAGTGTATTAAAATGCATAATAATTATAAATGCATTATTACATGATTTAGTTGGAATCGAACACTCCATCAAAATTCAACTCACCTCTCATCTAAAGCGCGCACTAAGCGTATGTACGTGTCTCCAAAGGATGTCCGATTCTAATTAGGTAAGAGGATTCTAACTTAAACCCAAAAGAAGTATTTAAGTGAAACCATCAAACCTATCTCCCAATTCTACATTATTTATCTACTTTAATTTATATACATTATCTTTAATGCAATTGTTATCGTTATCTTTATAATGTTCATTTGTTGAACATATAAAGTTACATGATCCAATCATGTCCACATCATCACAATACATCCACAATCTCAATTACTAGAAGTTATTCTAGTGATGCCCATATAAGGCATGAAACCATATAAATATAATTATAATAGTAATTATATATGAGTTATTAGCATCATGAATATAAGGACTAAACTCCTCTCGATTCTCAACACGGTACTGCGTTTCATGCGTGGGACGTCTCGCCGAAGCGAAATCCAAACAAGGAACCCCCCTGTTACACTAGTCCTGACCGTATCGATCCTCGGGGCTCATTATGCCCTCAATGCAAGATGCATGTAACCCAAATGATTATTGTCCAATTTTAATTAATATTCCCAATTCTCAACAGTACACGGCGTTTCATACGTGGGACGTCTCGCCGAAGCGAAATTCAAATAAGAAATCCCCCCGTTACACTACTCCTGGCACTGTCGATTATCGAGATAGGTGATATATATGTATATATAATTATGAGCATTAAGGACTAAACTTATCCCCAAGTTCCAACATTACACTGCGGTTCGTGCGTGGGACGTCTCGCCGAAGCAAAATCCAAACAAGGAACCCCCCCGATATACAAATCCTGGCAATGTAGGTCGTTGAGGTCCATTATGCCGTTGACACCCAAAGTACAAGAACAAGCAATAATAACCATCCAACCAAGCTATAACTCGAAGGATGCAGGCTCACATGCAATCATCTTCCAGCAGCCCATATACGTAGCAAACTGGGGCCACCTGATGGGGTTCAACGACACCCACCTCGTGATCTACTCACGCACACAACGTCCGGGAAGCGATCATAGTTCCTAACCGGCAAGTGAGAGCGTCACATACCCTCGACCTCTCAGCCCCAAAATAAATAAATGTATATATATATATGTCATTTGCTGACCATAAAGGACGACTATGACCTGGGGAATATCCACATCCTGCTTTTCTAGACAGAATGCTCACCCTCTACGAACGAAACTTCCCAATGATAGCAAGGAGGGGGTATGCTTAACATGTATATACACCATCATATAAGGTATACATACATCCCACATAATAATGATATACAATTATATAAGGTATACCTGAAACATCATATTCATTTTCATATTCATGATACGCTCTTAGGCGTAATTTGATTAACATCATTTATTTAGTATATTTCTCTCAAGATATACAAACGCCCAACCTCACACATTAATCCCGCTTAGTGTATGCTATACTAATTCTCGCTTGAAGCTCTCATGTCGTTTCTATTATGAATCGTCTTTCAATTCTCTTAAGTTAAGGATATTCTATATCCTAATGCACCTCAATTAGTATTTCTCGTTGTATGAGAAATCTTTCAAATCAATCATTAATAAGGATATTTCTATATCCATATGCACATCAAATAGCATTCATAATTCTCCATCCATTATAGGGTTCAATTTATTTTATGAACCTTTAAAGTTATCCCAATTAGGGATTGGATCCTAAGATCCAGTATCTCTAAATTATTCTCATTCTTTCATAAGAATTTAATTATCCTCTCCAAATAGAATCTTCAATAAAAGTGGGCTTCCCCACATAGAAAAATACCAAAATCTCTAATCGGTATTCCTCAATTTAGTAATTATTACTCCAAAATTTCTTGTAAGGGAAACTCTCTAAAAGTCTCCAAAACATACTCCAAATATCTCTTATAGAGATCCCCAATCGATAACCTCGAACAAAACGGGATAAAATTCTTTTTAGAAAACAATCCCTCAAAAGCCCTGTTTCCGAATCGATTCGGCCCAGCGAATCGATTCGGCCAGGAAGGCGAATTGATTCGGGTCATCAGACCTGGGACTCTGTCTCAGGCCGAATCGATTCGGCTGGAGTTCGAATCGATTCGGTCCCTCAGACCTGGGCACCTGCATATTTCCGAATCGATTCGGCTAGGGGGACGAATCGATTCGGCCCTGCTGAACCTCGAAAATGGCTACTTTTTAAGTAAGCCAAAATACCCAATAATTATTTTAATTGTTTTCTCTCCATTTCGCTTCAACCCAATCACAAATATAACATCAATAATCATCCTAGAATACATATAAACTAGTTTCAATCCTCAAATCAAAGATCTACCTATTAAATCTAAGATTATACCCAAAAGTTAGGTTTTGTAAATCTAAACCTAAATCCCAAAAATCAATCCACAAATCATGCAATAAATGGTACACAACAATTATTTAGCAAGTTTAATCACTTGCCTCGGGTTCGTAGGGTCTGAATCCGCGGGAAAATCCTCTCTCTCTCTCTCTTCTCCTTCCTTTTCTTCTTCTTCTTCTTCTCTCTTTCTTTCTTTCTATTTCTCTTTCTCTCTTTTGGAGAAATGAATCTCCCGTAGGCTTTTTAAGCCTAAAACCCAAGATACACATCTTTAAATGATAATACACACTTTAAATGACACGGTATCATTAATTCGAGTCAAACGGTCCTAAATTATTTCGGAACCTAAATAGACCCCAAGTACAGTCATTTCGACTTTCTCGACCCTTCCGAAAACAATGGTACCCTCAGAATTTTCATTCGACACACTTTCTAATAACTCTAAATTTTGACCTCAATTGCCAATTTTAATTATTCTCCAATAAAATATTATTTATTTCTCCCAACATAAAATAATTACTGTTCCGAAAGTCTTGGGTTGTTACACCAGCCCCGACCATCATCGCTCAAACCAGAGATCAGATATAAACTAGATCAAACCAAGGTTTCTTTCATGCATTCTCTCGACAACCAGGCTTTGTCTCGACAACCAATGTAGCAGTCTGCACAAAAAATCATATAAAACCAAATACTAAAATAAAAACCCATAAAAATGTGAAATCAGTATAAAAATATTAAAGATAAAGATCAGGTCTATTTCTTACCTGAGTGGTTCGTCAAACCCCATAAAAGTGCTCCATTTCAATCCTAAAAATACCAATACAATCAAAAAGGAGAAAAAAAATGAGAAGATGAAGAAAAGAGTGGAGAGAGAGATGGAAACCTTTGTGTGTGAGAGAATTGTCAGTGCAAGTTTCGAGCTTTGTGCTCTTATTTCGAGCCTTATGCTCTGAGTCTAGTATGTGCAATTACATGTTAATTAGATATCCAAAGATTTCATATTAACGGTAGGATTGACACTTTCAAGAATAAATCTGAGCCATCAGTTGATAAAGACCAAACTTATCAACTTTCGATCTGAACCATCAGTTGGAAAAGACAAAAAGTCCCTCCTCCTTTATTATATATATATATATATATATATGTGTGTGTGTGTGTGTGTGTGTGTGTCTGTGTGTGTGAAGACGGTGTTGAATATGGATTTTCTTTTGTGCGTGGTAGTGGAACTCGAAGGAGGTTATCTTCTCACTTTCTTATTTGTCTAGCGTATTATGAAAATATAGTAGCTAGATCGTCATGCGATCAATTTGCGTATATTGTTGTAATGATTTTTCAATGCGCCTTTTTTTATATTAAAATATTATATACCATTACAAGCTATTACTTCTCATTATTTATTACTACAAAGGCCAGGAATCTAGATGAAATGGTAAATCATTTGACGTGTGAAATGCCGATGAGAATTGTCTAGCCCACGAATCGCTCGGGTTTACTCCTAGTTAAATCATATAACATTCACACTAGCTATATAAGAAACCTATTTTTAAATCATATAACTTTCACACTAGTTATATAAGAAATACATTCACACTTAGGTATTAATCCCTTATATAATTATCTACTCATTTTATATAAGTACTAGTAATTTACAATATTCACACACATGTCGCGCATAATTACAATCCATTCCCTAATAATAACTCACCGGATGATTTCTCTAAAATGCTATCACGACCCATCCATGCTCACTATAATTAGATCACACCGAACTTGCGCAAAATATCGCAAACATAGTGGGGGAGGTCATATTCTTCTCGAAAGTGAAACTGAATCATACACAAAGCGTCTCACCTTGGAAAATAAATCGCGCAATGAAAGAGTAGGCGATATGAGTTGGGGACTATACTCTCCCTCCTCCTTAAGCCAGGGGAGTCACCCACATCACGCAACCTTTTATAATAGGACTAGAGGGGCATGTATTCCTATTTAAAGCATTCACACCGTTATCTTTAATGCACAAAAATCTCTCTCTCTCTCTCTCTCTCTCTCTCTCTCTCTGTATATATATATATATATATATATATATATATATATATATATATATATATATATATATATATATATATATAAATAAATATATATATATATATACTATCACACTACCGTATACATATATTTAATAAAAGTCTGCTAACTCGTGCCAAACACCCGTAGCACTAGCCCAAAAATACCAAAGTCTATATCCCGACTTGTAATTTCATTAATATCACATTAATTATTATTTTTTTATTAAATAAGTGTCATCCAACTAGAATATCCACACTCATTCATTTAGTCCGTATCTTCACCCCTTGGAATTTTTTACACAAAATCCCACTATTAAGGTTAACATCCCTCGTTAAATTTAATTTGATAATTATATATATATACATCTATAATTAATTAAAACGACTACCCCGTGCCTAACTCCTATTGAACTAGCTTGAAAAATATTCGAGTCAAATCTCCTACCCTTAATTTAATTAATTGTACATTAATTATTTTTTTCTAAGTGGTGTCACACATCCATAATGCTGGGACTCCCGAACTTGGTTTGTATTTTAAGCTTTTAGAATTTACTTCACAAAATTTCTGTTAGTTAGATTGGCAATCGATCTAAATAAAATATATCTTATAACCCCATCTCCCAAGGCTCTAAATATTTTAACTGACTCAAGATTTTTTCCCCTTCTTCTTTCCTTTTAATTCTTCTTTACGCTAACTAAATCGAGATTTGATCCCAACAAAATTCAAAGCTAAGGACGAAACTGATGAAGACCAAGAATGGAACTATAAAATCCCCAACGTCGCTCAAACGAAGCCTTAAGTCACTCGAACGACTTCCAACTCCCTTGAACGATATTTGTAGTAGCTTGAGTGACCCCTGTTCCGTCCCTTCCTTCTTCTTCCTCGAGGCACGGCTACCATTAAGGCTCCTCGGTGCCTTTCTTCTCTAACCCAAAACTTTATTCAAACATTCCCGGCATGATTCTTTCTTTTAAACAGGTTCTAAACATGGATTAAATCTCTACGCATCACTGATTTTTCCTCAAAATTATTAAATCTTCAATTCATGTTTCCTATGGGTTCGTTAATTCGTCCTTCCCATAACTAACATCTTAAACGGAATGCTTGAATCTTCTACCGAGTTTCTATATGGTTCTAATTCCAATAGTTTTCACTCATGCTATATCATCAATTGGATTCTTAATATACATCACATGAACACTTTTGGAAAAATCCCTTTCGATGTAATACCCCCCCTCCCCCCATAAAAAAAAATGGATTTCAATTAAACCCTTCATGACATGAATTGAAATAGTGAAACTTAAATAAAAGTAAGTTTAACTACTTGCTTAAATAAATTTGTAGGTTCTGATTTCCTTTGATGAAGACGAAGACATGACGAAACAACGCACCCCACTTCTTTTAGTTTGCCTCTCAATTTCTCCCTCTTTTCTCGTCTGCAAAACTACGATTTTATTATTGAGTTGTGTCTACCACAAACTCCCTAATGTAGGTTTTATATTTCTAATCACGAAATTAAGCCTATGGGTCAAGCCCAAATGACCCGAAAACCCCCGTGTGAGCCTGGTTGGGTCGAAAAATGCCTCGAGACTCAATTACTACCCTCGGGTGCTCTTTTTCGACTATTTCAACCTATTTGGAGTCAACTAGGAACTTAGAATCGTCATGCGAGTTACTTTACCTAAATTCTCAAATTACGACACGTGTGGAATTTAAAAATTACCCGAATTAATTAAACCTTAACTCATCAAATTAATTAAATTCTCCGATTAATTAAATACTAATTCACCAAATTTATCAAATTCTATATTATTTGGAATACGGGGTATTGCATACTTCCCCCTTATAAAGAAATTTTGTCCTCGAAATTAAGATAGTTTTATTACTCCAAGCCTCGAATACTTCCTTACTCACATGCCCCTAAGATGGATACACATATCTATACCCCTTATAATCGCGAAGTATATTATAATTAAATTAATTACCGAGGGCCCCCATACACCCTTTACCATGCTCATCTGCACAAATGTTACTCGGCTCTACTAGACCTAAATTGCAATATAACTTTCAACTCACATTTATAAATACATATTTTCATAATAACCATGGTGCCAAGACCATGTCTCAACGACCAAACACTCCCAGATTCAAACGTTGCACTAAGTTTCATGCGTGGGACGTCTCACAAAGAAAAATACAAACAAGGACCACCCTAATACACTACTACTTAACATTTCCAGTCATCGAGATTCATTAGGCCCTCAGTTCATAGCATGTACCCCCAAATTCCCTTCTCCTAACATAAAAGTATACTTGTCCACTCTCATGTTATAATAGACATCATACAATATGGCTCCCCTTACTATTACTAGTTTCTTAGCACGAATCAATCACGAGCTATATCTCCCCACCTGATAATAAGCATATCCACCTTGAATGCCATAAATAATCGTCACTACTCACCAGGATCAAATATAACAATAGAAAAAATTTCTTATAAGACTATTATGTAACACATGATGATATATATGCACGTATTTATAGACTAGACCCTCTTTTAGGTGATAACTAGCACAAGTAAATCATCCTTTGGAACAACGAACACAAAGTTTTACCATACTATATACTATAGACGAAACATCCTAACATAAATATTATTAATGTCTCATACGTAGCATACGTATCTCAAGCTCAGCTCTGCACTCTCGGTGTGACTATATCATATAGGTATTCTCGATGACCCGATAATTTGCAACTTCACTCTTCTCGATATTTCCCCACCCATTAACTTGTGGTGCAAAAGTTTTCTCCGTGCTTCCTTTCCAGCACTACCCGACTCCACTGGCCATATATTGTAATATCCCACAGCATAAGTGTTTCCTCTACACGTTCAATAATTTAACATTTAAAACCGATGCACTAGCATCCAACAACGTCACACTACTCTCAACGTTTGTTAATATCCAATTGTGTAACATCCCGCAACGAAGATCAAAAGAATTTTCCCAATGCATTATTCCCTATCATTGTCGATCATCAAAATTCATGGGTCTAAAGCACATAACTAAGATTTCACAAATTATATCTTACGATAGGTAAATCAAATCGTCTATGCCCATGTCTCTCAAGGCGTCACATAATACGAAGTTCTCACTATCACTAAGTTCTCATCGGATAAACAATAATGAGTTAAATCTCTTTACTCAGCAGTAAACTCGATATACCCTAAATTATATGAGTAAAAGTCCCTATGCACTGGGATCAAATGTAACTAGAGAAATATACTCTCTAAAGTCTACTTTATAAAATTATCACCGCTAGCTCGACCCTCTTTCAAGCGAGACATTGCAAAAACATACATTTTCTCCAAAAATAATGAACACAATAGTCGTACTATAACAACCAACCATCGCTTAATAGTCCGTACACAGGATAAAACCATACCTCGAATATCACCTCTCAAAATGAGATATCCTCATAAAATATATCCTCTCAATTTCTACACCTGCTCCCATACATATGGAACTAAAGAGAGCTCAGATAACTCAACGGTGAATATATACAACTATAGTAATATTAACGATACCTCTTCTAAACCCGTTTCTCATGCGAATATAGTACTAATAAATTACTGTGACTCACTCGTGTCATGAAAAACAGATCCCAACCACTCCGGGATACAACGCATACTTTTAATTCCTAATAGCACAAACAGGTCAAATGGTTTCTGGACATAACACCCTCGTCCTAACCAAACCAAAAATTCTTATAACAATTTGCCTTACTGTGCATCCCGTTCCTAGCCCCTAATTCATTGTGAACAATATTCATACTTTTGTTCCTACTCTTTACACATAAGACACCTATATGTGTTATTCCCCTTTCTCTCGCTTCACTGGCCATGTCGGAGTTGTCATTCTCATGGACCAAGTATACTTGTCCCTGATTTCTACCCTCGTTGTCTTTTTGGCTCCGCTGCCCCTATGGGACTCGTTGTTGACCGTGATGGCCCTGATTGAATTCACCATCATATGGTAAGCATTCTATTGATCTCAGTTATTAAAATTGGTTCTCTACAGGGTATACCCTCATTTGGTTCCTCACTAGCACTGCTAAATCCAGTCTTGCCCTTCGGTTTGATTCTCTAACTCTCTTGGCAATGTTCTCATGGAAGTTCTGATATAAAATTATAAATGTATGACATTAACTACAATGGTACCAATCTTCGTAGCCAAACTTCCCCATCCATGCTTATATATTCTACCCATGAGTCCATTATTAACTTACAAACCTTTTTGATTCTTTATATCCATGCTTATATATTCTACTCGTTGGGTACGAAGTTTGCTAAACATGTTAACTTTCCTTCAAGACCGATCACTATACGAACCTTTTGAAATAAGTTTTGAAATCTCCTTTTCCTCTTTGTTTAAACAACTAATGAGAGGATTTGCGATGAAACTGCACCCCAAATTCTTTGTTACTCGTGCTATCTCTTCATAATTATGGTGACTCACTCTCATCTCTATAACACCGCTCCCACAAGCCAAAATTTTGCCCAAAATTTAATCATGGGAGCCACTTCACTCCACCTTACATACTTACATTTTGATTATCTCTTTTTATTGACACGATGAATTCTATTGCGATCACCATTCCTATAATATTCCATGGATTCCATTGAGCATATCCCCATGTAGTCCTTCTAACGGCCCTTGTTGGTGGTCTAAAGTTATTCGATGAAAAAAGCCCAACGAAACTCGTATATCTATCGCTTCAACTATACTTCATATCACGAGAATGTAAGTCGCATGCGTAGAGGAATATAACAATCATATAATAAGGCTCAATATCAAAGAATGTTGTGCTGAAACGTAATAAGTCCCACAAATCCTAAGGACTCTAGAACCTGATTCTCTGATACCATCTGTGATACCCCGCCTACTAAAATACCAAGTGGCTAACACTTCATCAAAATAAAACATTGGCATCATATGGCTCATTCTTAGCATCACTTTCGAAAACAATTTTAAAGTTACTAACTACCTAGTAATTTAAATAGACCGGTGCCAAATTTTATCTTTCATTAATTAACAACATGCGAAAACAAATAATAGTTAAACCACTCACACAACTTGGTATTTGAATATAACACATATGAATAATATAAATAAAGATGACTAAATCAGCTATCGATTCAACAATAAAATCCAACAAAAAACTAAAATAATAACATGGATACACAAGGTCAAATAAATAGGTGAATACTAAATCTAAGGGAGACATGCCCAAATAAATTCTGAAGTAAAGATCCTAGACTAGGAAAAAAATAAATGAAAAATCTATAGAAAAGTCCTACAACTTTGACATGAGTTGCAGTTACGCATCCCTAGATAGAATCTTTAAACTAGGTGTCTGTAAAAACCCGCGTAATTTTTGGGCTATTTTAATTAATTTAGGAAAATGGAGGAAAATAAAGTTTTTGATAAAATTATTTTTATTGCTCAAATATGTTGGTTATTATTTTTAAAGGTAAGAATTTCGAACGGTTTCGAAAAGGGAGTTAAAACGGATTTTAAAATGATTTTTAAATGTTTTTAACTCTTGGAGTTGTTTTGACTTCCAACTTTTCATTTCTTTGCCTTATTTAAAGGAGTCTTTTGGATTCCAGCTCTTCATTTCTTTTCATTATAAAAGGGAGTCGTGGGCAACCCTTTTAACATACTTTTGGAACAAATTTTGGCAGCAAATATATTTTATATTCCTCTTCTTTCTATATACACATTGGCCCTTGAGATTTGTGAGTTCCAACCTTAGATTAGAGGTGTTCTTGGGGCTATTTTTCTGGAGGTTCTTGGAGAAGCTTTTGTAGATCTTTTGTGTTGATCTTGAGGATGTGATCATTGGTTTCTTATCATGGTTTGAGGTATGGGGTTTTACACAATATGCTCCTTAAATCTCGCGAGTGTCATTCTCTTTGAATTCTTGTTTAATTGAAGTCATATTTGAATTGATAAATTCATTGAAATCTGGAAATTAATTGTTGAAATTATTTTGATTCATGTGGTATCATTATATTATTGATGATCACGTTGTCATGAGATTTTAATACGGCACGGATGTTGGGCACCCGCCAAAATACCTATTCCCGGGCTATGGCTTGATAAAGCATATGCGAAAGGGGTGAGGCCTGGTTACCCATTGATGTGTTGTTGAGAAATTATATTGATAAATGCTTTGAGATCTCCATTTTGATTTGAATATTCATACTCGTATTGTTACGTTTTATTCATTGCTAACATATATATTTGTTGAGCATCTTTCATGTCGTATTGTGTACTTCCCCATATTTTCTTTTAGTGGCAGGTTAGCGCGGATTTTGGGGCGCTATGGAGATTGATTTTAGCGAGGATTGTTTGGGAAAGATTTGTATTATTTTGATGTATAGAGCTTTGGAGATTTGTATTTATTTTTCGAGTTAGATGTTGTATTTATTCAAGAGACTTGTTGTATTTGAAGAATTGAGATTAGTGGATTTATATTATTGTGGGTTTATTTAGGTGATCTATACCTTGTTACTTGTGTATTTGGATTTATTTTATCGCATTAACGCTCCGTTCGCTCTCCCCGGGCGGGCGGGGTGTTACAGTGTCCTTATGGATGGACACCTAAAAGGTTTTGAAATTTTTTTTTGACACGGGCCAGAGCCCAAGTAAAATGTGTTTAAAATATTTAGCAAGCAATTAAATTGCAATAATTAAATAAGCATACACACTCTTCATATTTAAGCTACTGTTGCACTCTCTTGAGGTATAACTCACCTCTTATCTAATATGCACACGAAACGCTTTCCTTTTAACCTTCCTAGTTAAGCTACCCCACCTAACTAGTCGCATCACACCTCTTTCTATAACACTAATCTAACTCGGGTACTCTTACTTTGATTAATAAGTTATTTACTCATTAACTTTTTAATCGATTCAACCATATTAAATCATATAAGGTTCACACTAGTTATATAAGAAACCCTTTTTTAAACCATATAACTTTCAGACTGGTTATATAAGAAATACATTCACACTTACGTATTAATATAATTATCTACTCATTTTATATACGTACTAGTACACTACAACATTTACACACATGTCTCATATAATAACCATCCATTCCCGAGTAATAAACTCAATGAATTATTTCCCTAAAATGCTATAGTGACCTAGGCATGCTCACTCTAACCCGACTACCTCAAATTTGACTATCTCACACTGAACTTGGACAAAATATAGCAAACATAGTAGAGACGGTCATATTTTCCCTGAAAGTGAGACCTGGTCATACCCAAAGCATCTCACATCAGAAAATAAATCACGCAATAAAATCGTAGGCGACTATACTCTCCCTGCTCCTCAAGCCAGGGGATTCACCAACATTGCGTAACCTCCTATGACAACACTAGAGGTGTATGTATTCCTATAAATATCATTCACACCAATATTCGTAAATCATACAAATATATATATACTATCACACTACCATATACATATATTTAATAAAGGCCCGTCTAACCCGTGCTTAACACCAATATCACTAGCCCAAAAATAACCAATTTTATATCCCGACTTGTAAATTAATCTCAAATTCATTATTTTTTCATTAAAGTTGTGTCACCCAAGTACAATATCCAGACTCACTCACTTGGTATTTATCTTCACCCCTTATAATTTGTTACACAAAATCCCACTATTAAGGTTAACACCCCTCGTTAATTTTAATTCGATAATTTATTATATATATCTGTAATGAATTAAACCGACTACCCTGTGCCTAACTTCCATTGAACTAGCCTGAAAAATATTCGAGTCAAATCTCCGACCCGTAATTTAATTAATTTTACGTTAATTAATTTTTTCCAAGTTGTGTCACACATCCATAGTGTTGGGACTCCCGAACTTGGTCCGTATTTTAACCTTTTAGAATTTACTTCACAAAATTTCTGTTATTTAGATTGGCACTCGATCTAAATTAAATATATCTTAAAACCCCATCTCCCAAGGCTCTAAATATTTTAACCGACTTAAGATGTTTCCCTCTTCTTCTTTCCTTTTAATTCTTTTGCACGCTAACTAAATCAAAATTTGATCCCACAAAAATTCAAAGCTAAGGAAGAAACTGATAAAGGCCAATAATGGAACTGGAAAATCCCCAGCTTCACTTAAACGAAGCATTCAGTCGGTCAAACGACTTCTAGCATCGCTTGAACGACGTTTGTGGTTGTTTGAGCGAATCATGTTTCGTCCCATACTTCTTTTTCTTCGAGACACTGCTGCCATTAACACTCCTTCGAGATTTTCTTCTCAAACCCAAAACTTTATTTAAATAGTCATGGCATGATTCCTTCTTTTAAACTGGTTCTAAACATTGATTAAATATTTAGGCATCATTGATTTTTCCTCAAAATTATTAAATCCTAAATTCGGGTTTCCTACAGGTTTGTTAATTCGTCATTCCCATAACAAACATTTTAAACCACATTCTCAACTCTACTATTGAGTTTCTACATTGTTCTAATTCCATTAGTGTTTACTCGTGATATATCATCAATGGGATTCTCAATACACATCATATGAACAATTTCTTAAAAAACTCTTTTGATATAATAACCCACCCCAAAAATGGATTTTAATTTCACCCACCATGATATGAAACGAAATACTGCAAATTAAATCAAAGAAAGTTTAACTAATTGCGTGAAAACATTCGTAGGGTCTAATTTTCTTTTATGAATACGAAGACTTGATGAAGAACACACCCATCTTCTCTTGGTTTGTCTACCAAAAGCTCCCCCAATTTCTCCTTTTTTTCTCCTCCGCAAAACTAGGGTGTTCTTACTGAGTTGTGTTTCCCAAAAACTCCATGATGTAGATTTTATATTAATAATCTTGAAATTCAGCCTATGGCGCAGACACCCCTGTTTGAGCCCAGTTATGCCTAAAAATGCTCCAAGACCCAATTACTACTCCTGGTTCTTTTTTCGATTATATCCACCTATTTGGAGTCAACCCTGCACTCGAAGTCATTATCGGAGTTACTTTACTAAAATTCTCCAATGTCGACCTCAAATTACGACACATGTGAATTTTAAAAATAATTCGAATTAATTAAATCTTAATTCACTGAATTAATTAACTCCTCCAGATTAAATAAATCATATAGCACCAATTTTATTAAATTCTATGTTCTCAAGAATGTGGGGTATTACTATTGTGCAATTAATAATAGTCTATGTCAACTTGTTGTTTACAAGTTAGATAATCCTAATATACACATAAACATAATCATTGAATCTAAAAATACATATTTATTTGAAGATATATTTGCTCATAATAAATCACTTATTTCAAGTTATTTTTAAAGAAAATATGACACTATCTCTAGTAATCATCAATAACATATACATGGTGAATCTATTGATAAAAATGATGACTTCAAAGTTAGACTTAGTAAAAGGACAAAGACCTCAAAGTCTTTTGGTACAAAATTTCCAACTTATGTATTAGAAGGCAATATTATAATCTTTAATGAAGAAATGTCAACTCCAAAATCTCCTTCCTAGAAGAATTCTATCAATAGTGAAATTTTATACATCGCGACAAAACATACTTGCAAATTATCAATAGTGGATATTAAAGAGAAAATTGATGGTATACGGATTAATTAAAAAAGTACAAAAGCAAGACTTGTAGTTAAAGGAAGAGGGCAAAATGAAAGATTGGATAATTTTGATACTTACTCAACTATTATGAGAATAAAATCCATTGAAATTTTAATATCTACTGTATCCCTGCATGGTTTTGAAATACATTAAATGGATGTGAGAATTGTCTTCTTAAATTGTGAGTTAAACGAAAAGATATACATGGAACAACCAAAAGGTTTTAAATTTCATGGACAAGAAAGTAAGGTGTGAAGATTTGTTAAATCTCTCTATGGATTAAAACAAGTACACAAAGAATGGCATGAGAAGTTTAACAATGTAATGACGTGAAATGGATTTAAAATAAATTATTATGATAAATGTGTTTATGTCAAAAGCACTCAAAGTGATTGTCTCATTATTTGTCTCTCCGTAGACAATATGCTTATTATTGAAAGTAACGAGGGTATCATTAAGATTACTAAGGGAATTTTGTCTAATTAATTGGACATAAGATATATGGGTATTACATATTTTATAGGGAATTTTGCCAATTTTAGACTTTATCTTTCTCCCACCCCCACCCCCCTCAACATCCCCAACCATTCCACACCCACCCGCCAACAGAAGATCCCCCCCCCCCCCCCCCCACTCACCTTTCAATACACCTACTAGAAGAAAAAAAACTCCCACTCAACCCCACCACTTAAACACCCACTAATAATCTCCTAGCACTATTGTCACCACCCACACCTTGCCATCCTTCTCTCATTATCCTCACTCATACCACCACCACAACCAGTTAACTGAACAAAACCAAACATTTTTTTTTAAAACTGGAAAAATAAAAATGAAGATATTTTGTTTTAAGATCTGTTTTTAAGATTTTGTTTTAAGAGTTATTTTCTAGCTTTGTTTTGAGATTTGATTGGGGTGGCCATGGGTAAGTTGTCGGATATGGAAGTGGGTGGAAAGAGGAGTTAGGGGAGGTTTCCAGTGGGGTGTGTGTGTGTATGTGTGTGTGTGTGTGTGTGTTACGAGGGTTGTTCACATAGTTGAGGTGATGCTGGTGTGTGTGGTGGTGGTGCAGTGATGGTGGTAGACTAGGTGATGTTAGTGTGGGGGTGGTGTGGGGGTGATTGGATGTTTGTGGGGACGACATAAATGTTTTTTTTTCTTGTTTTTCCCGAATTATAATTCCGTCAATTAAAAATATTTTTTTTTATTTGTTAATGGATTCAAATTTTTTAAATTGAAAATGTCACGTGATAGTTACACTTAACAATTTTGGACAAAGTCTAATTTATAATTAAAATTACATTTGAGTCTAAAATCGATAATTACTAACGTATTATGGTAAAACTCGTATTTATATTATGAACTTAGTATTTCTAAAACATTGGATGGACTTGTCTTGTCTCAATCTTATTATATTAAGAAAATACGTTATAAGTTTGATAAAGGTAACGATAGCAATTCAAAAACACCTATTGACCCATATCTTTATTCGTATAAAAATACTACTAATGGTATATCTAAATTAGAGTACTCTCGTATCATATGTAGTTTAATGTGTGTTATGAACTCCACTCATCAAGGTATTGCTTGTTGAGTTAACAAATTGAGTAGGTATACAAGTAATCCTAGGGGTAAGACCACTAGAAAACTGTTATAAGGAATATTAAATATTTAAGATATACCCTTAACCACGGATTACACTACACAAACTATCTAGTTGTACTTGAAGGGTACAATGAATCCAACTAGATATTTTATTAGAAGGATTATAAATCCACGCGGGGATATGTATTTACACTTTGTGGTGTTTTGGTATCTTAGAAAGCCTTAAAATAAACATGTATTATAATATCCACTATGGAATCTAAATTAATAGCTTTAGATAAAGATGGAGAAGAAGAAAAGTAGTTTCGATGCTTTCTACAGGATATTCCAATGTGACAAAACTTGTGCCCGCAATTTTCATATAATGTGATAGCCAATCAGCAATTGGCAGAGCACATAGTAATATGTATGACGTTAAGTAATATTATTAAACAAACAATCTCTAATGGAATTGTTTCCATTGATTATATTAAGTCTAAGGACAATACAGAGGATCCCACTACACCATTGTGGCCATGTTGTCATGGTCAAGAATCGTGATAAGTCTGGGCGAGATAAAAAATTGGGTCATGGTCCTTGACCATGACATACCCCTTTCTCATTATCATTTTGTAAAGTATCTAATCAGTCAAAATAGTGGCGTGTCTAAGACTTTTCATGGAACTTGACCATGGCAAGACCCATGTGCACAACCTCATATAAATGTGTGCACGATTTCCACCAATGTAAAAAAATGAGAGCAACTATGCACATGACTACAAATTAACACCGTGCGCACAGCTCCCTTATTTTTGTCATGGTCTTCGTCTGTGAAAAAATAATATAACACAAAAAAATGTCATGTTTTTGTGCACCATGGTACTGATCTAGATCATGTTTAACTCAGACACAAGCACATAATGTAACTAATATCATATAACGTTTAAAAAACAATGTCGAAACACTATCATGTTGAAACCCTAAGCTGCATATATATACAAAGTTGGAAATTATGGTAGAATGTTCATTTTGTTCTTGATTACAATTAGAAAAAAAAATCAAAGACATGAATCCCAATATCCTTCATATTTTTAAATAAACCCCAAATTATTATTTCCAAGAAAAATGATTACATTTACAACAAATTACCACATATGTTCTAGCCCAAACAAATATCAAAGTCAAATATTCACATTGTAAGAATTTTCAAACCTAGGTTTTACGCAAATTATGTTTAACAATATCAATCTATATATGTAAATACTATTATATTAAAACAAACTAACACATACATTTATTCCTAAACACGTATCAATGTCAAATTGTTCAAACCGAAGTTTTGCACAAGTTTTTCTTTAAAAATATCAACCCATTCATGTAAATACAACTATTTTCACAAACAAACACATATATTAAAGCTCGAACAAATATCAAAGTTAAATTGTTCAAACCTAGGTTTACACAAGTTGTTTTCTAACAATGTGAAAGCCATGAATATAAATACAACTATTTTACAACAAGGAAACACATGTATTCAAGAACTACAACTACACACACATATATATACACCCCGCCCCGATAAATTAGTGAAATTGTGTTTGGAGAGTATATGATGAAGAATTAATTATAATTATTAAGAGAATTATGTATTTATAAAATTTTGGTTAATAGATATACATGTCTATTCCAAGAAATTGAAAGCTGTGAGGGGAAAATGTTCAGAATTTAGAAATGGTCAGTTTTTTATAGACGTCGTTTGAGCGGAAGGATTTCTTCATTTGAACGAGGAGCTTGCATCGCTCGAACGATGGCAACAGTCATTCGAGCGACATCCTTTCGAGATCTGTCCTCTCAACATTTGACGTCTAATTTGTAACCATTGATTCAATTCTATTATTCCAACTTTGTATATTAACAGTGAGGATTTAAAAGAAAGAAGTGTTTTAGGGTTCATATGTGTATAAGAATATGGAGAGGGGCAAACACACCACGCCCAATTCCTTTACTTTCGCAAGGAGAGTTACAGCTCCCTCTCATTTCCCAACTGTCTTCCACCACTTTTATTAAAGGACAGTGCTTATCCCTCACACCACAAATATCTGGTTCCCTCTATCAACGAATGAGATGAAGATGCTGCCAAGGGGTAACTACGAAATATATATACATTTTGGGGGGTTTTATTGGATGTTTGAGGAAATAGTTTTAGAATAAAATGAGTATATTAATGAAGGTTTTATAGGGGGATTTAGTGTTGTGTTTTGGGAGGAAACTTAGTGGTGCAAGACAACCCTTTTAAGTCCACCTTAGGAGGTGGGTGGTTATCATCTTCCGTGATCTTTCATTCATTTCCACTGCTTTGGACTTCATTTGAAGTGGGATAATCTACAGTTTTAATTAAGACTCTTTTGGTGTATATTATAGTCTTGTGACTGTTGAATGATACGAGTAGGACTAAAATAGAAATTATGGTGTTTCTTCAAGCAAATTGAAAAAGGGCATTTTTAGCGGATAAAAATGTTAGAAAAATGTTGTTGTGATGGGTCTTCTTAATAAACTGAAAGTATACATTTTTTATGGAGTAAAAATTTTAAAAAATACCATAAATCTTGAAATAGACAATTTTGCTGAATAAAAATGTTAGAAAATATTAGTTTTGTGTGTTTTCTAGTAAATCTTAAAATAGACATTTTTATTGAATAAAAATGATAGAAGATACTATTGTAATATGTTTCTTAGTAAAATTTTTGTAATGACATTATATGGAATAAAAATATAAGAAAAGGCTATTTGGTGTATTTTTAGTGACAGTAGACAATGAGCATTTTTATGAAGTAAAAATGTGACAAAATGATATTTTTGTGTATTTCTAGTAAAAGGAAGAAATTGACATTTTTATGAAATTGGAATATAAGGAAATATTATTTTAGTGTATATCTAGCAAAAACATACAATGAATATTTTTATGGAATAAAAATGAGGAATGATGTTGATGTCGTCCAGATATTTATGAAATAAATATTTTTAAGTTTCTTGCAAATTGGAGACTTTAAGAATAAACAAACATTTGTCGAGCCTAAAGAAATTGATAAAATATCCTTACTACTCGAAATTCATGTTTAATCCACTTACTAGGATTTTAGTATTTTAAAGTCCACTTTCTATGCATATAAACTCTTAGTGTTTTGAAAATAAATATGTGAGCAAGTCTAAAGAAAGTCTTGTCGGGTTTAAGCAAGAAATAAGACAAATGAAAATTTGGGAGCTTAAATTTTAACTTCTTTTATGTGTTAAAAGTTTTAAATGACTAAAGTGTTGAAGTTGGAAACTTAATAACCATGTTTTTACGGAATATCATTGTTAAAGGACTAAGTTGAAAGTTTTGCGAATAAAGGGTAAATTGGTAATTTATTTAAAGTGGAACATTTTCTAGAATAAAAAAGATAAAGAATATCTTGACACTAATATGTGTGAAAATGAATTAACTCTTAAAGCGTGAAAGAATCTAGTATAAGTCACATGTGGGTGGATAATGAACTTAAAGAAGAAAAAAAAATCAAGTATTGATGGAAAAACGGACGGTCATGTCTGGGTTTTAGCTTCGGACGGGTAAAAGTAAGGAAGTGGAATACTATGGACATTTGTAAAATGTTAAAAACATATAAAAGGAACTCGGATGACTCCGATATAAAGAAATAAGGGCCCGAAGCCCTTAGGTGAAAAGCCCTAAATCATTGGTTAGCGTGTATAGTGCGCATAACCGTCGACGTGGACCCCATGTAAGTATGAGGTAAAGGTAAAGTTTCGAGAAAAGATAAAAGGAATAAGGAACATGTCAGGAAATGAGTTATGTGGTAAAACATGTTAATACAACCTAACTTGAATGAATTAAATAAACATTCTGGTAAGAGATTAAATGGGCAAGTAAATGCGTAAATCTATAAATGTCCTTTTTGTTGAGGTATAAAGGGTAAAGTAAAGTGGGAAAATGGGTGGTTGTGTAACATAAGTTGTTAAACCCATAAATTCCTTAAGTATGAAATGAAAATGTTTTCGCGTGATAAACAAGTATTTTCTAACATGGTGAATGCGTGTGTTGAAATGGTACTTCTCAATGAAAAAATGAAAGTATAGTCTAAAGAATAACAAGGGGTGATTCCGGCAAAGGAATGGGATGGAGTAAATAAAGTTTAATGGTTTCATGTGTTGAACCGTGTGTCTTTAAAAAGGTGAGAAATGATAAAAATGAATAAATGAAATCTTTTCAAGATTAAGCTAAATTAATCAGGATGAGCAAGGTTTTTGAAAGAAAAAAATATATGCATTTAATATGTATTTTTCATAGGTATATTTATATATTTTGAGATACACATATATTTTCTCATGCATGTGATCATAAAGTGTGAGTATTCTTTTATGTCGTTCGTTTCTCTAGTGCTTGTATATTCCCACTAGGCATAGGCTCACACCCTCACTTACTTACAAAAAATTGGGTGTGGGTTTGTATTTTGAGGGCGTTATACACGTAAGTATAATTTATTCATTTTACATTAGTAGCTCTGTTTACTTGAACTCGGGGTGCTCCCCATGGGTCCCACACGTAGTTTATCTTGAAACTGGATTCTCATGCGAAACGTTAATATAAAATAAAAATGGATTAGAAACATTATCTAGGTTGTTTCATTGCACTTCACACACTTCACACCTAGCGTCTGATTCCGATCGGGTTGACTCACGGGAAATCCATAAATCGGGATTGGATCGTTACAAATGGTATCAGATCTCTAGGTTTAAGGTTCCTTTCGAGAGTGACATTTTGAGGTTGGTAGTGGATCTTTCGACATCAATGTTGGTTTGGGCCAGTTATGCTAGTTTAATGATGTCTTAGTTCACATCCTCGACGACATGGTCAAGAGGATAGCATGACAAGTAAATTAATGCCAACTGGCATACATTCACGTTAGTGGCATAAATTTCTTCCTCATTTCTGATTGAGTATATAAATAATTTACAAGTGGTCGTGTAAGCTAGTAAGCGATCACACCGTGGTTTGTAGTGTGAGGTGTTGTGCTCCAGTCTTAGTTGAAGCATAGTCCTTGGAGATGTTGATAAAATGAAATATCACTTAGTGGGTAAGTGTAACCAAATTGTTAATAATCAACCGTATGTGACACCCCGACTAATTAAATACCGGGTAGCTACTCCTTTATTAAATTAATACAAAATGCCAAGTTGGTTCAGTTCATAGAATCACTGTCGAAAACATTTTAATATTTACTAACCACCAAGTATTTAAAAAGTGAGTTGACCATTTTAATTAAATTCGATTAACATGCAATAAATGAATTATGAGAAGTTAACATAACCAACACAATATAGTCATAATAGAATATCCATCCAATAATAATGAGTCTAGAGAAAAACTCCTCGCAACAAACCAAATTCTGAAATAAAGAAATACAAAGTCGGCATCACTGAAATTAAGTACAACCCAAAGTCTGAAATAACTGAATAAATAAGATGTCTCTAAAAGGAAGGGGCGACGTGCCCAACAAATGATAAAAACTGATAATGGAGTCAAGATCGAAGATAGAGGTGTCTATTGTCAAGGTCCTGTAACTTCCACAGCAGCTACAGCAGGTCACCTGAATAGAACTTCCATGCATGGTGTCCTTGTGGCTGGGCACCTAAAAGGTTTTTGCAAAAAATAGATTTGAAAGAAAACGGGTCAGAGCCCGAATGTGAAAATAATTTAAAAAATATGCAAGTGTTAAATATCATTAAATAGTGAATATAAAGTACATGATAGTTTGTGCACTCACATGAGTTCCTCACCTCTCAACTAGTTATGCACTCCTATCGTACCCATACCCATTTTAGTTGCTCCCATATCTATCTAGTCCAAAGCCAAGTCTAACATTTCTATGTGATATCCAATTCAAATCCCAACATTTTCTATTTAATAGAGTATTGTACCATATTACAAAGTTTTCCCACTTTAGCACTACAATTTATTATAAATCTTATATTTTTACTTTACAAATCGTTGCTAATACTTATACTCACAATTATTCACGACAATTCATTTCAATTAACAGTATATTATTCTCAACATAAATATACAATACTAGCACCCCGAGACTATGAAGTGGTGCACACATACTCTGCTATCAAATCCCGGTACGTCACGTACATGAGGACCACGTATTCCGAATCTCTCAGGAAACATTTCATTAACAACAATCACAAACAATGGAGGCGAATTGTGACAACCCGAATATAATTATGATTAATTGTGCTTAAATCATGCCTAGATTATGTGATATGATTACTATGTTATTAATATATGTGATGTTAATTTATTATGTTTAGTCTAATCCTACCTTCAAAAAGCATGAAATGTCGAATTAGTTACAAATACAAAATTTTAAAAGGTTTCGGTAGGAATGTTCATGTTTAAGGCTAGTTTTGACCTTTATGACATAACAATTGACTTGAGGTGAAAACTATATAGTTGTATACAAGTGAGTTATGGTTGTAACACAACAAACGGTGTGTAAAACGGAGGTTCGAGTGAGAAGTTATACCAAAATTATGAAACAAGGGCAAAATAGTCCATCCGTTAAGTAGTATTTTGTCTTATTATGGCAACAAATGTTTTATTCTCATTGGTTGGGAAGGGTGGTGGCTTTGGCCGACCTTAAACCCTTAAAATTACCTCTTTATTAATCCAAAATGCATCCATGAGAGATTTTAAGCTTAAGGAAAGAGAAGTAGGAAGTTAGGAAGAAAAAGTGAGGAGAAAATTGAAGAAAATTCATAGAAAATTACGTAAAAGCCCCGAAGGTAATTCTAACTGCAAATCTTATTGTTTTACTTATATTTATGTTTTAGATGATAGAAACCATCATTAGTTTACTAAACTTTTAGCCCTTGATATATATGTATGGTTAGATGAAAGTTTAAGTTAAGTTTAATGTATAAAACCCTAAAATTGTTTTGTGTAGAAACTTTGTTTATTCAAACTTCCATATATTTTTGTATACTTACTGGAATTTATTTATTCCAATTGGAGATTAACCTGGACTCATATATATATGACATATCCGAAAATCATGTGAAAATACCAAGAAATAAGTCTTTGGTGAGAGTTTGAAATTCGGGTATGAAATCTGCCCTAAGGGTGAAAATATGCCGGCCATGTGTTCGGTGTTTTGCTTGGCATGGAAAACGAACCTTAAAAATTATGAAACTTTAATTTTATATTTTTTTAATATGTTTACTGATTTTGGGTGAAATATCATATAAATTTATGATGTAGAAAAATTATGGAAATTCGTGGAAGATGAATTAACAATAAGAGGGCCTATATGGCAGATTTGCCATGTGGTAAAGAAATGAGCATATCTTGCTCTACGAGACCTAAAATGATGTACCGTCTTTTGTATTGGAATAATAATATGACAAGGATTGAATTTACAAGAATAAATGAATTTATATTTGGTCTATGATGGATATGTTAAATATACTAGCATGAATTTGGATGGGACTTCACTTGTGATAAATGATTTGAATGGAATCATGTGATGCTTATGGATTGAATTATGTTTAAATCGCTCTTTGGATTATTGATATTATTATGATGATACTAATATTTTAAGAATGATAGGAAGGGAAGAAGAGCTGATTGAACAAGTACTGGATAAAGGCAAGGGCAAAGCCAGTTAAACTGCCAAGGTGAGTGTACTTATGATTTGTTTCATATATAAATATGAATATAGCTCTAAGAGTGGATTTGTTTGAATACTTCGGAATTCAGGATTTGTTTGGATATTAAAATATCCAGGATTTGTTTGGATCTCATGATCCAGGATTGGTTTGAATACTTCGGTATTCAGGATTTGTTTGGATATTAAAATATCCAGGATTTGTTTGGGTCTTATGATCCAGGATTGAAATTGGACAAAGATCCAATGATTTGTTGGAACTAATGTTCCAGGATTTATTATTGCCAGTGGTCAGAATTGTTTGGATCTTATGATCCAGGATTTGTTATTGCCAATGGGCAGAATTATTTGGATCTTATGATCCATGATTTGTTATTGCCAATGGGCAGAATTGTTTGGATCATATGATCCAGGATTTGTTATTGCCAATGGGCAGAATTATTTGGATCTTATGATCCATGATTTGTAATTACCAATGGGCAGGATTGTTTGGATTTTATATCTACATATTCTATATAGAATTGTTATTCTATTGCAGGGAAAGAGTACCTCACTAAGCTAAATGCTTACGGTTTATATTTTAACAATTTCAGGTTCATACGCTGCCAGCTAGGATACTATATGATCGGTAGCTTTGAGAATTGCACCGCTGGAGAGAGCTGGGGTTTAAAAATGGGATTTTATCGTTGTCACACTGAAGATTTTAATATACTCACACATTGTATATATTGATTTAGTATGGATTGAGTTGATCATAGTTAATCACAGTATTGTATGTTCCCTTAATTATGACTCTGATATTGAATTTTATGATATAAGAATAATATTATGTTCATTATGCACATTATGTAGGAAAATATTGATGAATGAATCATATTTCCAATGGGCTCAAGATTATGATATAATTATTCCAATAACAAATGATTAGTATGGATATTGGGTTTTGGGGTGTGACAGTTAGTGGTATCAGAGCGTGGCTATTAATTCTGGACATGTGTGACGGTTAGATGGCAGTATTGAGTTGATTTGATATTTATGAATTGTTTATGTACTAACCAATAGTTTAGTAGTATAAACTGTTTATACTGATTGTTAGAACTTTGTTGTATTCCAGATAATTCTAGATGGAACCTGGGGATGGACAACATCGAGAAGAGGGAGTAGCTTCTCGTATGGACAATACTGAAGAAGAGCAGAGTGTTGCTGGAAGGGCCAGAGAGGATGAACAACCTACAGAGATTTAGATGATGGTGCAGGCAATGATGAGGATGGCAGAGCAATAAGAAAGAAATATGGCACAAATGGCCGTGGCCAGGATTGAGAAAGAGGCAAGGAAGGAAATGAAAGATTCCATGCATGAGAATTTTTTGAAGTTGAATCCTCCAGAATATTCAGGGTCAGTTGAACCTACAGAAGCTGAGATGTGGGTCAGAGATCTAAAAACTATCTTTGCAGTTATAAAGGTTCCATATAGCCAGAAAGTGAATCTAGCCATGTTTAAGCTCAAGGGGGAGGCAAAATATTGGTGGGAAGCCAGCAACCATTTGGTGCCTAGGATTTAAGGTACTGATGTTATTACTTGGGCTGAATTTATTAAAGCTTTGTATGTTAAGTATTTACCTAAGGTTTATAGGAGGGAGAAGCTGAGGGAGTTTATAAATTTGACCCAAGGGAAAATGTCGGTAAGGGAGTATGATGCTAAATTTACTTCTTTGCCTATATTTGCTACTAAGTATGTGCAGGAGGAAGAAGATAAATGCAGTAAGTTTCAAGATGTGCTGATTTGGCGTATTCAAAATAGAGTGGCCACTTATGAGTTAGAAGATTATGCTTCTCTGGTAAACAAAGCCACGATAGAAAAAAGGCAAATGAACCAAGGGGTGGCGAGTAGAGAGTGTTTTAAGAAGAGTAGATTCGACGCATCTCACTTTAAGGGAGGTGAGGGTGGAAGTGTTAAGATGGAACCTCATAAATTTCAGAGAGGTGGTGGAGATAGTGGTAGAGGTCCGGGGAGATTTGGCAGAGATACTAGGGGTGGAGAATCTTCTAGTCTGGTTAGGAGGTCAGGAAAGGGTGAGGCACCGAAAAGAGTTGTTACCTGTTTCTTTTGTAAAGAGGAAGGGAATTATAAATCTGAGTGTCCTAAACTTAAGGGATTGGAATGCTACCATTGTCATCAAGTGGGGCATATTAAGAAGAATTGTCCGCAATTGGCAGAGGCTCCAGCAGCACATAGTGAAGTAGCCAGCAGAATGTTATCTCCGGGCACTGCAGTGAAAAGTATGGGCAGAGGACAAGCTAGTAGTTCTAGACCAGGTGGACGAGTTTTTACAATGAAAGAAGCTCAGATCACTCCAGATGTGGTGACAGGTACACTTTCTGTTACTGATAGAAGTGCTTATGTTCTGATTAATCCTAGTTCCACACATTCTTTTGTGTCATATACATTTTCCATATATCTGAATAGACCATGCACTCATTTAGAGGTGGAGTTGGGAATTTCCATGCCTATGGAGGATATGATTGTAGTTGAATATGTTTTTCGTGATTGTGTTTTGACTGTGGGGGCTAGAGATACTGTTATAGATCTACTTCCATTGGATATTTTTGATTTTGATATAATTCTGGGAATGGATTTATATCTAAATATCATGCATCTATGGATTGTTTCTGTAAGGAAGTTGTTTTTAATATGCCTGGTGACCCTGGATTTAAATTTGTCGGGGAAAGGAAAATTGTTCCCAGTTGCATCATTTATGCTATTCAGACGAGGAAATTATTGAGTAAGGGTTGTGAGGGTTTTATTGCATATGCTCTTGACACTAGGAAGGGGGCTTTACAATTAGTCGATGTTCCTATTGTACGGGATTTTCCTGAAGTGTTTTCTAGTGAGTTGCCAGGGTTACCTCCAAAAAGAGAAGTTGAATTTAGTATCGAATTAGCACCGGGGACAACCCCTATTTCTATGGCACCGTATAGAATGGAACCTGCTGAGTTGAAAGAACTCAAGATTCAGTTGCATGATTTACTTGATAGGGGGTTCATATAGCCTAGTGTATCTCCATGGGGTGCGCGAGTTTTATTTGTGAAGAAGAAAGATGGTACCATCCGTTTGTGTATTGATTATAGGCAACTGAATAAAGCGACAATTAAGAAAAAATACCCTTTACCTCGTATAGATGATTTGTTTGATCAGTTGCAGGGTGCTAAAGTGTTTTCAAAAATAGACTTACGATCGGGTTATCATCAGTTGACGGTCAAGGAGAGTGATATTTCTTAAACTTCTTTTCGTACTCGGTATGGTCATTATGAATTTCTGGTGATGCCTTTTGGGGTGACTAATGCTCCAGCTGTATTTATGGATCTTATGAACCCGGTACTTCATCCTTCGGTTGATTCATTTGTGATAGTTTTTATTGATGATATTCTGATTTATTCATGTGATATGGTTGAACATGAAAAGCATCTCACAACTATTTTGAATCTGTTGAAAGATAAGAAGTTGTATGACAAGTTTAGCAAGTGTGAATTTTTGCTATCACAAGTTGCATTTTTAGGCCATGTTGTTTCGGGAGATGGTATATGTGTTGATCCTAAAGAGGTAGAGGCTATTATAAAATGGGAGAGGCCCAATAACGTGACTGAGGTGAGGAGTTTTCTTGGTTTAGTTGGGTATTATAGGAGGTTTATAAAGGGATTTTCTTCAATTGCCTTGCCGATGACTAAAATAACCCAAAAAGATGTTAAGTTTGAATGGAATTTTGATTGTGAAAATAGTTTGGATGAATTGAAAAAGAGGTTGGTAAATGCCCCTGTTCTTTCTATTCCACATGGTGGAGATGGTTTTGTTATTTATACTGATGCTTCACCCCAGGGGTTGGGTTGTGTTTTTATGCAGCATGGTAGAGTTATTGCTTATGCTTCTAGGCAGTTGCGTACACATTAACGTAATTATCCTACACATGATTTGTAACTTGCTGCTATTGTGTTTGCTTTGAAATTATGGCGTCATTATCTATATGGTGAGGTATGTGAAATTTTTACAGACCATCAAAGCCTTAAGTATTTATTTACTCAGAAGGAGTTGAATTTGAGGCAGAGGCGGTGGATAGAGTTAATTAAAGATTATGATTTTACAATTCATTACCACCCATGAAAGGCAAATGTAGTTGCAGATGCTTTGACTAGAAGGGCTTCACGCAAGTTATCATGTATTCGATGTGCTAGAGTTGCTCATATTATGGAGTTGAGATTGATGGGAGTAGAATTGCATCTAGTAGATGGGGATAGATTCTTTGCTTATGTAAGCGTGAGGCCTTTGTTAGCTACCCGTATTCATGATTTGCAAAGTCAAGATCCTTTCCTTGAGAAGAAACGACAAGATGTCCAAGATGGTAAGTCTGAAGATTTTTGTATTGTGAATGATGGCACTTTATTGTATAAACAGTGGTTATGTGTGCCTAATGTGGGTGGATTGAAAGAGGAAATTTTTGATGAGGCTCATAATTCCATTTATACTATGCATCCTGGTAGTACTAAAATCTATAGGGATTTAAAGGAGCATTATTGGTGGAATAATATGAAGAAGGATATAGCTGAATTTGTTGCTAGATGCCTTATATGTCAGCAAGTAAAAGTGGAGCATCAAAAACCGACTGGTTTACTTCAACCATTGCCAATACCAGAATGGAAATGGGATCATGTAGCGATGGATTTTGTAATTGTGCTTCCTCGATCTCAGAAGGGGTCAGATTCGATTTGGGTAGTGGTAGCCAGGTTAACCAAGTCAGCTCACTTTCTAGCAGTCAAGACTACGTATACAGTTGATAGGTATGCTAGATTATATGTTAATGAAATTATTCGATTGCATGGAGTACCTGTTTCTATTATTTCAGATAGGGACCCTACTTTTACCTCTAGATTCTGGGATAGTTTGCAGTATGCTATGGGTACCAACTTAAAGTTTAGTACGTCTTTTCATCCCCAGACAGATGGGCAGTCTAAAAGAACAATACAGATTTTGGAAGATATTCTTAGAACTTGTGTGCTTGATTTCAAAGGTAATTGGGATGAATATTTGCCCTTGATAGAATTTTCATATAACAATAGTTTTCAGTCTCCTATTCATATGGCTCCATATGAAGCGTTGTATGGTAGACGGTGTCGCACACCCGTATGTTGGGGTGAAGTTGGTGAGACGAAGATAGAGGGTCCAGAGTTGATTGAAGTCACCACTGAAAAAGTGAAGATTATTCAAGATAGAATGAGAATAGCTCAAAGCAGACAGAAAAGTTATGCGGATAAACGACGAAAAGATTTAGAATTCCAGAAAGGGGATTGTGTGTTTCTTCGAATATTGCCATGGAAAGGAGTTATGAGGTTTGGAAAGAAAGGAAAATTAAGTCCATGCTACATTGGACCTTATGAAATCCTTGAAAAAGTCTGGATGGTTGCCTACAAGTAAGCACTACCACCAGAGTTAGCTCGATTACATGATGTTTTCCATGTTTCTATGTTGAGAAAGTATGTAGTAGAACCTTCACATGTATTGGTGGAACAACCTATTGAGTTGAATGAAGATTAGAGCTACGTGGAAGAACCGCTTGCTATCGTCGATAGGAAAGAACAAATATTGAGATCAAAGGTGATCCCACTTGTAAACTTGTGTGGAGAAGGCATTCCATGGAAGAAGCTACATGGGAGAGTGAGGATAGCATGAAAATGCGTTATCCGTATTTATTTGATTCGGACAACTAAGGTATGTCAATTTCGAGGATGAAATTTCCTAACAGGGGGAGAATTGTGACAACCCGAATATAATTATGATTAATTATTCTTAAATCATGCCTAGATTATGTGATATGATTAGTGTGATATTAATATATGTGATGTTAATTTATTATGTTTAGTCTAATCCTACCTTCAAAAAGCATGAAATGTCGAATTAGTTACAAATACAAAATTTTAAAGGTTTCGGTAGGAATGTTCATGTTTAAGGCTAGTTTTGACCTTTATGACATAACAATTGACTTGAGGTGAAAACTATATAGTTGTATACAAGTGAGTTATGGTTGTAGCACAACAAATGGTGTGTAAAACGGAGGTTCTAGTGAGAAGTTATACCAAAATTATGAAACAAGGGCAAAATAGTCCATCCGTTAAGTAGTATTTTGTCTTATTATGGCAACAAATGTTTTATTATCATTGGTTGGGAAGGGTGGTGGATTTGGCCGACCTTAAACCCTTATAATTACCTCTTTATTCATCCAAAATGTAGCCATGAGAGATTTTAAGCTTAAGGAAAGAGAAGTAGGAAGTTAGGAAGAAAAAGTGAGGAGAAAATTGAAGAAAATTCATAAAAAATTACGTAAAAGCCCCGAAGGTAATTCTAACTACAAATCTTATTTTTTTTCTTATATTTATGTTTTAGATGATAGAAATGATCATTTGTTTACTAAACTTTCAGCCCTTGATATATATTTTTGGTTAGATGAAAGTTTAAGTTAAGTTTAATGTATAAAACCCTAAAATTGCTTTGTTTAGAAACTTTGTTTATTCAAACTTCCATATATTTTTTTATACTTACTGGAATTGATTTATTCCAATTGGAGATTAACCTGGACTCATATATGTATGACATATCCGAAAATCATGTGAAAATACCAAGAATGAGTTTTTAGTGAGAGTTCAAAATTCGGGTATGAAATCTGCCCTAATGGTGAAAATATGCCCGCCATGTGTTCGGTGTTTTGCTTGACATGGAAAACGAACCTTAAAAATTATGAAACTTTAATTTTATATTTTTTTAATATGTTTAGTGATTTTGGGTGAAATATCATATAAATTTATTATGTAGAAAAATTATGGAAATTCGTGGAAGTTGAATGAACGATAAGAGGGCCAATAGGGCAGATTTGCCATGTGGTAAAGAAATGAGCATATCTTGCTCTACGAGACCTAAAATTATGTACCATCTTTTGTATTAGAATACTAATATGACAAGGATTGAATTTCCAAGAATAAATGAATTTATATTTGGTCTATGATGGATATGTTAAATATACTAGCATGAATTTGGATGGGACTTCACTTGTGATAAATGATTTGAATGGAATCATGTGATGCTTATGGATTGAATTATGTTTAAATCGCTCTTTGGATTATTGATATTATTATGATGATACTAATATTTTAAGAATGATAGGAAGGGAAGAAGAGCTGATTGAACAAGTACTTGATAAAGGCAAGGGCAAAGACAGTTAAACTGCCAAGGTGAGTGTACTTATTATTTGTTTCATATATAAATATGAATATAGCTCTAAGAGTGGATTTGTTTGAATACTTCGGTATTCAGGATTTGTTTGGATATTAAAATATCTAGGATTTGTTTGGATCTCATGATTCAGGATTGGTTTGAATACTTCGGTATTCAGGATTTGTTTGGATATTAAAATATCCAGGATTTATTTGGGTCTTATGATCCAGGATTTAAATTGGACAAAGATCCAATGATTTGTAGGAACTAATGTTCCAGGATTTAGTATTGCCAATGGGAAGAATTGTTTGGATCTTATGATACAGGATTTGTTATTGCCAATGGACAGAATTATTTGGATCTTATGATCCATGATTTGTTATTGCCAATGGGCAGAATTGTTTGGATCTTATGATCCAGGATTTGTTATTGCCAATGGGCAGAATTATTTGGATCTTATGATCAATGATTTGTAATTGCCAATGGGCAGGATTGTTTGGATTTCATATCTACATATTCGATATATAATTGTTATTCTATTGCAGGGAAGGAGTACCTCACTAAGCTTAATGCTTACGGTTTATATTTTAACAATTTCAGTTTCATACGCTGCCACCTCGAATACTATATGATCGGTAGCTTTGAGTGTTGCACCGTTGGAGAGAGCTGGGGATTAAAAATGGGATTTTATCGTTGTCACACTGAAGATTTTAATATACTCACACATTGTATATATTGATTTAGTATGGATTGAGTTGATCATAGTTAATCATAGTATTGTATGTTCCCTTAATTATGACTCTGATATTGAATTTTATGATATAAGAATAATATTATGTTCATTATGCACATTATGTAGGAAAATATTGATGAATGAATCATATTTCCAATGGGCTCAAGATTATGATATAATAATTCCAATAACAAATGATTAGTATAGATATTGGGTTTTGGGGTGTGACAATTAGTGGTATCAGAGCGTGGTTATTAATTCTGGACGTGTGTGACGGTTAGATGGCAGTATTGAGTTGATTTGATATTTATGAATTGTTTATGTACTAACCAATAGTTTAGTAGTATAAACTGTTTATACTGGTTGTTAGAACTTTTTTATATTCCAGATAATTCCAGATGGAACCTGGGGATGGACAACATCGAGAAGAGGGAGTAGCTTCTCGTATAGACAATACTGTAGAAGAGCATAGTGTTGCTGGAAGGGCCAGAGAGGATGAGCAACCTACAGAGATTCAGATGATGGTGCAGGCAATGATGAGAATGGGAGAGCAATAAGAAAGAAATATGGCGCAAATGGCAGAACAACAGGCTAGATATCTAGAATCAAAGACCGTGGCCAGGAATGAGAAAGAGGCAAGGAAGGAAATGAAAGATTCCATGCATGAGAATTTTTTGAAGTTGAATCCTCCAGAATATTCAGGGTCAGTTGATCCTACAGAAGCTGAGATGTGGGTCAGAGATCTAAAAACTATCTTTGCAGTTATAAAGGTTCCAGATTGCCAGAAAGTGAATCTAGCCGTTTTTAAGCTCAAAGGGGAGGCAAAATTTTGGTGGGAAGCCAGCAACCATTTGGTGCCCAGGATGGAAGGTACTGATGTTATTACTTGGGCTGAATTTATTAAAGCTTTGTATGTTATGTATTTACCTAAGGTTTATAGGAGGGAGAAGCTGAGGGAGTTTTTAAATTTGACCCAAGGGAAAATTTCGGTAAGGGAGTATGATGCTAAATTTACTGCTTTGCCTAGATTTGCTACTAAGTATGTGCAGGAGGAAGAAGATAAATGCAGTAAGTTTCAAGATGTGCTGATTTGGCGTATTCAAAATAGAGTGGCCACTTATGAGTTAGAAGATTATGCTTCTCTGGTAAACAAAGCCACGATAGCAAAAAGGCAAATGAACCAAGGGGTGGCGAGTAGAGAGTGTTTTAAGAAGAGTAGATTCGACGCATCTCACTTTAAGGGAGGTGAGGGTGGAAGTGTTAAAATGGAACCTCATAAATTTCAGAGAGGTGGTGGAGATAGTGGTAGAGGTCCGGGGAGATTTGGCAGAGATACTAGGGGTGGAGAATCTTCTAGTCTGGTTAGGAGGTCAGGAAAGGGTGAGGCACCGACAAGAGTTGTTACATGTTTCTTTTGTAAAGAGGAAGGGAATTATAAATCTGAGTGTCCTAAACTTAAGGGATTGGAATGCTACCATTGTCATCAAGTGGGGCATATTAAGAAGAATTGTCCGCAATTGGCAGAGGCTCCAGCAGCACATAGTGAAGTAGCCAGCAGAATGTTATCTCCGGGCACTGCAGTAAATGTATGGGCAGAGGACAAGCTAGTAGTTCCAGACTAGGTGGACTAGTTTTTACAATGAAAGAAGCTCAGATCACTCCAGATGTGGTGACAGGTACACTTTCTGTTACTGATAGAAGTGGAGTTGGGTATTTCCATGCCTATGGAGGATATGATTGTAGTTGAATATGTTTTTCTTGATTGTGTTTTGACTGTGGGGGCTAGAGATACTGTTATAGATCTACTTACATTGGATATTTTTGATTTTGATATAATTCTGGGAATGGATTTATATCTAAATATCATGCATCTATGGATTGTTTCTGTAAGGAAGTTGTTTTTAATATGCCTGGTGACCCTGAATTTAAATTTTTGGGGGAAAGGAAAATTGTTCCCAGTTGCATCATTTATGCTATTCAGACGAGGAAATTATTGAGTAAGGTTTGTGAGGGTTTTATTGCATATGTTCTTGACACTAGGAAGGGGGCTTTACAATTAGTCGATGTTCCTATTGTACGGGATTTTCCTGAAGTGTTTCCTAGTGAGTTGCCAGCGTTACCTCCAGAAAGAGAAGTTGAATTTAGTATCGAATTAGCACCGGGGACAACCCCTTTTTCTATGGCACCGTATAGAATGGAACCTGCTGAGTTGAAAGAACTCAAGATTCAGTTGCAAGATTTACTTGATAGGGGGTTCATACAGCCTAGTGTATCTCCATGGGGTGCGCCAGTTTTATTTGTGAAGAAGAAAGATGGTACCATCCATTTGTGTATTGATTATAGGCAACTGAATAAAGCTACAATTAAGAAAAAATACCCTTTACCTCGTATAGTTGATTTGTTTGATCAGTTGCAGGGTGCTAAAGTGTTTTCAAAAATAGACTTACGATCGGGTTATCATCAGTTGACGGTCAAGGAGAGTGATATTTCTAAAACTTCTTTTCGTACTCGGTATGGTCATTTTGAATTTCTGGTGATGCCTTTTGGGGTGACAAATGCTCCAGCTGTATTTATGGATCTTATGATCCTGGTAATTTATCCTTCTGTTGATTCTTTTGTGATAGTTTTTATTGATGATATTCTTATTTATTCATGTGATATGGTTGAACATGAAAAGCATCTCACAACTATTTTGAATCTGTTGAAAGATAAGAAGTTGTATGCCAAGTTTAGCAAGTTTGAATTTTGGCTATCACAACTTGCATTTTTAGGCCATGTTGTTTCGGGAGATGGTATATGTGTTGATCCTAAAAAGGTAGAGGTTATTATAAAACGAGAGAGGCCCAATAACGTGACTGAGGTGAGGAGTTTTCTTGGTTTAGCTGGGTATTACAGGAGGTTTATAAAGGGATTTTCTTTAATTGCCTTGCCGATGACTAAACTAACCCGGAAAGATGTTAAGTTTGAATGGAATTCTGATTGTGAAAATAGTTTTGATGAATTGAAAAAGAGATTGGTAACTGCCCCTGTTCTTACTATTCCACATGGTGGAGATGGTTTTGTTATTTATACTGATGCTTCACCCCAGGGGCTGGGTTGTGTTTTTATGCAACATGGTAGAGTTATTGCTTATGCTTCTAGGCAGTTGCGTACACATGAACGTAATTATCCTACACATGATTTGGAACTTGCTGCTAATGTGTTTGCTTTGAAATTATGGCGTCATTATCTATATGGTGAGGTATGTGAAATTTTTACTGACCATCAAGGCCTTAAGTATTTATTTACTCAGAAGGAGTTGAATTTGAGGCAGAGGCGGTGGATTGAGTTAATTAAAGATTATGATTGTACAATTCACTACCACCCAGGAAATTCAAATGTAGATGCAGATTCTTTGAGTAGAAAGGCTTCAGGCAAGTTATCTTGTATTCGATGTGCTAGAGTTGCTCATATTATGGAGTTGAGATTGATGGGAGTAGAATTGCAGCTAGTAGATGGGGATAGATTCTTTGCTCATGTAAGCGTGAGGCCTTTATTAGCTACCCGTATTCATGATTTGCAAAGTCAAGATCCTGTCCTTGAGAAGAAACGACAAGATGTCCAAGGACCCGCTATCCTTTCCTTGACAGGTGCTGAGGTCAACTTGTCCTTCAACTCATCAAATGCTTACTGACAGGCATCGCTCCAGATGAATGGCACACCCTTACGAGTCAGATGTGTCAAAGAACCCGCTATCTTTGAGAAACCCCGGATAAACCTCTTATAGTATCCTGCTAGGCCCAAGAAACTACGGATTTCCGTCGGTGTCGTGGGCTGTCACCTTACCTTAACCGCAGATACCTTCTACGGGTCAACAGATATTACCCGGTCTAAAATGATATGCCCCAAAAACTGAACCTCCTTCAGCCAAAACCCACACTTCTCATACTTTGCATAAAGCTCATTCTGGCGTAGCATCTGCAAAAACTATCTCAAATGCTCGGCGTGATCCTCTTATGTATGGGAGTAAACTAGAATGTCATCAATGAAGATGATGACGAACTGGTCTACAAATTCTCTAAACACCCTATTCATTAAGTCCATAAACACGGATGGAGCGCTGGTCAAGCCAAAAGGCATAACCCAAAACTCATAGGAATCGTATCTCGTTAAGAAAGCAGTCTTCCAGACGTCATGTTCCCTGATACGCAACTGATGGTATCCTGATCGTAAATCAATCTTTGAGAAGAAAGAAGCTCCCCTCAGCTGGTCAAATAAGTCATCGATTCTGGGCAACGAATACTTATTCCGTATCGTGAGTTTATTCAACTCTCGGTAATCTACACATAACCTCAACGATCCATCCCTCTTCTTTACAAACAACACAGTGGCACCCCACGGCGAAGTACTCCTCCGAATAAACCCCTAACCCAACAACTGTTCTATTTGATCTCGTAGCTCTCTCATCTCTTCTAGAGCCATATGGTAAGGTGCGCGGGCAATAGGCCGAGTGCCCAACGTCAAATCGAACACAAAATCTATCTCCCTACTCAGAGGTAATCCAGGTATATCCTAAAATACGTCGGCAAACTCCCTAACAACTGGAATCGCATCGAGTGGTATCACCACTTCCTTAGAGGTATCCTCCTCTATATAGTACAAGTTCATGGATGATCCTCCCTCAGGGCGAGGCATTGCCACTAAGAACATCTCCTGCCTGGGAAGGGAAAAGAAAATACTCCTACTAAAACAGTCAATCATGGCTCGGTACGCAACTAGCCAATCCATACCAACAATGGCATCATACTCAGTCATCTCTAACACTAACATATCCGCGGGTAAAGTAAACCTCCCGATATCTATACCCACACCTCTACAAATAAGCAAAATCATGGAACCTCTACTCAACGGTGAATCTACACAAGTAACCGTGATCTCGGCGGTGTCTGACAACCCACTGGTGCGTGCAAATCTCATGGCAATAAAATAATGTGTGGCCCCCGTATCAAATAAAATACACCCCATAGTCCCCTGAATAGATAATGTACTCTCAATGGCAGGTGGATCCTGTGGGGTCGCGGCATGCTGAAGATGATACACTCTCCCATACTGAAGTTGTCCCTGCTAAACTAGGACTGCTGGAATGGGTGGTAATGCTGCCATCTGTGGTGGTGCTGGGAGTGCGGTGGGAAACATAGGCCTTTGTGGCTCGTGTCGAGCACCCTGTTGCTGCTGCTGTGGGGCCCTTCCCCTATCAGGACAATCCTGGCGTTTGTGGCTAGTTTTGCCACAAATAAAACACTTCCCCGAGAAGTTTCCCCCTCGTTCTCCCTACTGCCCTCGGCCCTGGTGGCCATTACCATTCCTCCCCTGGCCATGTTCGCCCTGCTGAAACTGCTGCTGCTGACCATTCTGACCCGGCTGGCCCTGATGGCCATTCTAACCCTGATGGCCCTGTCTGAGACCTCCCTTTCCACTTATGAAACCCCCAGATATGAATCTCTTAGAATCCCCCTGTTGGGAACCCTGGTCACCCTGCCTGTGCCGTCCCTGAGCAGATTGTGCCCCGCTGGCACCATTTCCCCCGGTCCTGCCCTGATGGATGGACTCTCCAGATTTCTTGCTCTCAGACATGTGGAAGCTATGATCCTCGCAGTGAAGTAATGCAGCGTTAACCACATCAGAATAAGTGGCCAACGAGAGATTCCCCAACAAGTGTTGACGGATCCTCCAAGTCAATCCATCCGTGAACTTCTGAATCTTCTTCTCCTCAGTTGGTATCTCATCTGGAACAATGTTCAAGAGATTGGTAAACTCTGCCTCATACTCGGCTACGGTCCTCCCCTCCTGCTTGAGGTTCATCAATTTCCTCCGCATTTCAGTGTGAACAGCTGACGGAAAATATTTGCGGTCAAATCGCACCCAGAACTCCTGTATAGTGAGGGTGTCCCTCTCCTCTGCGATGGTAATGGACTCCCACCACTGCAATGCAGATCCTACTAGCTTGAAAGTAGCCAGTATCTGCTTCTAAACATATGTTCACTCGTACATCCTTAAGTGCCGATGAATATCCTTCCTCCACTGACTGGATACCTCAACATCGGAGCTACCTGCAAATTCCGGAGGGTGTGCTTTCTGAAAAGCATTACGGAAGCGTTCCCAAGCAGACGGGAATGCATGAGCCTGAACTAGCACGACTATCGGTGCCTGGAGTGGTGCTAGCTGTACAACGACTAGGGCGGCATTTACCGCTTGGGCTACAATAGCTGCAAGCTGTGGCTCTGGCTGTGCATCCCTAGGAACTCACTATGCACGTCGTGGAGGCATCTAAAATGAGATAAATGTCTTATAAGTTTGCAGTTATTATCTTAAAATAGCTGAAGAGCGAAGCATACACAAAAGAATACAACAGTCCTAAAATATAGGGCTCTATATCAAAGGAAGCTCATCGGAAACATAACAAGCCGTACAGATCCTAAGGACACTGGAACCTGATGCTCTGATACCACCTATGACACCCCGACTAATTAAATACCGGGTAGCTACTCCTTTATTAAATTAATACAAAATACCAAGTTGGTTCAGTTCATAGCATCACTATCGAAAACATTTTAATATTTACTAACCACCTAGTATTTAAAAAGTGAGTTGACCATTTTAATTAAATCCGATTAACATACAATCAATGAATTATGAGAAGTTAACATAACCAACACAATATAGTCACAATAGAATATCCATCCAATAATAATGAGTCTGGAGGAAAACTCCTCACAACAAACCAAATTCTGAAATAAAGAAATACAAAGTCGGCATCACTGAAATTAAGTACAACCCAAAGTCTGAAATAACTGAATAAATAAGATGTCTCTAAAAGGAATGGGCGACATGCCAAACAAATGATAAAAACTGATAATGGAGTCAAGATCGAAGATGGAGGCGTCTACTGTCAAGGTCCTGTAACTTCCACAGCAGCTACAGCACGTCACCTGAATAGAAATTCTATGTATGGTGTCCTTGTGGCTGGGCGCCTAAAAAGTTTTTGCAAAAATAGATTTGAAAGAAAACGGGTCAGAGCCCGAATATGAAAATAATTTAAAAAATATGCAAGTGTTTAATATCATTAAATAGTGAATATAAAGTACATGATAGTGTGTGCACTCACATGAGTTCCTCACCTCTCATTTAGTTGTGCACTCCTATCGTACCCGTACCCATTATAGTTGCTCCCATATCTATCTAGTCCAAATATAAGTCTAACATTTCTATGTGATATCCAATTCAAATCCCAACATTTTCTATTTAATAGAGTATTGTACCTTATTACACAGTTTTCCCACTTTAGAACTACAATTTATTATAAATCTTACATTTTTACTTTACAAACCGTTGCTAATACTTATACTCACAATTATTCACGACAATTCATTTCAATTAACATTATATTATTCTCAACATAAATATACAATACTAGCACCCCGAGACTAAGCTGAGGTGCACACATACTCTGCTATCAAATCCCGGTACATCACGTACATGAGGACCACGTATTCTGAATTTCTCAGGAAACATTTCATTAACAACAATCACAAACAATGGAGGCGAACATAGTTCACATCACATGGGTCACGCACATACCTACGCTCACATGATCAGCAGACTTATTAACTTCTCAATAAGCCCTTCTATGACCTATGTCCTCGAGGTACCAAGCTAGATCCCTCTTAGGCACACAAAGATTAGATGGCCCTAAACGAACACGCCAACCTCCCATGATAGCAAGTACGGTAGGTATGTTATACACAGATAATTACCTATACTAAGCATTCACACATCTTAGATATCACAATATTTCATTAGTGGTATACTTCTCGTTCTTATACCAACTCTGAGATTTTCTACAAATCGCAAGTCCCCGGTTCTTTTTATGTATTTTAAATTATCAATTATTCTCACTTCGTGATTAGTTACTCGCTTCCTAATTCACAAATGACCTCCGGCTTATGACACTATTCTATGTTTTACTACTCAATGTACCCCAATCTCCCAACTATACCCACTAGTTAATAAGGGATGGTTATCTCACCATTTAGATAAGTCTACGGGATACTAGAAATCAAATCAGGCCAAAAAGGCCATTTTGTCAACTCGTTAGAAGTCTCGTTCGAACGAGTTCGTTAGAACGAAGGGCTTTCGAACAAAATACCAACTCGTTAGAAGTCATACTGTCATCTCGTTAGAAGTTCGTTCGAACGACCTGGGCAGGTCTTCTAACGAGATGGCAGTTTCAACCCAGAAATCCCCAAGTCCATTTTTCTCAATTCTTCTCTTCTCTCAATCCACCCTAAGACCATCCAAATTATGTTTTAACGTATGTAAACCATTTCTAATCACCCTAGATCATTCCTTAACATATTTAAGGGGTCAAATCTTACAAATCATCAAGAAAATTGATATAAATATCCATATATTTCCCAAACCCTATGAACATTAACTCCTAAATTTTCTTTGCCCAATTATTCATCATAAATGCATTTTTAAATCATCATATGTAACTCTTCAAGTATTAAATCAGTCCATTATCATTCTAAATGAAAATCCTAACCCAAATTCAAAGTTTCTCCAACAAATTTCATGGGTTTTCTTCAAAAAGTTCAATATAAGGTAATTCCTACACTAAGCATGGAAGACATATTCAATGCGCTAAAAATATTAACCACTTGCCTTATATTGTTCTTCAGAATTTGATGTTGAAGGTTGAAGGTTGATCTCTCCCCTTTCTCTACAGATTTTCTCCCAAGGTTGAAGATGGTGGTTATGGGTTTTCTTTTGGGAACCTCTTCCAACTCTTCCTATAACTCCCGTAGCCCTATAACTTTCCAAATGATGATAATGGGCTTAGTGGGTTACTAGATAATGTATAATTAACTCATAAAATTCGTAGGCTTTAATCCCCAAAATTTCAAAATTACCAAAATACCCTTTTCAGTTGCCGGTATGGCCCAAAAATGCCCCAGGACTCAACCTAAACCCCCGGCTAGTGTTTTCTGACTATTTCAACCCTTCCGGACACGTTGGCGCACTCAAAATGACCATTCGGTTGATAAAAATAAAATTCACTTTTTAATTCAAATAATTTCATTTCTGATGCAACTGACACGCGCGTCCCAACTAAATTTTTCGAATTGTCGTATTTCAGTCTCGCGACAATTTTAATATTTTCAATATTCATATATTGCCATATATACACATCATAATCAAATACTAACTCACATCTCGTTAGTATCTATATCCGAATTAATTTTCAATTAATTCACATTTAATTTAATTAATCCCTTAAATAAATATCGATAAAAATACGGGGTATTACACCGTAGTGATTGATTGATAGAGTTTCATAATTATGTAAAGGGAAATCATGATTTAAATTATATGTAGTCTTGGTAGCGATATATATGAGAGGTAAATATCGATGTCAAAATTAGGCAACTTGGATCCTTGAGTTAATATTGTGATTGATGTTAAGGTCAATGAGCATGTTGATTGATGTAGGCTAATGCTAGAGGATAAGTCATCCTTAGTTTATAGGATTTTATCCTTATGGGTGAGCACCTTAGTGGATTATTGGTCGATGGAGGCATTTACAAGTGTTAGTTTTGTGATGAGGAAGTTCTAGGTGCATTTGTTGGGGACTTGGGTTTATTGCATCTGTATTTACGTACCATGACAATAATGTGGGTTAGATAATCTTGATGATTGAAGTAACCTAGGAGTGAACCTAGAAAATCTTTATGACTTGGTATTAATTAAATGAGTTATGATGTTTTAGAATAATACTTCCTCTAATGTCTTAGGGTGGTCCTCTGCTTGGGCAATACTCGATGTCTTGTGCCCTGCCAAAAACCTGAATGGTATTAATTTAAGAAATTGGTAATCATAGTTTGGCATTGAGAGATAGGATCATTTATGGTATTTGTATGCGTGGGCATTAATGTTTCTAGGCAATGCTTGACGTCCGGTACCCTACCAAAATAGATATAGTTGTGTTAATTGGTAGATTGGTACATTGTATGAGGATTACATAGTAAGGCAAATAAGTTATAGTGGTTTAACACTCATTGGGAAGCAAATGATGTGGTTTGATGAAATTGACCTTGGGTTAGTAATGAGGGTAGGCGTGTAAAATCAGTAGTGATAATTCCTTGGAAGTGTGTACTAAGATTTAGCTAGCGAGATGTTTATGCAAGTGATAATCATTCCCTAGTAATAGTGAATCTGAGGTTGTGTACCGTGTATTACAACGATGATAGTATATCTCTTCAAAACCTTGGGATTTATTGTTACGTTGAGGTTTATGTGGTGGTGTCCATTTTATAGTGATAAACTCAAAGTTGCACGACATAGGTCATGGTATGATTGGTGGTTTCTTGAAGTATATGTGTAAGATTATTAGAGGGATAATCGAGTTGATATCGTCGTCCGTGATACATGGGGAATCATTGTTGTATTGAAGTTTACGTAAGTGGTGTTATTCCTTTGATGGTTGTAGTACAGTTAGGTCATGTCGATTTGTGGCAGTACCTTGGATTTAATACTACAACTTTTGTTATAGGTACGTATCATAATATGACCTTCGAGGATAATTTCTAGAATATGTTGATCAATGCAAGGTGGTGCACCTGTGACACTTAGAACGAGTTGAGGTTTGTTATGGCCTTTAGAAATATAACTCGAGATGAAGTGTTAGATTTTATTATAGCACCAAAGTGTTCTACTTGGGTGGTTATTAATGACTCTATTAATGGAAATCATTAGGTTTGAGCGATGGTTGAATGTTGAGATGCCATTAGAATGATTATGATCTAGGATCATATAGGTGGCACGATGGGTGGTAGTAATGGTTCATGTTGGAAACTATATGAACGTTATGTTTCATTTGAGGAGAGTGGTCATAGAAACTATGGTTAGCTATCATAAGTTAAGGATTTTGGAGGCCTAGTTGTGATAGGTCAATAACTAATGATAATTGTTTAGAGAAGAAACTTCGCCTTGAAATGGGATAGTTATGCTTACAAATGATAGATATGAAGAATTAGTCCTAATGAGGTAACACTAGCATTTTAGCTTCATGATGGAATTAGTTTTGTATTCCGTCTGTCCGACAAAAATGGACGACTCTTAAGTAGAACTCATCAAGGTTAAGAGGCCAATCCAGGGTATGTGGTAAGACTATAGTACTTGGAGAATTTAGGTCAAAATAGTGGGGTGTCCAAGACTTTTCATGGACCTTAATCAGAGAAGACCCATGTGCACAACCTCATATAACCGTGTGCACGATGTCCACTAGTGTAAACAATGAGAGCAACCGTGCGCATGGATATAAATTAGGGTCGTGCGCACATCTCACTTATTTGTGTCATGGTCTTTGACTGTGAAAAAATAATATGACACATAAAAATGTCAATTTTTGTTCAATCGTATCAACATGATCAACATTGTAATACAACATATATATAAAATAACATCAACATAATCACAACCAAAATACAACAATTCTCTCTCTATATAAAATTAAATATGTTTCAAGTTAATTACATAAAAATAACACAAAATTTCTCAAATGTCACATCCTACAAATCATAGTAAGGCTTGTACAATTGTGTAATTGTGATAGTATTATTGCTGGCGTATTTTTTTTTATTAGACATGGTGGATAGCCCTATAAATATCAATGACGTAAACTTTTGGAAACTTTTTTATTTAAATTATACACGATTCAATACTTTGGAAATTTTTCTTCGTGGTGTTTGGTGGATCGTTAATCAAACCCTCGTTTCTTTAAGACACCCATCATACTTGCGCTTGCATAGTATCTCCACACCAGTTCCTTATTTTTTCTAATCGCAACATCCTTATCCCATACCTTTTGTCGCACCCGTGCTTCATAGTGTATATACACAACGTGATATTTTTGGGAACTGTCAGCGTGCCATCGGCATGGGAAGTTTTATCATTTTGCAATTTTGTACATTGGAAATTTTCATCGTGCCTTCAGGAACGAGCATTCTTCTAGTATATATATATATATATTCACACATATATTTATAGAAAGTTTGTATATATATATATATATATATATATATATAGAACCCACACACACACACACACACACACACACATGTATATATATATATATATATATATATATATCATACTATTGCAGAAAAAGAGTAGGGAAATTGTAGTGTTTGGTGGCAAAAGGGGCTGAAATCTTGACTTTTTTTCACAAGCCTTGTCACGGTGAAGGACCGTGAAAAAACAATGTCACTCGTGTTGTCAAGGTCCTTGACCGTGAAAACGCGTGATCGAAAAATGTTAAATTTTTATTTTTTTGTGTGGTGTGCATTAACAAAATATTTGAATGGAGAGTAAGTATATCATTTATCGAGGGGAGTGAGATTAAATTATACAAAATAAATAGTTGTCTTTCTGGAAACCCTTCCTAGCTGAGTGGATATCCCATTATCTAAGTTCAACGGGACAACCAAATCTTGACCTACTCTTTGATGCGAGTACTGATGAGTTCTGAAACTCGTACATATTCCTATGATAAAATAACGTAAGTTAGGAGAAGTGTTTGTTTTAATGACTCTCATATCTTGAAAATTCATATGGGGCATAATAGGATTCTTTAAGTAGGAAATTACCTATGTGAGTGTGAGGGGGTCGTTTCTATTATAACTTCGAAAGGATGAAATTCTATAAAGCACTCATAATACAAGGAGTTGTTCACGGGCAAAATGAACACAAGTAAAAGAAGCATTGATTTTCGAAAAAGTACTATGTGAAGTCTACTATCTTTATTCACACAAAAAATTGACCAGTTCAAGACATTACGCTGAATAATCAGTAAGTAAACACTGTAATCTTTTGCTATGAAATATTCAAGGTCAAAAGCTATCTCTCCCGATGTAAGTATTTTCTATTAGAAACTCATTTTGTGTCTATATACGCTTTTCATGTTATCCCAATCAATTTTCATTCACGTGGGGGTTTGTTAAACATTATGGTTTTAATTGGGTTAACAAAATGTTATTTTGGCCATTGAGGTCAATTGACTATGTGACCCACATGTATTTTGAGATGGTTTCGAGCTGTAACGCGTTTTCCTCTGCGAGGAGTATAACGTAGTATACTTACATATACAAAACCATAAATTAATGAATTTAAAATTATTGCCAAGAGTATCCACTTGTAGCATGAAATTTGATTGAAGTGTATTAGAAAAAGGCAAAGTCACACGTAAATCAAATATGAGAAATGCGTGCAGTATATAAAGATCTATTATGGCTTTTGAGTTTGATGTTGTTAGGGTAACCCAACTATTTGAAGGAGAAATCAACTATATGCGCTTGGATTGACTTCAAAGTCCACTCGCGCGCACAGCCGCCGCCCACCTGACTGGCCCTACTCCGCTTGGTACAAGTGTGGGCCGTGGACTTTGGGCTTTGATTTGGCCTAAGTATTAACTTTTTTATCCAGATTCTATTGTGCCTTCTAATTATAACCATGACCATTTTTTAGTGTCTTTTATTATTTCTAGATCAATTTTAATTCCGTTTATTTTATTGTTTATCTTGTCCCACTGTTGTGGCACTTATGAATGGTTTTAACTATTCTAATCGTCACTTGTGTCGGCATAAATTGGTGTTTTGTTTTCATTTGTTTATTGTAATGATTTTGAGGCATATTTTTTGTCTTAAGTAAGATCACGTCATTCATAATAAAAAATATTTATTCCATTGTTTGTCAGTCTGTTAGTTGTAATTTACAGTGCTACTATTGAAAGTGTTGATTGTTTTATCTTGGGAAACGATTGTCAACTCTTAACCATCATGGCAAGACAAATCTTCTTTCAAAGGTCGAGTGTTGAACAATTGTCTCAATCGTGTAAATCTCTAATCCAATCACTCTATGTTTTTGTATGGTCAGAGTTATTATATTCATATTTGGTATTAATACTGTAATTACTAAAATAGAGAATTAAGCTCAAGGTCATGTTCCACCCTATATTTTGATTTATAGGACATTGCTTTCCAGGTTTATAAATATAATTCATGTGGTACAATAGCATTTATTTGTGTGGTCCTTTAGAGTTAGGAGTATACAAAAGATGTAAGTTTATTTTAGTTAAAGAGTTATTTATTTTTATACCCTTACTCATACTCATTCAAAACTCATTCTAAAAATAAACCAATAATCCAACCTCCAACCGACCCCAGCAATCGGAATCCTTGCCAGAATGTCGGAATCGTCGCCGGATTGTTTCTCTCTCCCCGTTTCTCTTTCTCTTGGTCTATTTCTTTTATTTTTTAGGTCCACATCGCTGGTACCATTGCTAGCACCAAGAACAAATGGAGTTTTCACCTGAAAAATGGAGCTTTCACCGGAAAAAATGGAGCTTTCGCTAGAAAAATGAAGTTTTTGTCGGGAAAAATGACGTTTTCGCTGGGGGAAATGGAGGTTTTTGTGAAATAGTAAATTTATTTGTTTCGATTATTTTGCCAAAAAATATCGAATATGTGTGTTGTTGGATAGATCTCGACAATTAGATTTCAAATATATAAATTTCTTCAATTTTTTATTTGTATATTTAAAGTTATGGACTTTAAAATTTTGATTTTTTTTTATATGAGTTGTCAAATGATATATTGGTTATTTTCATGATCTTTTTATTATTGGGACTAAATTTATAAAATTGTACTATATATCTTCTTTTTACGCACTTTTAAATTGAATTGACCTTTCTCCAAAAAAATCATTATATATAATATGCAAGAGTCCCAAAGCCAACTTTGCAATTCTTTGGATACCCTCATCCAACTCAGATTAGTTCAATGGTTGTTGAAGGCAGAAAATACATCAATTGCTCACCTCTTTCACAAAATGGTGCCGTTCATTATCTATTGGACGAATATCTGTAATGCTAGAAACTGGACAACTTTCGATGTTTTTTTTCTTTTTGTTCAATGGAGTTGATAATTAAAAATATGACTGTTGAAGTTGGTGAGATTTTGCACGACGACAATGATCTACATGACATAATATGCTATAGGGACCTTAGTTGGCCTGCCCTCAAGGTTCCAACTATAATAAAAAATAAAAAAGGCAAAGCATTACTTATTTTCTTGTAAATTGATTTCCACCTGAACATGGATGGATCAAACTCCAATGTAATGGTAGTGCTAGATGTAACCCGGTGCCTGCTGGGGGAGTATTGAGATCCGAAAATGGATCTATTTTGTGGTGCATTTTCATATCTTTATGGTGAACTACACTCACAAATAATTCCTAAATTGATGTTTAATAGAACAAGACATCATGGTTTAATGCCATTAGTTTCAAGTGGAGTGTCAAAATATGCTCAACAAATTCATTATTCTAATGAACCACTGTTATATATAGTCAAATAGAGTTGTCGAGACTAGATCATGCTACGTTGCCAACCCTCAAAACATGACATGTTAGATTGTATAGATCGGGTATGCATTCAGTTAGATTCACAATGTGAGGCAGTTAACTTTCAGTTTGTTTGGGCTTGCCTAAAGCCCTGCAATTTTGGATACATATTGCGGGTACAATTTCTCTTTTTGGCTCATGATACTTCACAGCATCTTTGTAAGTTGGTTGTTTCCTAAAGACTAGGCATAGTAGTCTTTTTGTTTTGCGAGGTAGGCCAGCCCACTTTAGTTGAAATTTTAAGCTTTCTTCATTTAGGGCTTGTATTGAACAAATAAGCTGTTGGATCCATGCAAATGGTCATATTTTCATATCATCGTCAGACACGTGCACAAGCACAAATAAATATTATGCTGGCTAATGTAAATTTTGATGATATTTTTGGTGAGTAACAATAGTAAAAGTATTTACAGTAGTTTATTTTAGTCATGTTATGGGTCGATCAAACCCAGCTCCCTTTCTTCATATGATATCTGTTCACCTTAAGTTTTGTTAGTTGATTTATGGCTAACAAACCGAATCAATTTCCTTCAGCATTTTTGAAGTTATAGTATTGTAAAATTTGTTAGTATTAGGATCAGCCTAAAGGGTAAACCAAAGAGGCCACCGCTTAGGGCCCTCAATTCTTGAAAAAAAAAAATTATAGGCTCCAAAGAATAATTTCGTATATGCATAACCTTTTATATGCCAGCCCAACTATTAGTATACATAATTTAATCCCCATTGGTCATGTTTGTTAAGATTATCAAAAGATTGACTACGCAAACGAATGTTTAGTGAGAAGCACGTCTAAGGATACTGAATGTGGTTTTGGCATCCTATAACAACCGTTTTATTTCATTAGAAACCCTACAAATATTTTGGAGCAAGGAGATTTTTGTGTGATAATGAAACCATGTATTATGTTGCACACTATAATCCTTGAGGAAATGCTTCAGGATCATCTATTTTCAAATTTACAGACGGTGGAGACGGTTGACATTTAGATGTTTATCTTCGTTGTTCAATGCTTCAATTTATAGTTTCCATTAAAGATATGATGAAATTCATATTAAGTTTTGGGAATCACTAGCACGTAACCCCGCCCCATGTGCGGATGTGATAGTTCTTCTTTTTTTATGGTATTTATTTATTTATTTTTTTTAAAGAAAATATTTTATTCATAAATGGAGAAATAGCCTCTCCAAGGGCACTTACAAGCGCTAAAGCAGGACTCTTGCAAAAAACAAACAACAATCATAATTGAATCTAAAAAACATTTAGGTCCTACGATTTCTAGATCGCGTTCGCTTGCGGACGACATATTGAAGTACATGATAAATGTATTACCGTATCTCTAAAGTACGTATATTTATTTGTTTAGTAGTATATAAAAAAAAAAGTGTTAAACAATGAATTCCCAAAGCTATATTCACAATAAATTGCAAAGTAAACGTTATAAAATCAAGTTTCGTAATGAGCATGTAGAGTGTATGGTAAAATATGTATTTATTGAAGACTAAATTCGTCGACATAATGATGAACTCTTGTATTGAAATGAATATGGAATATAGAATTCATGGTTGTTGTGTATACAACAAACAAATGCCGGATGATTGAGTTGAAGATGGGACGGCGAATAATTGAAATTGATGTGGCACTGAGCATAAGAATCACAAATTCATTAATACGCACCGTAGACTAATGAATCGTAGCACGTAGAGATGATGTATATCGTTGTCCATAAATGGAGGGAGAACATTACTGTTGAAGTAGCAGCTATTATTGTTGTTTTGTTGACCATTTACTCTTGTCTAAACAACAAGTGCCGGGAGATTGATCTAAACAGGCTTGAAAGCATAGTTGAAGATGTTGGCGATATGTATATTGCATAATCATGTGTAGTACACCTCATTCTAATAAAGAAATAGTGGTCATTTAATGTAGTATGGTTCCCGTCAGACGATCATTTAGTAACTGCAGTAGGAGGTGAATTAAGAAGGTTAAAAATGATGTCCAATCTTGTATACATATTAATGTAAAATGGCTAAATGTTGACAAATATGGTAATGAAAATCATTCTAGTGTTTATGATTTAGATCTCTTAACTAGATTAGTCTAAGTAGTCCTACAATTGAGTATAAAAATGAATCCATGAACTTGAATAGCATAAGTTACCTTTTTCTTCTATTATAGTCTAGCCAACCCTAAAGGTTCTTCACCTTTTAAGGTATCACGTAAATGATCGAAGCTTTATGTACACACATCGGAGACATCACATATTTCCTGAAATATATGAATGTAACAATTTTAGGTATAGCTAAAATTGACCAGATGTTAATATGTATAGTGCATAATGAAGTTAATTATACCTCATTCATATAAAGCAAAAGGGGCAATGCAAAGGAATTGCGTTCCTCTACTAATACCATGTAAAATGTTTAGTATTTTTTAATGTAGTTCATTAAATAAAACGTTTATGGTTTTGAGACTGATGTTACAAAATTGCATTAGTAATTTAGGTATATATTATGTTATCCATCAAAGTTTAACTAACAATGCGAGAAAGCGAAGGACTTGCCGATAGTGTAATGTATTAAAAAACTGAGTTTGTAATGATACAGCTGCCCTTCCATCCTCGGTCATGTTATAGTCATTTTATCCCAATGCCTTCATATCGAATATGTAGTATTTATATTGATTTAGCATATTTTTTGATAATAATTAAATTCGGATCTTCAACTGGACTAAGAAAACGCAAAAAAATTGAAAAAGGTATGTTGTTGAAAATACCTGGTCAGAAATGTCTTTTTTGTTACTGAAGTTCAACTTCTCTGTTGAAATATAAAGTTTTTCATTGTGATAGTTATATAATTGGATCTCATGCATGATGTGAATTCCATCTGTTTTGTGGATATATAGTTTGATGAGCATCCCAACGACTACCTTATTGAACTCATTATATTTTTTGATAGAGAATATGGTGTTTTGTATTAATAATAAAGTTAATTCATTTATTCAATGGCTAATTTATTAAGTGTAATGATGTAAAGAGATGTATGGTTTAATTTTGAACATTCAATAAGTCGAATGGGAGATGTTGATTAACCGTTTGATATTTATAATTTTGTATAACAATCAGTTTTTAATGTGCCTCGGTTTGAAAATCTTTATGCCACATGAAAAAGAAAATGTGTTTTGCAATACGAAGTGAATTAATATGTCGAAAGTGAAGCAAAAGTGATACAAGATAAAGATTAATGTTATACTGTGCACATGCATTTTTAATTATTTGAGTCTTTTCGTTTAGAAACAATTATCGCCCGTAGATTAAATTGTGCCTGCATTGAGATAAAGAAACTTATGTTACTGTCATCTTTGATGGAAAAGAAATATATAAAATTGAAGTAATGTAAGAAACAATTTTGAAATGAATAGTTTAGAACCCTGCATTAGATAGAGTAAATGATATCATCATACTGTTAAAAGTTGTAGTCTACGTAATCTTGAGAAGTTCTATGCTCCCTCAATTTGGAATGAATTTAGTTGAAGTCCAATTGTAAAGTTATGTAATTGTATCCATACTTATTGAAATTCATATAAGTATAAACTGTATTTATGAAATTCCTATGGAATTCCAAGTTACAATAAGTAGGTATAAAGTCAACTTATTTTAAATCATGGGTTCAAAGGCCCACACAAACTAAACACAAAAATCACCTTGGTAGTAGGTAAGCAGAGGACTCATAATGTAAGATGGTCAAAGAAGTGTTTGGTGAAGGGATATATACATCAATGCAGAGAGTATCAAAACGTATAAATTTTTTTCATAAAGAATGGATTCATATAATGAACTTCAGAACATACTTTCATACACGAAAGTACAATTGCATTGCTGAATTAGAGTATGGTGAAGTTACCTGTGTTCATTATACGTTGAATAGCATAAATTTTTGTCCAACCTTGTTGAATTATGATAATATGCCCAATATATAGAACGATAAGGGCACGTCTAGAAACCCCAATTCTCTGCCTTGAAGTTGAAGTTTACAAATGCACCTATATTTTAGTACTTGGAGAGAACAAACCTTAATATGGCCGAGGCTAAAATAAAGTCGGTTAGGCAGCAGCCGAGCTCGTAATGTCCAACATCCTATCATTACTTAATTTCTATCTTTTTCAAAATACATAGCCCATAGAAGAGAAGGAAAAATCACATTTTACAGTGAAGTTTATTTTAAGACAGTGATTTGTGAAAGATTATATTCACCGATAAAAATGCCATATTATGTGACAAATACTTGGAAGTCTTACTTTTAATGAAATGAGATTTTTGATTACCTTAGAATTCTGTCATTACGAACAAAAAATATAAAAAAGTAGAGGATATATTTGAAATGTAGTGTGTGTATTAAAAAGTACAAAATTATATCTATAGTTGGTTTGATAAAGGTCAATTAAGCATGTTTATGGTAGCAATAAATAAGTCGTATCCAATAGATAAATGTAAAATGAGGTTCATATCGTTTAAAGTAATCATGGAGAATTACCAATATCCACTGAATTCCCAAATTATAAAATCGAGAAACAAAATGTAGAGTTAAATAAGGATCATTAAGAGGAGGCGGTGGATGGAAAAACTTTTTTTCTCATGATCTTCATATGAAATTGCATTTATTATAGACGTGTGCGTGGTAGACCATTACTCCTCGAGGTTCGCTTTGTTCCTGAAATTTAGTTTAATAAATATTTGGTAATCTAATATGTAGGAGAATCATTTCTGATTATGAATAATCGTATTCATCATGTGAGAAGGGTTAAAATAGTATTTAAACACATCAAAAATCGAATATGAATTTGGTTCAGACTACTTTATGTTACCAATTGAACCTAATTTTACATTGAATTCTAGTGAATTGGAAATCAGATTAATTTTATTTTAATTATAAGAGCATAATTGATCTCTTGTAATTAGATAATTGAAGGAGTTATAACTAAGACGTCAGTTAAGTTTCTATATTTAATAGGATTTACCTAGTTCTTTTAAGTCACTTTGATTCCTTGTTTAGGTTATTGTCCAAGTCTCCCTTGTAATCTTTTTAAGTAGTTACCGTAGAATCTAATATCGCTTAATGAAGATAGTTTATATGCATGTCGACATTAGGACTTTTGAGGTCCTCATTACCAACGTGTATTCCCTGATAAAGGTAAGAGTGTAAACATAAGTAAAATCCATTTTTTAGAATTTACTTACTGCTAAAGAATTTACCCTATTTCCTAAATATTACTGAATATTTGTCTCTGACATGGCATTATGTTCCAGAATGTTGTTGAGCATATGATTTTTCTACCCTAGTTCTAAGTTGTGGTGAGTGAGTTTTAGATAGAATAAATGTGCATTTACCACAAATTGGTCCAGTACTTTGGTCATTGCTACATTCTTTTCATGTTGCTATATTGTGGGTGGATACTAAATAATGTGTTATGCATTTCCTATAATTGTACACAACGAGTTTTAAGGGCTAAATTTACATACCTTATCATCATTAGATAAGTTAATTATATCTGATAACGGAATGTGGAGTAATTTCTCTGCTATCTTGTCAAAGATACGAATGATGTCCATTCCGATTCATCTTGGTCATGAATTTGTAACTTGTACATATTTTTAAATAGTGCAATAAATGATTAGAAGTATATGTCAATGGTAATAAGTGTGCAACAAAATATATTCTTTAACAATTTAAAGTTAAGGATGTATTCATTATATATGTGTTAGTAAGAAGGGATAATTTCATTACCTCGGCTCTGACTATTTACCTTGACATTGTATATTTCACACCATATTGGACTTCTTATATTATGGATTTTTTTAATCAATGTGCATGAGATATAATACATCTATTTTCGGTCTAAATATATTTGGTGGTCACCATGCAAGTAACTATCTTGACCTAATCGTATTAATAAATTGTCCATTAAACATATAGGTATACACATGGTAATGATAGTTATTACCTGATATTTGAAATGTTTACCTCATCGCTTGAGTTGCAACGCAATATTAGTATGCCAGCGATGGATGTGATATCTATTGCAGGAGTTGCTGCCTCCCAATAGGAGCGTTTATTATTTGAAAGTATAATATGTCTTTAAATTTGTTCGACATCCTAAAGGGTTTCATGTATCTGGCAATGTTCATGTATATGTATCATTTAATAACTTGCATTGGTTAAGGATAGATAATACCTTGACTGGAAATGAACCACCTCTAGAATGTCCATGTTTACATATATCTTCGATGCACTAGTTGTGGATAGAGAATACCGGCCTATTTTATGAATGGCATATTATAATTGTCATGGAAATGTGATAAATAGTATTAGTAATAGTTGACAACCAAATATATTAAATTTTTTTCGTTTCAATTGACCGAAAGAAATTTACCATTGAAAGTTCTGACGGTTGTCGAAGTGAGAATTACAATTAAGGGCTTTGTTAAATTCTCATATATTTATTCATTCATGTCTGATGCTTGATCAGCCCAAAGAAAGATGCTGATATTTTCCCCCTGTTCATAGACAATGTATAAGCAATGTAGGACATGCTTCCTAAAATTTTGGAAAAAAGAGAAATGGATCAAAATTATATTGCCTTCTATTTTATATGTTGTTTTCCAGATGTATGACTCTTCTATCAACCATTATTACTTTGTAAAGTTGACCATTCAAACGTGTGATGCTTTTCATGTGTGTTACAACATCTGGAAATATAAATTCCATTTTAGTTGGTTAGAGTAAGGTTGAGATAAGTTGGATAAAGATTTATATCAAATATATACCAGTTAGATAAGTGTCATTGTCTGTGCGATCACACAAATCATAATATTCCACGAAAAGGACGTGATGTATTGGTATTACCAAGTTGTCTTCCTATAATTCCTTTATGGAAATAGATGGTAGGAATTTAAGCGTGAGTTCCTGAGGTACGGGCCTATAATTTAGTTTGTACTCAAACACCTTGATGTTTTTTAATGTGAAAATTTCCCCTAGCAAATGTGCTTTGTAAACTTCTAAAATAAATTACATTGAACACATGCGTGTATGAAATCAACCTTTTAGAAAGACAAAATTAATTATATTTAACTAAAACATAAATCGAAGAACTATATACTCTATAATAATTATTGAATAAGATAGGGATGAAATAAACATTTAGTAGAAAAAATGAAGATATTTCTTTTTCATTAACGAACAACATATCATTGGAATTTTTTTCGTCATTATTTTTGAAATTTCTTGACTCCTATGTGTGAGTAATATGACTTTTTGGCGTCCAATATTCCTTTCTCTTGTGCAACTCTCGAATCATATTGTAGTCTTTTATATCAACCATCTTTTAGCTGAGAAAATATTAAAGGAAAATGGGCGTTGGAATAACATACTAAGTTATATATATATATATATATATATATATATATATATATATATATATATATATATATATATATATATATATATATATATATATATATGTGATATGCCCAAAGTGAACCCTCTTCACTCAGAGCAACTAACCTCAGCCAGTCTCACAGCCGAGGTGACCAGAAGCTTATGACAACCATTAGTAAGGTCATCTCTTATAAGGTCAGCCCCAACTGACGTTGCAGCAACCTCATACACCAACCTCGGCGGGTCAACAACCGAGATCAACAAGGTCTCATGGGACCAAACATCAACCAACATCATCATCAGACCAACCCGACGTTGCCTCTACCTCATACCTGACTTCGGTCGGCCTTACTGACAGAGGTCATCAAGGACACAAAGCAACTACATCTGACTCGACAAACCTCGTACTTGTCCAGGCCGAGATTGCATCAGTCAAGGACACAGGGCCAAGCATTTACAAGTACATGCAAGGTTGGGAACACGTGGACAAATATGTTATAACCGAATCATTCCCTCCAAGTGAGGGAATATTGAGGTCATCATTATTTACTTAAGATCAGCCAGGTGTCATTCTTATACTAGTTCGATCTTCATGCACAAGCTCATTGCATTCTTTGGGGGTAAATTACACCCCCTAAGCATTATATAGAGAGGTCATCCTCTACCTTATAGAGAGGTCCTCAATTACAAACCCTAGCAAAACTCTGGTGCATTTACAGTAGAGAGAGAAAGTGGAATGATTGTATGGCTAAGGACTTTAGAGCCCTCTTTTGGTAGTGATACTTACACTCACTTGCACAGTGGGCGCAGGCAATTTTTGAACCACTTATATTGGTGTGTTTCTCATGTTCTCCTCATCTCCTTCTAAATATCTAAGTTGTTATTTAATGCCATTAGCATTCCTGTTTGAGCTCTAATACCTCTTTATCCGGTGGTGCTATTTAAAGCATCATCATTTTGTCACCGTCTGTGGTAACGAGAAGATTCAACTCTTCCTCTTTTATTGGTTAACCCCACCGGAGACTCTGGTGGTGAACCAGTCATCACCCTTTGTGTGAAGCTATTTCACCATTGAAAGAGGTCCTTTAAGGTATTAAGCTCTCTAATATTTTCATTGTAAGCTCTCAAGTCTTACCATATGGCATCGGATTTACCACCACCTTCTCCAACAACTGGTGCTGGAGGAGCCAGTTCTAGCCAGGCACCACCCCAGTGTGAGATGGTTGAGGTGGCAGCAGCCTTGAAGTCCTTGGCTGCAACCCAGTAAGTTATACAGGAGCAATTTGCTGAGATAAGCCAAAATATAATGATACCACCTCAGGTATCACCGAAGATGATTACTCCAACAGCTATTCAGCCTCATTCTGAAGCCAAAGGACCACCCCAAGCACCGCGAAAAGACCAACCTACTCCTCAATGGAGGAGAGATGTTACTGACCCTAGGCGTTTACGTCTGGGTAGATAAGAAAACCCTTGCCCTGAGGATAGGTACAATGAAATTGGGCCAGAAGATGTTGCAACACACTGTTAGGAGCCATACAAGGTTTTGAACAACACAATATGTCCTATAGAACAGAGCCGAGGTTGTGGAGCAAGACGACCCGAGGTTGGTGATGCCCAACAAAGAGGATCACCTTTTCATCACTTGAGTAGAGGGTCGACCTTTGAAAGGCTCAACCCAGTTAATCATCTGAGGCAGAGGTAATCCAGGTCGAGAAGTGCAGCTGGCTCATATAGGGAAGATGGTGACCATCGGCCTCGACATGGGCGACCCCAACATGGCCGAGACTATGGCCAAAAGGTCAACAACCGATGTTGTACGACAGTTGGGAACCCTTAGTTAACCCTCTGGAGCTGGCTGGGGACAAACTCGGCCAGGCCGATGTTGCTAAACCATGGAATGACTCCGTTTAACGGATGGAAGAGAAAATAGGGAACCTCATAAAAAGACAAGACCCACTACAAAGGGGATTCTCAGAGGGTTCCCCATTTGTGGCAAGGGTTGTTAACTTTCCAAACCCTGCCAAATTCAAACCGCCAATCCTGTCTCCTAAGTTTTATGGAAGTACCAGCCTTATACATCATATTGAGATGTATCAGTATGCTATAGCAACCATTTATTATATCCCTGATGAGATGAGGTGCCCATCTTTCTCAAGCACTTTAATGGGAGTTGCGCATATTAGGTTAACTTCCCTTCCTAAAAATTATGTGGAGAACTTTACAGGATTGGCCGAGCGGTTTATACACAACTTCAGTTTTGGGGTAAGACCTAAGAAGAAGACAACCCATCTACTCTATATAAAATAGGGTAAGAGTGAGAGACTCATAGACTACATCACAAGGTTCAATAAGGAAAAGTTGGAGGTTGAAGATTACGAAGAGAATATAGCTATGACAACCCTCATTGGAGGACTTGAAAAGGGTAAGTTACTCTGGAAGATTGTTGAAGACCTTCCTAAATTCATGGACGAGCTATTAACAATAGCTGGAAAGGTCATGAATGTAGAAGAAGCAATGGCTACAAAATATGAGGATGAGAACGAAAGTAGCAGTGGGAAATTTCAAAGGAAAAAGGACGAAAAGAAAAGGGCTACAGACGATAAGTTTGCACACTATACCCCTCTAACTGTGAGCGGCGAACACATCCTCAATGAAATAAGTAATGAAAGGTCCTTGAGATGGCCGGAAAAGCAGAAGGCCCCTCCACATAAGAGGAACAAGAACCTATGGTGAGAGTTCCACTGAGATCACGGTCATCCGACCGACAAGTGTTTCGCCCTAAAGGATGAGATTAAGAAGATATTAAAGTCTGGAAAGCTTCGAAAGTATGTGGATGGTAGAGCTTCTAAGGGAGGAAGAGACGACCCTAAAAAGAAGAGAAATGACAGGTGCTGGGAAGATGTCCCTACCAGAAGAGTTGAGGACTCAGGTGATGATGATGATGACCCTGACCTCCAACCAAAAGATGATAATGTCTTAGTGAAGAGGGTTGGCATGATCTATTTTAGTGTGAACACCATCTGTGGAGGACTAGCAGGGGGTGGCTCAGAGGTAGATGATCACAAAGTTCACATGGCAGAGGTCAAGTCAATGACCAAATCCGAGGTTATGAAATTGGCATCTTCTGAGGTAAAACACGAGAAGAGAAAGGAGGTAGATATGGATACTCTCATAGTTGGCTTCTTACGACTTGATTTCAAAGATGTCTTAGCTCCGCACGATGACCCTCTGGTAATCACCACAAGGGTGCATGGGTGTGAGGTGCGGAGAATCCTCATTGATGGGGGAAGTTCAGCATAGGTAATGTTCTGGCCCTATTTTAAGAGCTTGGGCCTCAGCAGAGCTAGGCTTGTCCCTTACCATCACCCCTTGATCAACTTCAGCGAAGAAAAGGTTCATCCATATTTCATGCATGAGATGTATGTAAGAATGGGAAACGAGTGGCCTAAGAGGTTGACCAGAAAAATCAATTTCTTTCTGATGGATGATAATGTCTTCTCAGCCTATAACCTCATCATAGGACGAGTAGACCTCAAGGAGTTTGAGGGACACTACACCAAAACTGGCGATTGGTCACGGCCAAAATCCCTGACCAAAGCTGTGGGTCGCGAACTTGGGCCGTGACCATTTCGGGCGTGACCATTTTCGTCAATTTTCATGGGTCGCGGCCCAAGTCCGTGACCAAAAAATGGTTACGGCTGAGAGGGGTCACGACAGATGGTCGCGGACTTAGGCCGTGACCCATGCCGTGATGGGTCGCGGCCCTTATCCGTGACCCACAATCATGACAAATTGGTCGCGAACTTTGGCCGCGACCCACGACCGTGACAGAAAAATTAAAAAAAATTGGTCGCGGCTCTCATCCGTGACCCACAACCGTGACAAACTGGTCGCGGCCAAAGTCCGCGACCCACGACCGTGAAAAAATAAATAAAAAAAAAATTGGTCGCGGCCCTAATCCGTGACCTATAACCGTGAAAAAAAAAATTTGGTCGCGGCCCAAGTCCGTGACCCACTACTGTGACGAAAAAATGGTCGCGGCCAAAGTCCGCGACCATTTTTATGCGTGACGAAAAAAATAAAAATGGTCATGGACAAAGTCCATGACCATATTTAACTATAATTTTTAAAAAAATGTATTTTTTTGGTCCAATCCTAAAATTGGGGGTCCTGTGAGTACACCGTGTGTTGCTACGTGTAACGTTGGACAGGTACGAGGTGTTAGAAATATTTATTATTGGCAAAACAATAAAAAAAATCACAAATTGCGAATCGAGAACGTTGTTAATAAATAAATATATATACAAACTTAAAAATATTACACGTTTTAATAATTCAAAGACCAAAATAAAATTGGGCATAGTTTCCTTTATTTTCTTGACATTCCAAAACCTGTAAATGTAAAACCTGCTTATTATAAAGCCCACACGGTCATAAAATTCAACAATCAAATTGTAAAAGCCCGCACGGCCATAAAACTAGACAATAAAAGCCCGCACGACTATAGCACATAAAAATGAAAATCCTGAATGTTCACAACATATAAAAAATCTTCATGTTGTAGACCATTGCCTTCATCGTTTTTTCCGGGTGCAAAAATCCTACAAATGATAGGATACATAAAAAAAAATATCAATAACCAAGTAGTTTTACAAAAAATTTAATCAAGTTGAAAAATTGCATATATGAGTTAAAATTATCAGTAACCAAGTAGAAATATAAAAATTACCGTCATTTTGAGACTCGCGACTGCCGGGTCAGTTCCTACGAGTTACGCTGGTTCCGTGGGAGGTGTTGGTGCCACCCACGGGGCCTTTCGGGGGCAGTTTTGAGTTTTCACCCTCTAACGCCATATTTTTAAGCCTAAGTCAAGATATATGCAAATTATCGTTGTATTCTCAAACCGAGAGTCCCGCGGCTGCGGGGTCAGTTCCTACGAGTTACGTTGGTCCCGTTGGAGGTGTTGGTGCCACCCACGGGGCCATTCGGGGGCTGTTTTGAGTTTTCACCCTCTAACGCCATGTTTTGCTTAAGTCTAGAAATACACAAATTACCGCCGTATTCTCAAACCGGAAGACCCGCGGCTGCGGGGTCAGTTCCTACGAGTTTCGTTGGTCCTGTGGGAGGTGTTGGTGCAACCCACGGGGCCGTTCGGGGGCTGTTTCGAGTTTTCACCCTCTTACGTCATATGAATATACAAATTATTGCCGTATTCTGAAACCGGGAGTCCCACGGCTGCGGGTCAATTTGAAAATTACCATTGTATTCTCAAATCGAAAGACCCGCGGATGCGAGGTCAATTCCTACGAGTTACGTTGGTCCCGTCGGAGGTGTTGGTGCCACCCACGGGGCCGTTCGGGGGTTGTTTCGAGATTTCACCCTTTAACGTCATGTTTTTAAGCTTAAGTCTTCAAAAACGCAAATTACCGTAGTACTCACAAACCGGGAGACCCGCGGCTGCGGGATATGTTCCTACGAGTTACCTTGGTCCCGTGGGAGGTGTTGGTGCCAACCACGGGGCCGTTCGGGGGCTGTTTCGAGTTTTCACCCTCTAACGTCATGTTTTTAAGCCTAAGTCTAAAAATATGCAAATTACCGTAGTACTCTCAAACCAGGAGACCCGCGGCTGTGGGGTCAGTTCCTACGAGTTACGTTGGTCCCGTGGGAGGTGTTGGTGCCACCCACGGGGCCGTTCAGGGGCTGTTTCGAGCATTCACCCTCTAACGTCATGTTTTTAAGTCTAAGTCAAGAAATATGCAAATTATCGTCGTATTCTCAAGCTGGGAGTCCTGCGGCTGCGGGGTCAGTTCCTACGAGTTACGTTGGTCCTGTTGGAGGTGTTGGTGCCAACCACAGGGCCGTTCGGGGGCTGTTTCGAGTTTTCACCCTCTAACGCCATGTTTTTAAGCCTAAGTCAAGAAATATGCAAATTATTGTCGTACTCTCAAACCAGGAGACCCGCGACTGCGGGGTCAGTTCCTACGAGTTACGTTGGTCTCGTGGGAGGTGTTGGTGTCACCCACCTGGTCGTTCGGGAGCTGTTTCGAGTTTTTAGCCTCTAACGCAATATTTCTCTTAAGTCTAGGAATATGCAAATTAACGTAGTATTCTCAACCCAAAAGATTCGCGGCTGCGGGTTCAGTTCCTACGAGTTACGATGGTCCCGTGGGAGGTGTTGGTTCCTCCCATGGGGCCGTTCGGGGGTTGTTTCGAGTTTTCATCCTCTAACGTCATGTTTTTAAACCTAAGTCTAGAAAAACGCAAATTACTGTAGTACTCACAAACCGGGAGACCCACGCGGGGTAAGTTCCTACGAGTTACGTTGGTCCCGTGGGAGGTGTGGGTGCCACCCACGGGGACCTTCGGGGGCTGTTTCGAGTTTTCACCCTTTAATGCCATGTTTTTAAGCATAAGTCTAGAAATATGCAAATTATCGTCGTACTCTTAAATCAGGAGTTTCGCGGCTGCGGGGTCAGTTCCTACAAGTTACATTGGTTCCGTGGGAGGTGTTGGTGCTACCCACTGGGACGTTCGGGGGATATTTCGAGTTTTCACCCTCTAACGCCATGTTTTTAAGCCTAAGTCAAGAAATATGCAAATTATCATCGTACTCTCAAACCGGGAGACCCGCGGCTGCGGGGTCAGTTCCTATGAGTTACATTTGTCCCGTGGGAGGTGTTGGCACCACCCACGGGGACGTTCGGGGGCTGTTTCGAGTTTTCACCCTCTAACATCATGTTTTTAAGCTTAAGTCTTGAAATATGCAAATTACCATAGTACTATCAAATCGGGAGACCCACGGCTGCGGGGTCAGTTCCTACGAGTTACCTTGGTCTTGTGGGAGGTGTTGGTGCCACCCACGAGCCCGTTCGGGGGTTGTTTCGAGTTTTCACCCTTTAACATCATGTTTTTAAGCCTAAGTCTAGAAATATTAAAATTATCATTGTAATCTCAAATCGGGATACCCGAGGCTGCGGGGCAATTCCTACGAGTTACGTTGGTTCCGTGAGAGGTGTTGGTGCTACCCACGGGGCCGTTCGGGGGTTGTTTCGAGTTTTCACCCTCTAACGCCTTGTTTTTAAGCCTAAGTCAAGAAATATGCAAATTATCGTTGTATTCCCAAATCGGGAGTCCCGCGGCTGCGGGGTCAGTTCCTACGAGTTACGTTGGTCCCGTTGGAGGTGTTGGTGCCACCCGCGGGGCCGTTAGGGGGCTGTTTCGAGTTTTCACCCTCTAACGGCATGTTCTTAAGCCTAAGTAAAGAAATATGCAAATTATCGTCGTATTCTCAAATCGGGAGTCCCGCGACTGCGGGGCAGTTCCTATGAGTTACGTTGGTCCCGTGGGAGGTGTTGATGTCACCCATCTGGCCGTTCGGGAGCTGTTTTGAGTTTTCACCCTCTAACGCCATATTTTGCTTAAGTCTAGAAATTTGAAAATTACCATCGTATTCTCAAACCGAAAGACCCGCGGATGCGAGGTCAATTCCTACAAGTTACGTTGGTCCCGTCGGAGGTGTTGGTGCCACCCACGGGGCCGCTCGGGGGTTGTTTCGAGATTTCACCCTTTAACGTCATGTTTTTAAGCCTAAGTCTTCAAAAATGCAAATTACCATAGTACTCACAAACCGGGAGACCCACGGCTGCGGGATAAGTTCCTACGAGTTACGTTGGTCCCGTGGAAGGTGTTGGTGCCACCCACAGGGCTGTTCGGGGGCTGTTTCGAGTTTTCACCCTCTAACGCCATGTTTTTAAGCCTAAGTCTAGAAATATGCAAATTATCGTCGTACTCTCAAACCGGGAGACCCGCGGCTGCGGGGTCAGTTCCTACGAGTTACCTTGGTCCCGTCGGAGGTGTTGGTGCCGCCCACGAGGCTGTTCGGGGGCTGTTTCGAGTTTTCACCCTCTAACGTCATGTTTTAAAGCCTAAGTCTAGAAATATGCAAATTACCATAGTACTCTCACACCGGGAGACCCGCGGCTGCGGGTCAATTCCTACGATTTACCTTGGTCTCGTGGGAGGTCTTGGTGCCACCAACGGGGCCGTTTGGGGGTTGTTTCGAGTTTTCACCCTCTAACGTCATGTTTTTAAGCCTAAGTCGAGAAATTTGCAAATTATCGTCGTACTCTCAAATCAGGAGACCCGCGGCTGCGAGGTCAGTTCCTACGAGTTACCTTGGTCCCGTGGGGGTGTTGGTGCCAACCACGGGGCCGTTCGGGGGCTGTTTTGAGTTTTCACCCTCTAACGTCATGTTTTTAAGCCTAAGTATAGAAATATGCAAATTACCATAGTACTCTCAAACCGGGAGACTTACGGCTGCAGGGTAAGTTCCTACGAGTTACGTTGGTCCCGTGGGAGGTGTTGGTGCCACCCACGGGGCCGTTTCGAGCTTTCATCCTCTAACGCCATGTTTGTAATCCTAAGTCAAGAAATATAGAAATTATCGTCATATTCTCAAGATGGGAGTCCTGCGGCTGCGGGGTCAGCTCCTACAAGTTACGTTGGTCCCGTTGGAGGTGTTGGTGCCAACCACAGGGCCGTTCGGGGGCTATTTCGAGTTTTCAACCTCTAACGCCATGTTTTTAAGCCTAAGTCAAGAAATATGCAAATTATCGTCATATTCTCAAACCGGGAGTCCCACGACTGCGGGGTCAGTTCCTACGAGTTACGTTGGTCCCGTGGGAGGTGTTGGTGTCACCCACCTGGTTGTTTGGGAGTTGTTTCGAGTTTTTACCCTCTAACGCAATATTTCGCTTAAGTCTAGGAATATGCAAATTAACGTAGTATTCTCAACCCAAAAGATTCGCGGCTGCGGGTTCAGTTCCTACGAGTTACGATGGTCCCGTGGGAGGTGTTGGTTCCTCCCATGGGGCCGTTCGGGGGTTGTTTCGAGTTTTAACCCTCTAACGTCATGTTTTTAAACCTAAGTCTAAAAAAACGCAAATTACTGTAGTACTCACAAACCGGGAGACCCACGCGGGGTAAGTTCCTACAAGTTACGGTTGTCCCGTGGGAGGTGTAGGTGCCACCCACGGGGCCCTTCGTGGGCAGTTTCGAGTTTTCACCCTTTAACGCCATGTTTTTAAGCCTAAGTCTAGAAATATGCAAATTATCGTCGTACTGTTAAATCGGGAGTTCCGCGGCTGCGGGGTCAGTTCCTACGAGTTACATTCGTCCCGTGGGAGGTGTTGGTGCTACCCACTGCGTCGTTCGGGGGATATTTCGAGTTTTCACCCTCTAACGCCATGTTTTTAAGCCTAAGTCAAGAAATATGCAAATTATCGTCGTACTCTCAAACCGGGAGACCCGCGGCTGCGGGGTCAGTTCCTACGAGTTACCTTTGTCCCGTGGGAGGTGTTGGTGCCACCCACGGGGACGTTCGGGGGATGTTTCGAGTTTTCACCATCTAACATCATGTTTTTAAGCTTAAGTCTTGAAATATGTAAATTACCATAGTACTATCAAACCGGGAGACCCGCAGCTGCTGGGTCAGTTCCTACGAGTTACCTTCGTCCCGTCGGAGGTGTTGGTGCCACCCACGAGGCCGTTCGGGGCTGTTTCGCGTTTTCACCCTCTAACGTCATGTTTTAAAGCCTAAGTCTAGAAATATGCAAATTACCATAGTACTCTCACACCGGGAGACCCGCGGCTGTGGGTCAGTTCCTACGATTTACCTTCGTCTCGTGGGAGGTCTTGGTGCCACCAACGGGGCCGTTTAGGGTTTGTTTCGAGTTTTCACCCTTTAACACCATGTTTTTAAGCCTAAGTCAGGTAATATGCAAATTATCATCGTATTCTCAAATCGGGAGACCCGCGGCTGTGGGGTCAGTTCCTACGAGTTACATTGGTTCCGTGGGAGGTGTTGGTCCTATGCATGGGGACGTTAGGGGGATGTTTCGAGTTTTCTCCCTCTAACGCCATGTTCTTAAGCCTAAGTAAAGAAATATGCAAATTATCGTCGTATTCTCAAATCGGGAGTCCCGCGACTTCGGGGTCAGTTCCTACGAGTTACGTTGGTCCCGTGGGAGGTGTTGGTGTCACCCATCTGGCCGTTCGGGATCTGTTTTGAGTTTTCACCCTCTAACGCCATATTTTGCTTAAGTCTAGAAATTTGAAAATTACCATCGTATTCTCAAACCGAAAGACCCGCAGCTGTGGGGTCAGTTCCTACGAGATACCTTGGTCTGGTGGGAGGTGTTGGTGCCACCCACGGGGCCGTTCGGGGGCTGTTTTGAGTTTTCACCCTCTAACGCCATGTTTTTAAGCGTAAGTAAAAAAATATGCAAATTATCGTCGTATTCTCAAACCGGGAGACCCGCGGCTGTGGGGTCAGTTCCTATAAGTACATTGGTCCCGTGGGAGGTGTTGGTGCTACCCATGGGGACGTTTGGTGGCTGTTTTGAGTTTTCACCCTCTAACACCAGGTTTTTTAGCCTAAGTCAAGAAATATGCCAATTATCATCATCGTATTCTCAAACCGAGAGTCCCGCGACTGCGGGGACAGTTCCTACGAGTTACGTTGGTCCCGTGGGAGGTGTTGGTACCACCCACAGGGCCGTTCGGGGGCTGTTTCGAGTTTTCATCCTCTAACGCCATGTTTTTAAGCCTAAGTCTAGAAATACGCAAATTATCGTCGTACTCTCAAACTGGGAGATCCGCGGCTGCGGGGTCAGTTCCTACGAGTTACCTTGGTCCCGTGGGAGGTGTTGGTGCCAACCACGGGGCCGTTCGGAGGCTGTTTCGAGTTTTCACCCTATAACGTCATGTTTCTAAGCCTAAGTCTAGAAATATGCAAATTACCATAGTACTCTCAAACCGGGAGACCCGCGACTGCGGGGTCAGTTCCTACGAGGTACGTTGGTCCCGTGGGAGGTGTTGGTGCCACCCACGGGGCCGTTCGGGGGCTGTTTTGAGTTTTCACCCTCTAACGCCATGTTTTTAAGCCTAATTCAAGAAATATTTAAATTATCATCGTATTCTGAAATCGAGAGACTGACGGTTGTGGGGTCAGTTCCTATGAGTTACATTGGTCCCGTGGGAGGTGTTGGTACCACCCACGGAGCCGTTCAGGGGATGTTTCGAGTTATCACCCTCTAACGCCATGTTTTTAATCCTAAGTCAAGAAATATGCAAATTATCGTCGTATTCACAAATCGGGAGTCCCGCGGCTGCGGGGTCTATTCCTACGAGCTACGTTGGTCCCGTGGGAGGTGTTGGTGCCACCCACTGGGCCGTTCAGGGGCTGTTTCGAGTTTTCACCCTCTAACGCCATGTTTTGCTTAAGTCTAGAATTATGCAAATTACTGTCGTATACTAAAACCGGGAGACTCGCGGCTGTGGGGTCAGTTCCTACGGGTTACGTTGGTCCCCTGGAAGCTGTTGGTGCCACCCATGGGGCCGTTCGGTGGCTGTTTTGAGTTTTCACCCTCTAACACCATGTTTTTAAGCCTAAGTCAAGAAATATGCAAATTATCGTCGTATTCTCAAATCGAGAGTCCCGCAACTGCGGGGTCAGTTCCTATAAGTTACGTTGATCCCGTGGGAGGTGTTGGTGCCACCCACCTTGCCGTTCGGGGGCTGTTTCGAGTTTTCACCCTCTAACGCCATGTTTTGCTTAAGTCTAGAAGTATGAAAATTACCATCGTATTCTCAAACCGGGAGACCCGCGGCTGCGGGGTCAGTTCCTACTGGTTATGTTGGTCCCGGGGGAGGTGTTGGTGCCACCCACAGGCCGTTCGGAGGTTGTTTCGAGTTTTCACCCTCTAACGTCATGTTTTTAAGCCTAAGTCTAGAAAATTGAAAATTATCATAGTACTCACAAACCGGGAGACCCGCGGCTGCGGGGTCAGTTCCTACGAGTTACGTTGGTCTCGTTGGAGGTGTTGGTGCCACCCATGGGGCCGTTCGGGGGCTGTTTCGAATTTTCACCCTCTAAGGCCATGTTTTTAAGCCTAAGTCAAGAAATATGCAAATTATCATCGTATTCTGAAATCGGGAGACTGGCGGCTGTGGGGTCAGTTCCTACGAGTTACGTTGGTCCCGTGGGAGGTGTTGGTACCACCCACGAGGCCGTTCAGGGGCTGTTAAGAGTTTTCACCCTCTAACGCCATGTTTTTATGCCTAAGTCAAGAAATATGTAAATTATCATCGTATTCTCAAATCGGGAGTCCCGCGGCTGCGGTGAGAGTTCCTAGGAGTTACGTTGGTCCCGTGGGAGGTGTTGGTACCACCCATGGGGCCATTCGGGGGCTGTTTTGAGTTTTCACCGTCTAACGCCATGTTTTGCTTAAGTCTAGAAATATGCAAATTACCATCGTATTCTAAAACCGGGAGACTCCCGGCTGTGGGGTCAGTTCCTACGGGTTACGTTGGTCCCGTGGGAGGTGTTGGTGCCACCCACGGGCCGTTCGGGGTCTGTTTTGAGTTTTCACCCTCTAATGTCATATTTTTAAGCCCAAGTCTAGAAATATGCAAATTACCATAGTACTCTCAAATCGGGAGACCCACGGCTGCGGGGTCAGTTCTTATGAGTTACCTTGGTCTCATGGGAGGTGTTGGTGCCACCTACGGGGCCGTTCGGGGGCTGTTACGAATTTTCACCCTCTAACGCCAAGTTTTTAAGCCTAAGTTAAGAAATATGCAAATTATCGTCGTATTCTCCAATCGGGAGACCCGCGGCTGTGGGGTCAGTTCCTACAAGTTACATTGGTCCCGTGGGAGGTGTTGGTGCTACCCACGGGGACGTTCGGGGGCTATTTCGATTTTTCACCCTCTAACGCCATGTTATTAAGCCTAAGTCAAAAAATATGCAAATTATCGTCGTATTCTCAAATCGGGAGACCCGCGACTGTGGTGTCAGATCCTACGAGTTACATTGGTCTCGTGGGAGGTGTTGGTGCCACCTACGGGGCCGTTCGGGGGCTGTTACGAGTTTTCACCCTCTAACGCCAAGTTTTTAAGCCTAAGTTAAGAAATATTCAAATTATCGTCGTATTCTCCAATCAGGAGACCCGCGGCTGTGGGGTCAGTTCCTACGAGTTACATTGGTCCCGTGGGAGGTGTTGGTGCTACCCACAGGGATGTTCGGGGGCTGTTTCGAGTTTTCACCCTCTAACGCCATGTTATTAAGCCTAAGTCAAGAAATATGAAAATTATCGTTGTATTCTCAAATCGGGAGACCCGCGGCTGTGGTGTCAGATCCTACGAGTTACATTGGTCCCGGGGAAGGTGTTGGTGCCACCCACGAGGCCGTTCGGGGGCTGTTTCGAGTTTTCACCCTCTAACGACATGTTTTAAGCCTAAGTCAAGAATATGCAAATTATCATCGTATTCTCAAATCGAGAGACTCATGGCTGTAAGGTCAGTTCCTACGAGTTACATTGGTCCCGTGGGAGGTGTTGGTGCTACCCACGGGGACGTTCGGGGGCTATTTCGAGTTTTCACCCTCTAACGCCATGTTATTAAGCCTAAGTTAAGAAATATGCAAATTATCGTCGTATTCTCAAATCGGGAGACCCGCGGCTGTGGTGTCAGATCCTACGAGTTACATTGGTCCCGTGGGAGGTGTTGGTGCCACCCATGGGGCCGTTCGGGGGCTGTTTCGAGTTTTCACCCTCTAACGACATGTTTTTAAGCCTAAGTCAAGAAATATGCAAATTATCATCGTATTCTCAAATCGAGAGACCCGTGGCTGTGGGGTCAGTTCCTACGAGTTACATTGGTCCCGTGGGAGGTGTTGGTACCACCCACGGGGCCGTTCAGGGGCTGTTTCGAGTTTTCACGCTCTAATGCCATGTTTTTATGCCTAAGTGAAGAAATATGAAAATTATCATCGTATTATCAAACCGAGAGTCCCACGGCTGCGGGGTCAGTTCCTAGGAGTTACGTGGGTCCCGTGGGAGGTGTTGGTGCCACCCGCGGAGCTTTTCGGGGGCTGTTTCGAGTTTTCACCGTCTGACGCCATGCTTTGCTTAAGTCTAAAAATATGTAAATTATCGTCGTATTCTAAAATCGGGAGGCTCGCGGCTGTGGGGTCAGTTCCAACGGGTTACGTTGGTCCCGTGGGAGGTGTTGGTGCCACCCACAGGCCGTTCGAGGGTTGTTTCGATTTTTCACCCTCCAACGTCAGGGTTTTAAGCCAAAGTCTAGAAATATGCAAATTACCACAATACTCTCAAACCGGGAGACCCGCGGTTGCGGGGTCCGTTCCTACGAGTTACCTTGGTCTCGTGGGAGGTGTTGGTGCCACCCACGGGGCCGTTCATGGGCTATTTCGAGTTTTCACCCTCTAACACCGTGTTTTTAAGCCTAAGTTATAAAATATGCAAATTATCGTCGTATTCTCAAACCGGAGGACCCGCGGCTGTGGGGTCTGTTCCTACGAATTACATTGGTCCCGTGGGAGATGTTGGTGCTACCCACGGGGACGTTCGGGGGCTGTATCGAGTTTTCACCCTCTGACGTCATGTTTTTAAGCCTAAGTCATAAAATATGCAAATTATCGTCGTATTCTCAAACCGGGAGACCCACGGTTGTGGGGTCAGTTCCTACGAGTTACATTGGTCCTGTGGGAGGCGTTGGTGCCACCCATGGGGCCGTTCGGAAGCTGTTTTGAGTTTTTACCCTCTAACACCATGTTTTTAAGCCTAAGTAAAGAAATATGCAAATTATCGTCGTATTCTCAAATCGAGATTCCCGCGACTGCGGGGTCAGTTCCTACAGGTTACGTTGGTCCTGCGGGAGTTGTTGGTGCCACCCACCTGGCCGTTCCAGGGCTGTTTCGAGTTTTCACCCTCTAACGCCATGTTTTGCTTATGTTTAAAAATATGCAAATTACTGTCGTATTCTCAAACCGGGAGACCCGCGGCTGCAGGGTCAGTTCCTACTAGTTACGTTGGTCCCGTGGGAGTTGTTGGTGCCACCCACGGGCCGTTCGGGGGTTGTTTCGAGTTTTCACCCTCTAACGTCATGTTTTTAAGCCTAAGTCTAGAAAATTTAAATTTATCACCGTACTCACAAACCGGGAGACCCACGGCTACGGGGTCAGTTCCTACTAGTTACGTTGGTCCCGTGGGAGGTGTTGGTGCCACCCACGGGGCTGTTTCGAGTTTTCACCCTCTAACGCCATGTTTTTAAGCCTAAGTAAAAAAATATGCAAATTATCATCGTATTCTCAAACCGGGAGACCCGCGGTTGTGGGGTCAGTTCCTACGAGTTACATTGGTCCCGTGGGAGGTGTTGGTACCACACACGGGGCCGTTCAGTGGCTGTTTCGAGTTTTCACCCTCTAACGCCATGTTTTTAAGCCTAAGTCAAGAAATATGCAAATTATCATCGTATTCTCAAACCGGGAGTCCCGCGGCTGCGGGGTCAGTTCCTAGGAGTTACGTTGGTCCCGTGGGAGGTGTTGGTACCACCCACGGGGCCGTTCAGGGGCTGTTTCGAGTTTTCACCCTCTAACGCCATGTTTTTAAGCCTAAGTCAGAAATATTCAAATTATCATCGTATTCTCAAACCGGGAGTCCTGCGGCTGCGTGGTCAGTTCCTAGGAGTTACGTCGGTCCCGTGGGAGGTGTTGGTGCCACCCACGGGGCCGTTCGGGGGTTGTTTTGAGTTTTCACCGTCTAACGCCATGTTTTGCTTAAGTCTAGAAATATGCAAATTATTGTCGTATTCTAAAACCAGGAGACTCGCGACTGTGGGGTCAGTTCCTACGAGTTACGTTGGTCCCGTGGGAGGTGTTGGTGCTACCCACAGGTCGTTCGGGGGTTGTTTCGAGTTTTCACCCTCTAACGTCATGTTTTTAAGCCAAAGTCTAGAAATATGCAAATTACCATAGTACTCTCAAACCAGGAGACCCGCGGCTACGTGGTCAGTTCCTACGAGTTAAATTGGTCCCGTCGGAGGTGTTGGTGCCTCCCACGGGCCGTTCGGGGGTTGTTTCGAGCTTTCACCCTCTAATGTCATATCTTTAAGCCTAAGTGTAGAAAAACATAAATTACCGTAGTACTCACAAAATGGGAGACCCGTGCGGCGTAAGTTCATACGAGTTACATTGGTCCCGTGGGAGGTGTTGGTGCCACCCACGGGTCGTTTGGGGGCTGTTTCGAGTTTTCACCGTTTAACGCCATGTTTTGCTTAAGTCTAGAAATATGCAAATTATCGTCGTATTCTAAAATCGGGAGACTCGTGGCTGTGGGGTCAGTTCCTAAGGGTTACGTTGGTCCCGTGGGAGGTGTTGGTGCCACCCACGGGCCGTTCGGGGGTTATTTCGAGTTTTCACCCTCCAACGTCATGTTTTTAAGCCAAAGTCTAGAAATAGGAAAATTACCATAGTACTCTCAAACCGGGAGACCCGCGGCTGCGGGGTCAGTTCCTACGAGTTAAATTGGTCCCGTCGGAGGTGTTGGTGCCTCCAACGGGCCCTTCGGGGGTTGTTTCGAGTTTTCACCCTCTAATGTCATGTTTTTAAGCCTAAGTGTAGAAAAACGTTAATTACCGTAGTACTCACAAAACGGGCGACCCGCGCTGCGTAAGTTCCTACGAGTTACGTTGGTCCCGTGGGAGGTGTTGGTGCCACCCACGGGGTCGTTCGGGGGCTGTTTCGAGTTTTCACCCTCTAACGCCATGTTTTTAAGCCTAAGTCTATAAATATGAAAATTACCGTCGTATTCTCAAACTGGGAGACCCGCGGCTGCAGGGTCAGTTCCTACGGGTTACGTTGGTCACGTGGGAGGTGTTGGTGCCACCCACGGGCCGTTCGGAGGCTGTTTTGAGTTTTCAACCTCTAAGGTTATGTTTTTAAGCCTAAGTCTAGAAAATTGAAAATTAGCATTGTACTCACAAGCCGGGAGACCCGCGGCTGCGGGGTCAGTTCCTACGAGTTACCTTGGTCTCGTGGGAGGTGTTGGAGCCACGCGCGGGGACGTTCGGGGGCTATTACGAGTTTTCACCCTCTAACGCCATGTTTTTAAGCCTATGTCAAGAAATATGCAAATTATCGTCGTATTCTCAAACCGAGAGACCCGAAACCGTGGGGTCAGTTCCTACGAGTTACATTGGTCCCGTGGGAGGTGTTGGTACCACCCACGAGGCCGTTCAGGGGCTATTTCGAATTTTCACCCTCTGACGCCATGTTTTTATGCCTAAGTCAATAAATATGCAAATTATTATCGTAATCACAAAACGGGAGTCCCGTGGCTGCGGTGTCAGTTCCTAGGAGTTACGTTGGTCCCGTGGGAGGTGTTGGTGCCACCCACGGGCCGTTCGGGGGCTGTTTCGAGTTTTCACCGTCTAACGCCATGTTTTGCTTAAGTCTACAAATATGCAAATTATCGTCGTATTCTAAAACCGAGAGACTCGTGGCTGTGGGGTCAGTTCCTACGGGTTACGTTGGTCCCTTGGGAGGTGTTGGTGCCACCCACGGGCCGTTCGGGGGTTGTTTCAAAATTTCACCCTCTAACATCATGTTTTTAAGCCAAAGTCTAGAAATATGCAAATTACCGTAGTACTCTCAAACCGAGAGACCTGCGGCTGCGGGGTCTGTTCCTACGAGTTACCTTGGTCCCGTCGGAGGTGTTGGTGCCTCCCATGGGGCCGTTCGAGTGTTGTTTCGAGTTCTCACCCTCTAACGTCATGTTTTTAAGCCTAAGTGTAGAAAAATGCAAATTACCGTAGTACTCACAAAATGGGAGACCCGCACGGAGTAAGTTCCTACGAGTTACGTTGGTCCCGTGAGAGATGTTGGTGCCACCCGCGGGGCCGTTCGGGGGTTGTTTCGAGTTTTCACCCTCTAACGCCATGTTTTTAAGCCTAAGTCAGGAAATATGCAAATTATCATCGTACTCTCAAATCGGGAGACCCGCGGCTGTGGGGTTAGTTCCTACGAGTTACCTTGGTCCCGTGGGAGGTGTTGGTGCCACCCACGGGACCATTCGGAGGCTGTTTCTAGTTTTCACCCTCTAACGTCATGTTTATAAGTCTAAGTCTAGAAATATGCAAATTACCACAGTACTCTCAAACCGGGAGACCCGCGGCTGCGGGGACCGTTCCTACGAGTTACCTTGGTCTCGTGGGAGGTGTTGGTGCCACCCACGGGGCCGTTCGGGGGTTGTTTCGAGTATTCACCCTCTAACGTGATATTTTTAAGCCTAAGTCTAGAAAATTTAAATTTATCGCAGTACTCACAAACCGGGAGACCCACGGCTGCGTGGTCAGTTCCTACTAGTTACGTTGGTCCCGTGGGAGGTGTTGGTGCTAGCCACGGGGACGTTCACGGGCTATTTCAAGTTTTCACCCTCTAACGCCATCTTTTTAAGCCTAAGTCAAGAAATATACAAATTATCGTCGTATTCTCAAACCGGGAGAGCCGCGGCTGTGGTGTCAGATCCTACTAGTTACATTGGTCCCGTGTGAGGTGTTGGTTTTACCCACGGGGACGTTCGGGGGCAGTTTCGAGTTTTCACCCTCTAACGCCATGTTTTTAAGCCTAAGTCATAAAATATGCAAATTATCGTCGTATTCTCAAACCGGGAGACCCGCGGCTGTGGGGTCAGTTCCTACGAGTTACATTGGTCCCGTGGGAGGTGTTGGTGCCACCCATGGGGCCATTCGGTGGCTGTTTCGAGTTTTCACCCTCTAACACCATGTTTTTAAGCCTAAGTCAAGAAATATGCAAATTATCATCGTATTATCAAATTAAGAGTCCTGCGACTGCGGGGTCAGTTCCTACAAGTTACGTTGATCCCGTGGGAGGTGTTGGTGCTGCCCACCTGGCCGTTCGGGGGCTGTTTCGAGTTTTCACCCTCTAACGCCATGTTTTGCTTAAGTCTAGAAATATGCAAATTATCGTCGTATTCTCAAACCGGGAAACCTGCGGCTGCGGGGTCTGTTCCTACTGGTTACGTTGGTCCCTTGGGAGGTGTTGGTGCCACCAACAAGCTGTTCGGGGGTTGTTTCTAGTTTTCACCCTCTGACGTCATGTTTTTAAGCCTAAGTTTAGAAAATTGAAAATTATCGTAGTACTCACAAACCGGGAGACTCGCAGCTGAGGGGTCAGTTCCTCTGAGTTACGTTGGTCCCGTGGGAGGAGTTGTTGCCACCCACGGGGCCGTTCGGGGGCTGTTTCGAGTTTTCACCCTCTAACGCCATGTTTTTAAGCCTATGTCAAGAAATATGCAAATTATCGTCGTATTCTCAAACCGAGAGACCCGAAGCTGTGGGGTCAGTTACTACGAGTTACATTGGTCTCGTGGGAGGTGTTGGTACCACCCACGAGGCCGTTCAGGGGATATTTCGAATTTTCACCCTCTAACGCCATGTTTTTATGCCTAAGTCAAGAAATATGCAAATTATTATCGTAATCTCAAAATGGGAGTCCCGCGGCTGCGGGGTCAGTTCCTAGGAGTTACGTTGGTCCCGTGGGAGGTGTTGGTGCCACCCACGGGGCCGTTCGGGGGCTGTTTCGAGTTTTCACCGTCTAACACCATGTTTTGCTTAAGTCTACAAATATGCAAATTATCGTCGTATTCTAAAATCGAGAGACTCGTGGCTGTGGGGTCAATTCCTATGGGTTACGTTGGTCCCGTGGGAGGTGTTGGTGCCACCCATGGGCCGTTCGGGGGTTGTTTCGAATTTTCACCCTCTAACATCATGTTTTTAAGGCAAAGTCTAGACATATGTAAATTACCGTAGTACTCTCAAACCAGAAGACCCGCGGCTGCGGGGTCTGTTCCTACGAGTTACCTTGGTCCCGTCGGAGGTGTTGGTGCCTCCCATGGGGCCGTTCGAGAGTTGTTTCGAGTTTTCACCCTCTAACGTCATGTTTTTAATCCTAAGTGTAGAAAAATGCAAATTACCGTAGTACTCACAAAATGCGAGACCCGCGCAGAGTAAGTTCCTACGAGTTACGTTGGTCCCGTGGGAGGTGTTGGTGCCACCCACGGGGCCGTTCGGGGGCTGTTTCGAGTTTTCACCCTCTAACGCCATGTTTTTAAGCCTAAGTCAGGAAATATGCAAATTATCATCGTACTCTCAAATCGGGAGACCGGTGGCTGTGAGGTTAGTTCCTACGAGTTACCTTGGTCCCGTGGGAGGTGTTGGTGCCACCCACGGGACCGTTCGGAGGCTGTTTCCAGTTTTCACCTTCTAACGTCATGTTTTTAAGCCTAAGTCTAGAAATATGTAAATTACAATAGTACTCTCAAAACAGGAGACTCGCGGCTGTGGGGTCAGTTCCTACGAGTTACCTTGGTCTCGTGGGAGGTGTTGGTGCCACCCCCGGGGCCATTTGGGGGCTATTTCGAGTCTTCACCCTCTAACACCATGTTTTAAATCCTAAGTCATAAAATATGCAAATTATCATCGTATTTTCAAACCAAGAGACCCGCGGCTGTGGGGTCAGTTCCTACGAATTACATTGGTCCCGTGGGAGGTGGTGGTGCTACCCACGGGGACGTTCGGGGGCTATTTCGAGTTTTCACCCTCTAACGCCATATTTTTAAGCGTAAGTCATAAAATATGCAAATTATCGTCATATTCTCAAACCGGGAGACCCGCGGCTGTGGGGTCAGTTCCTACGAGTTATATTGGTCCCGTGGGAGGTGTTGGATCCATCCATGGGGCCGTTCGGTGGCTGTTTTGAGTTTTCACCCTCTAACACCATGTTTTTAAGCCTAAGTAAAGAAATATGCAAATTATCATCGTATTCTCAAATCGAGAGTCCCGCGACTGCGGGGTCAGTTCCTACAAGTTACATTGGTCCCGTGGGAGGTGTTGGTGCCACCCACCTGGCCGTTCGGGGGTTGTTTCGAGTTTTCACCCTCTAACGCCATGTTTTACTTAAGTCTAGAAATATGCAAATTATCGTCGTATTCTCAAATGGGGAAACCCGCGGCTGAGGTGTCTGTTCCTACTGGTTACGTTGGTCCCTTGGGAGGTGTTGGTACCACCAACAGGTCGTTCGGGGGTTGTTTCTAGTTTTCACCCTCTGATGTCATGTTTTTAAAACTAAGTCTAGAAAATTGAAAATTATCATTGTATTCTCAAACCGGGAGTCCCGCGGCTGTGGGGTCAGTTCCTACGAGTTACCTTCGGCCCGTTGGGGGTCTTGGTGCCTCCCACGGGCCGTTCGGGTGCTGTTTCGAGTTTTCACCCTCTAACACAAATGTTTTTAAGCCTAAGTCTAAAAAAAGTAAATTATCATCGTACTCTCAAACCGAGAGAGTCGCAGCTCCAGCGTCAGTTCCTACGAGTTACCTTGGTCCTGTGGGAGGTGTTGGTGCCACCCACGGGGACGTTCGGAGGCTGTTTTGAGTTTTCACCCTCTAACGTCATGTTTTTAAGTCTAAGTCTTGAAATATGCAAATTACCATAGAACTCTCAAACCGGGAGACCCAAGGCTGGGGGGTCAGTTCCTACGAGTTACCTTGGTCTCGTGGGAGGTGTTGGTGCCACCCACGGGGCCGTTCGGGGGCTATTTCGAGTTTTCAACCTCTAACGCCATGTTTTTAAGCCTAAGTCAAGAAATATGCAAATTATCTTCGTATTCTCAAACCGGGAGACCCGCAGCTGTGGGGTCAGTTCCTACAAGTTACGATGGTCCCGTGGGAGGTGTTGGTGCTACCTACGGGGACGTTCGGGGGCTGTTTTGAGTTTTCACCCACTAACGCCATGTTTTTAAGCCTAAGTCAATAAATATGCAAATTATCATCGTATTATTAAACCGGAAGACCCGCGGCTGTGGGGTCATTTCCTACGAGTTACATTGGTCCCGTGGGAGGTGTTGGTGCTACGCACGGGGACGTTCGGGGGCTATTACAAGTTTTCACCCTCTAACGCCATGTTTTTAAGCATAAGTCAAGATATATTCAAATTATCATCGTATTCTCAAACCGGGAGACCCACGGCTGTGGGGTCAGTTCCTACGAGTTACATTGTACCCTTGGGAGGTGTTGGTGCCACCCATGGGGCCGTTCCGTTGCGGTTTCGAGTTTTCACCCTCTAACACCATGTTTTTAAGCTTAAGTGAAGAAATATGAAATTATCATTGTATTCTCAAACTGAGAGTCCCGCGACTGCGGGGTCAGTTCCTACAAGTTACGTTGGTCCCGGGGGAGGTGTTGGTGCCACCCACCTGGCCGTTCGGGGGCTGTTTTGAGTTTTCACCCTCTAACGCGATGGTTTGCTTAAGTCTAGAAATTTACAAATTACCGTCATACTGTCAAACCGGGTGACCCGCGACGGTGGGGTCAGTTCCTACGAGTTACGTTGGTCCCGTGGGAGCTGTTGGTGCCACCTACGGGGCCGTTCAAGGGCTTTTTCGAGTTTTCACCCTCTAACGCCATGTTTTTAAGCCTAAGTCATAAAATATGCAAATTATCGTCGTATTCTCAGACCGGGAGACCCGCGGCTGTGGGGTCAGTTCCTACGAGTTACATTGGTCCCGTGGGAGGTGTTGATACCACCCACGGGGACGTTCGGGTGCTATTTCGAGTTTTCACCCTCTAACGCCATGTTTTTAAGCCTAAGTCAAGAAATATGCAAATTATCATCGTATTCTCAAACCGGGAGTCCCGCGGCTGCGGGGTCAGTTACTAGGAGTTACGTTGGTCTCGTGGGAGGTGTCGGGGGTTGTTTCGAGTTTTCACCCTCTAACGCAATGTTTAGCTTAAGTCTAGAAATATGCAAATTAGCATCGTATTCTCAAACCGAGAGTCCCGCGACTGTGGGGTCAGTTCCTACAAGTTACGTTGCTCCTGTGGGAGGTGTTGGTGCCACCCACCTGGCCGTTTAGGAGATATTTCGAGTTTTCACCCTCTAACGCCATGTTTTGCTTAAGTCTAGAAATATGCAAATTACCGTCGTAATCTCAAACTGGGAGACTCGCGGCTGCGGGGTCAGTTCCTACGGGTTACGTTGGTCCCGTGGGTGGTGTTGGTGCCACCCACGGGCCGTTCGGGGATTGTTTCGAGTTTTCACCCTCTAACGTCATGTTTTTAAGCCTAAGTCTAGAAAAATGAAAATTAGCGTAGTACTCACAAACCGGGAGGCCCGCGGCTGCGGGGTCAGTTGCTACGAGTTTCGTTAGTCCCGTTGGAGGTGTTGGTGCAACCCAGGGGTCCGTTCGGGGGCTGTTTCGAGTTTTCACCATCAAACGCAATGTTTTTAAGCTTGAGTCCAAAAATATACAAATTATCGTCTTACTCTCAAACCGGGAGACCCGCGGCTACGGGGTCAGTTCCTACGAGTTACCTTTGTCCCGTGGGAGGTGTTGGTGCCACCCACGGGGCCGTTCGGGGGCTGTTTCCAGTTTTCACCCTCTAACGTCATGTTTTTAAGCCTAAGTGTAGAAATATGCAAATTACCTTAGTACTCTCAAACCGGGAGGCCCGCGGCTGCGGGGTCAGTTCCTATGAGTTACCTTGGTCTCGTGGGAGGTGTTAGTGCCACCCACGGGCCGTTCGGGGGCTGTTTCGAGTTTTCACCCTCTAATGACATGTTTTTAAGCCTAAGTCAAGAAATATACAAATTATCATCGTATTCTCAAACCGGGAGACCCGCGGCTGTGGGGTCAGTTCCTACAAGTTTCACTGGTCCCGTGGGAGATGTTGGTGCTACCCACGGATACTTTCGGGGGCTGTTTCAAGTTTTCACCCTCTAACGCCATGTTTTTAAGCCTAAGTAAAGAAATATACAAATTATCGTCGTATTCTCAAACCGGGAGACCCGCGACTGTGTTGTCAGTTCCTGCGAGTTACATTGGTCCCATGGGAGGTGTTAGTGGTACCCACGGGGCCCTTCGGTGGCTGTTTCGAGTTTTCACCCTCTAACACTATGTTTTTAAGCCTAAGTCGAGAAATATGCAAATTACCGTCGTATTCTCAAACCGGGAGACCCGCGACTGTGTTGTCAGTTCCTGCGAGTTACATTGGTCCCGTGGGAGGTGTTGGTGCCACCCACGGCCGTTCAGGGGTTGTTTCGAGTTTTCACCCTCTAACGTCATGTTTTTAAGCCTAAGTCTAGAAAATTGAAAATTAGCGTAGTACTCACAAACCGGGAGACCCGCGGCTGCGGGGTCAGTTCCTACGAGTTACGTTAGTCCCGTGGGAGGTGTTGGTGCAACCCACGGGGCCGTTCGGGGGCTGTTTCGAGTTTTCACCCTCTAACGCCATGTTTTTAAGCCTAAGTTTAGAAATATGCAAATTACCATAGTACTCTCAAACCGAGAGACCCGCGGCTGCATGGTCAATTCCTACGAGTTACCTTGGTCCCGTGAGAGGTTTTGGTGCCACCCACGAGGCCGTTCGGGGGTTGTTTCGAGTCTTCACCCTCTGACGCCATATTTTTAAGCCTAAGTCAAGAAATATGCAAATTATTGTCGTATTCTCAAACCGAGAGTCCTGCGACTACGGGGTCAATTCCTACGAGTTACGTTGGTCCCGTGGGAGGTGTTGGTGCCACCCACGGGGCCGTTCGGGGGCTGTTTTGAGTTTTCACCCTCTAACGCCATGTTTTTAAGCCTAAGTCTAGAAATATGAAAATTATCATCGTATTCTCAAACCGGGAGTCCCGCGGCTGCGGGGTCAATTCCTACGAGTTTCGTTGGTCTCGTTGGAGGTGTTGGTGCTACCCACGGGGACGTTCGGGGGCTGTTTCGAGTTTTCACCCTCTAACGCCATGTTTTTAAGCCTAAGTCAATAAATATGCAAATTATCATCGTATTCTCAAATCGGGAGACCCGCGGCTGTGGGGTCATTTCCTACGAGTTACATTGGTCCCGTGGGAGGTGTTGGTGCTACGCACGGGGACGTTCGGGGACTATTTCGAGTTTTCACCCTCTAACGCCATGTTTTTAAGCCTAAGTCAAGAAATATTCAAATTATCATCGTATTATCAAACCGGAAGACCCACGGCTGTGGGGTCAGTTCCTATGAGTTACATTGGTCCCTTGGGAGGTGTTGGTGCCACCCATGGGGCCGTTCCGTTGCGGTTTCGAGTTTTCACCCTCTAACACCATGTTTTTAAGCCTAAGCTAAGAAATATGAAATTATCATTGTATTCTCAAAATGGGAGTCCCGCGACCGCGTGGTCAGTTTCGACAAGTTACGTTGGTCCCGGGTGAGGTGTTGGTGCCACCCACCTGGCCGTTCGGGGGCTGCTTTGAGTTTTCACCCTCTAACGCCATGTTTTGCTTAAGTCTGGAAATATGCAAATTACCGTCGTACTGTCAAATCGGGTGACCCGCGGCGGCGGGGTCAGTTCCTACGGGTTACATTGGTCCCGTGGGAGGTGTTGGTGCCACCCACGGGTCGTTTGGCGGTTGTTTCGAGTTTTCACCCTCTAACGTCATATTTTTAAGCCTAAATCTAGAAAATTGAAAATTATCGTAGTACTCACAAACCGGGAGACCCGCGGCTGCGGGGTCAGTTCCTACGAGTTACGTTGGTCCCGTGGGAGCTGTTGGTGCCACCCACAGGGCCGTTCGGGGGCTGTTTCGTGTTTTCACCCTCTAACGACATGTTTTTAAGCCTAAGTCATAAAATATGCAAATTATCGTTGTATTCTCAAACCGGGAGACCCGCGGCTGTGGGGTTAGTTCCTACGAGTTACATTGGTCCCATGGGAGGTGTTGGTACCACCCACGGGGCCGTTCAGGGGCTGTTTCGAGTTTTCACCCTCTAACGCCAGGTTTTTAGGCCTAAGTCAAGAAATATTCAAATTATCGTCGTATTCTCAAACCGAGAGTCCCGCGGCTGCGGGGTCAGTTACTAGGAGTTACGTTGGTCCCGTGGGAGGTGTTGGTGCCACCCACGGGACCGTTCGGGGGTTGTTTCGAGTTTTCACCCTCTAACTCAATGTTTAGCTTAAGTCTTTAAATATGCAAATTAGCATCGTATTCTCAAACCGAGAGTCCCGCGACTGTGGGGTCAGTTCCTACAAGTTACGTTGCTCCCGTGGGAGGTGTTGGTGCCACCCACCTGTTCGTTCAGGAGCTATTTCGAGTTTTCACCCTCTAACGCCATCTTTTGCTTAAGTCTAGAAATATGCAAATTACCGTCGTATTCTCAAACCGTGAGACCCGCGGCTGCGGGGTCAGTTCCTACGGGTTACGTTGGTCCCGTGGGAGGTGTTAGTGCCACCCACGGGCCGTTCGGGGATTGTTTCGAGTTTTCACCCTCTAACGTCATGTTTTTAAGCCTAAGTCTAGAAAAATGAAAATTAGCATAGTACTCACAAACCGGGAGACCCACGGCTGCGGGGTGAGTTCCTACGAGTTACCTTTGTCCCGTGGGAGGTGTTGGTGCCACCCACGGGGCCGTTCGGGGGTTGTTTCCAGTTTTCACCCTCTAACGTCATGTTTTTAAGCCTAAGTGTAGAAATATGCAAATTACCTTATTACTCTCAAACCGGGAGACCCGCGGCTGCGGGGTCAGTTCCTATGAGTTACCTTGGTCTTGTGGGAGGTGTTAGTGCCACCCACGGGCCGTTCGGGGGCTGTTTCGAGTTTTCACCCTCTAACGCCATGTTTTTAAGCCTAAGTCAAGAAATATGCAAATTATCATCGTATTCTCAAACCGGGAGGCCCGCGGCTGTGGGGTCAGTTCCTATAAGTTTCACTGGTCCCGTGGGAGGTGTTAGTGCTACCCACAGGGACTTTCGGAGGTTGTTTCGAGTTTTCACCCTCTAACGCCATGTTTTTAAGCCTAAGTCAAGAAATATACAAATTATCGTCGTATTCTCAAACCGGGAGACCCGCGACTGTGTGGTCTGTTCCTGCGAGTTACATTGGTCCCGTGGGAGGTGTTAGTGCTACCCACGGGGTCGTTCGGTGGCTGTTTCAAGTTTTCACCCTCTATCGCCATGTTTTTAAGCCTAAGTCAAGAAATATGCAAATTATCATCGTATTCTCAAACCGAGAGTCCCGCGACTGCGGGGTCGGTTCCTACAAGTTACGTTGGTCCCGTGGGAGGTGTTGGTGCCACCCACCTGGCCGTTCTTGAGCTGTTTCAAGTTTTCACCCACTAACTCCATGTTTTTCTTAAGTATAGAAGTATACAAATTACCGTCGTATTCTCAAACCGAGAGACTCGCGGCTGCGGGGTCAGTTCCTACGGGTTACGTTGGTCCCGTGGGAGGTGTTGGTGCCACCCACGGGCCGTTCAGGTGTTGTTTCGAGTTTTCACCCTCTAACGTCGTGTTTTTAAGCCAAAGTCTAGAAATATGCAAATTACCATAGTACTCTCAAACCGGGAGACCCGCGGCTGCGGGGTCAGTTCCTACGAGTTAAATTGGTCCCGTCGGAGGTGTTGGTGCCTCCAACGGGCCCTTCGGGGGTTGTTTCGAGTTTTCACCCTCTAACGCCATGTTTTTAAGCCTAAGTTTAGAAATATGCAAATTACCATAGCACTCTCAAACCGGGAGACCCGCGGCTGCATGGTCAATTCCTATGAGTTACCTTGGTCCCGTGAGAGGTTTTGGTGCCACCCACGAGGTCGTTCGGGGGTTGTTTCGGGTCTTCACCCTCTGACGCCATATTTTTAAGCCTAAGTCAAGAAATATGCAAATTATCATCGTATTCTCAAACCGAGAGTCCTGTGGCTATGGGGTCAATTCCTACGAGTTACGTTGGTCCCGTGGGAGGTGTTGGTGCCACCCACGGGGCCGTTCGGGGGTTGTTTTGAGTTTTCACCCTCTAACGCCATGTTTTTAATCCTAAGTCTAGAAATATGAAAATTATCATCGTATTCTCAAACCGGGAGTCCCGCGGTTGCGGGGTCAGTTCCTACGAGTTTCGTTGGTCTCGTTGGAGGTGTTGGTGCCACCTTTGGGGCCGTTCGGGGGCTGTTTTGAGTTTTCACCCTCTAATGCCATGTTTTTAAGCCGAAGTCAAGATATATGAAAATTATCATCGTATTCTCAAACCGGGTGTCCCGCGACTGCGGGGTCAGTTCTTACGAGTTACGTTAGACTCGTGGGAGGTGTTGGTGTCACCCACCTGGCCGTTCGGGAGCTATTTCAAGTTTTTACCCTCTAACGCCATTTTTTGCTTAAGTCTAGAAATATGCAAATTTCCATCATATGCTCAAACCGAAAGACCCGCAGCTGCGGGGTCAATTTCTAGGAGTTACGTTGGTCCCATCGGAGGTGTTGGTGCCACCCACGGGGTCGTTTGGGGGTTGTTTCGAGTTTTCGCCCTCTAACGTCATGTTTTTAAGCCTAAGTCTAGAAAAATGCAAATTACCGTAGTAATCACAAATCGGGAGACCCACGACTGCGGGATAAGTTCCTACGAGATACGTTGGCCCCGTGGGAGGTGTTGGTGCCACCCACGGGGCCGTTCGGGGGCCGTTTCGAGTTTTCACCCTCTAACGCCATGTTTTTAAGACTAAGTCAAGAAATATGCAAATTATCGTCATATTCTCAAACCGGGAGTCCCGCGGCTGCGGGGTTAGTTCCTACGAGTTTCGTTGGTCCCGTTGGAGGTGTTGGTGCCACCTATGGGGCCGTTCGGGAGCTGTTTTGAGTTTTCACCCTCTAATGCCATGTTTTTAAGCCGAAGTCAATATATATGCAAATTATCATCGTATTCTCAAACCGGGTGTCGCGCGACTGCGGGGTCAATTCTTACGAGTTACGTTGGACCCGTGGCAGGTGTTGGTTTCGCCCACCTGGCTATCCGGGAGCTGTTTCGATTTTTTATCCTCTAATGCCATGTTTTGCTTAAGTCTAGAAATATGAAAATTGCCGTCATATTCTCAATCCAAAAGACCCACAGCTGCGGGGTCAATTCTTAGGAGTTACGTTGGTCCCATCGGAGGTGTTGGTGCCACCAAGGGGCCGTTTGGGGGTTATTTCGAGTTTTCACCCTCTAACGTCATGTTTTTAAGCCTAAGTCTAGAAAAATGCAAATTACCATAGTAATCACAAATCGGGAGACCCGTGACTGCGGGATAAGTTCCTACGAGATACGTTGGTCCCGTGGGAGGTGTTGGTGCCACCCACAGGGCCGTTCGGGGGCTGTTTCGAGTTTTCACCCTCTAACGCTATATTTTTAAGCCGAAGTCTAGAAATATAAAAATTATCATCGTACTCACAAACTGGGAGACCCGCGGTTTCAGGGTCAGTTCCTACGAGTTACCTTGGTCCCGTCGGAGGTGTTGGTGCCACCCACGAGGCCTTTCGGGGGCTGTTTCGAGTTTTCACCCTCTAACGTCATGTTTTTAAGCCTAAGTCTAAAAATATGCAAATTACCATAGTACTCTCAAACCAGGAAACCCGCGGCTGTGGGGTCAGTTCCTACGAGTTACCTTGGTCTCGTGGGAGGTGTTGGCGCCATCCACGGGGCCATTTGGGGGCTATTTCGAGTCTTCCCCCTCTAACACCATGTTTTTAAGCCTAAGTCATAAATTATGCAAATTATCGTCGTATTCTCAAACAGGGAGACCCGCGGCTGTGGGGTCAGTTCCTACGAATTACATTGGTCCCAAGAGAGGTGTTGGTGCTACCCACGGGGATGTTCGGGGGCTGTTTTGAGTTTTCACTCTCTAACGCCATGTTTTTAAGCCTAAGTCAAGAATATGCAAATTATCATTGTATTCTCAAACCGGGAGACCCGCGACTGTGTGGTCAGTTCCTACGAGTTACATTGGTCCCGTGGGAGGTGTTGGTGCCTCCCCCAGGGCCGTTCGGGGGCTGTTTCGAGTTTTCACCCTCTAATGCCATGTGTTTTAAGCCTAAGTCAAGAAATATGCAAATTATCATCGTATTCTCAAATCGAGAGTCCTGCGACTACGGGGTCAGTTCCTACAAGTTACGTTGGTCTCGTGGGAGGTGTTGGTACCATCCACCTAGCTATTCGGGTGCTGTTTCGAGTTTTCACCCTCTAATGCCATGTTTTGCTTAAGTTTAGATATATGCAAATTACCGTCGTATTCTTTAACTGGGAGACTCGCGGCTGCAGGGTCAGTTCCTACGGGTTACGTTGGTGCCGTGGGAGGTGTTGGTGCCACCCACGGGCCGTTCGGGGATTGTTTCGAGTTTTCACCCTCAAACGTCATGTTTTTAAGCCAAAGTATAGAAATATGCAAATTATCGTAGTACTCTCAAACCGGGAGACCCGCGGCTGTGGGTCAGTTCCTACGAGTTACCTTGGTCCTGTGGGAGGTGTTGGTGCTACCCACGAGGACGTTTGGGGGCTATTTCGAGTTTTCGAGTTTTCACCCGCGGTTATGGATGGTTGATTGATTTAGAGCCTTAATTATTGCAGATGGTTAGGATATTGGATAATCTCGAAAAAATTTAGGATTTCAAACCCATTGCAAACTTGACATGATTGTTTGGTTTTATTTTCTAGGTATGTCGATTCAGTGACAAATAATTACTTTTCATTACTTTAAATAAGCGTACCCTCGGTGGTTATTGGTAGGAGGGATATTATGTATCCACGGAGGCAAATGTGGAGGATAAAGCCCCCGGTCAATGTGGATTTCTTTGTCACAACAATAAGGGTGCAATTTCGGACAATTTGAATAGAGGTAGGCACATTATAAATATTTATTAGATCTATACAATAAGGATGGTCTACTGATAATGAGGATTGGATACACAACCTTTCTGTTAACATTGACCAAGAGCAAGAGGTGGACGTGAATGATGACCTGACACGCGAACTTGCGTTCTATACGCAGGCAAACCTTCATCAAAAGTCGATTGTAAGCGACTTTTCCATATATATGCATATGTTGCATATATATGCATTGAATATGTATGCAGCAGTTGCATATATATGACTGCATATATATGCACTGCATATATATGCAGTAGTTGCATATATATCCAGCAGTTGCATATATTTGCCTGCATATATATGTAGCAGTTGCATATATATGCAGATGCAACTTCATATATATGCAACACTGCCCCGGCCCGCCCCCTACCCCATCCCCTCCTCCTGCCCCACTCACACACACACACACACGCACACACAAACACACACATAAACATGTATACACTGGCATATCTATTATGTTTTTGGATTGGGGGTTTCACGTTGCTGCCAAAAATGAGGTATACATCATGAATTTTTTTTAATATATTTTTGTTGATCTTTTGTTTCAGCAAGTATGATTTATCACTATGAAGATTCTCTATTTTCACGTTTCCCTGTGATTTATCAATGGAACCTCAAGATGCTGGTACAAGATGTCCCCGTGATTTTCCCCGTGATTTTCTTCTTACCGGATTAACTAAGTTCTGATTTTTAACTCAGTTCCGCTACAAGGTTGTTTTTCGTTTTCACCCTTCGATGGCATGCAAGTCTAACGTTTTGCAAATTTATGTCGTACACTCAACCCGGAAGCCCCGTTACTATGCGGTCGGTTCCTACGAGTCCTATTGGTCCCGTGCGAGGTGTTCGTGACTCTTACGGGACCGTTTTGTGCTTGTTCTATGTTTTCACCCTTCGATGGCATGTTTTCATGCTCAAGTCTATTTGTTTTACAAATTTACGTCGTACACTCTAATCAGGAGCCCCGTGACTACACGGTCGATTTCTATGAGTTACATTAATCCCATGCGAGGTGTTCGTGACTCTTACCGGACCGTTTTATGGCTATTTTACATTTTCACCCTTCGATGGCATGTTTTTATGCTTAAGTCTAACTTTTTACAAATTTACATCATACACTCAAATCGGGAGCCCTGTGACTACACGGTCGGTTCCTACGAATCACATTAGTCCGTGAGAGGGGTTCGTGACTCTTACGGGACCGTTTTAAGGTTGTTTTACATTTTCACCCTTCAATGGCATGTTTTTATGCTTAAGTTTATTTTTTTACAAATTTACCGTAGTACTCTCAAACCGGGAGACCCGCGGCGGTGGGGTCAGTTCCTATGAGTCACATTAGTCCTGTGGGAGGTGTTGGTGCCACCCACAGGGCCGTTCGGGGGCTGTTTTGGGTTTTCACCCGCTAAAAGCCAGGTTTTTAAGCCTAAGTCTAGAAATATGCAAATTAACATCGTATTCTCAAATTGGGAGTCCCAGAGTTGCGGGGTCAGTTGCTATGAGTTACATTGGTCCCGTGAGAGGTGTTGGTGCCACCCACGGGACCGTTCGGGGGCTGTTTTGGGTTTTCACGAACTGACGCCATGTTTCTAACCCTAAGTCTAGAAATATGAAAATTACCGTCGTATTCTCAAACCGGGAGTCCCGCGACTACGCGGTCAGTTCCTATGAGTCACATTGGTCCCGTATGAGGTATTAGTGCCACCCACTGGGCTGCTTGGGGTCTGTTTTGGGTTTTCACCCTCTAAAGTCACGTTTTTAAGCCTAAGTCTAGAAATATGCAAATATTCATCGTATTCTCAAATCGGGAATCCCGCGGTTGCACGGTCAGTTGTTACGAGTTGCATTGGTCCCGTGGGAGGTGTTGGTGCCACCCACGGGGACATTCAGGAGCTATTTCGAGTTTTCACCTTCTAACGCCATGTTTTGTTTAAGTCTAGAAATATGCAAATTACCGTCGTATTCTCAAACCGGGAGTCCCACGGCTGCGCGTTCAGTTCCTACGAGTCATATTGGTCCCGTGGGAGGTGTTGGTGCCACCCACGTGGCCTTCGTGGGCTATTTCGGGTTTTCACCCTCTAAGGCCATGTTTTTAAGCCTAAGTCTAAAAATATTAAAATTACTATCATATTCTCAAACCGAGAGTTCTGGGGCTGCACGGTCAGTCCCTACGAGTCACATTGGTCCCGTGGGAGGTGTTGGTACCACCCACGCGGTCGTTTGGGGGCTATTTCGGGGGCTCTCACGGGACCCTACGGGGGCTGTTTCGTGGTTTCGCCCTCTTTACCTTGTTTTCAATCTATATGGCAGGTATATATGGCCCTATCTAGCAGCTATATATTGCCATATACAACAGCTATATATGAGCCTATATAACTGCTATATATGGGCATATATAGCTGCTATATTTGGCCATATATAGCAGTTATATAGGCTCATATATAGCTGCTATATATGGAAATTTATAGCTGCTAGATATGTCCATATATAGCTTCTATATATGGGCATATATAGCTGCTATATAGTCATATATAACTGCTATATATAACTGCTATATATGGGCGTATATACCTGCTATATATGGCCATATATAGCTGCTATATAGCCATATATAGCGACTATATTGGCATCAGCTATGTGCGAGTGTATTATGTTCTACCTAGCTGCCTAACTGAATCGATCCATTAGTGTTCCACATAGCTTCCTAATTGATTAAATGTTCAACCTAGCTGCCTAACTGAATCGATCCATTAGTCATAACATTTTGGGGGTTTTGGTATATAGTTGCATTTTGGGGGTTTTGGTATATAGGTGATTGAGTGGATTAAGGAGTGTGTTATGATAGTAAGTTTTTTAGTAAGCATAAATGTTATGACAGTAAATGTGGACCATATTTTGTAAATTAAACAAAAAGATAACAAAACTAATCTATTATCCACCATACCAACTATGTGGAGCAGCAGCCCGTGAATGCTAAAGTCTTCTGCAGGCTTCCATGTCTTTGGGTAGCAGCAACCACGCTTGTTGTCATAGTATGATCTCGACCACTGCATTGAACAAATTCAGCTGACTTTTAATACACCCGCTAATTAAGTTTTACCATATGATATACAAATACACGGGGAGTGAATATTTAAAGTCTTCTCGGACACTACCTTAAATATTTGAAATTTTAATAGATTAAAATTGAAAAGATAAAGATGGTCATAAATTAATAGAAATAAAGTAGATTTTTCCTACACCATTAGTATTCCAAATAATGAAACCTAGAACTATATAATGAAGGATCAAAATAAATATGAAGATTTTTGCTACACCATTGGTCCAACTGTTTCAATTCCAGCAGCAGTTAAGTTTGCTGGTCTTGAACTCAGTGACATTGATGTTTTTTAGATCTTTTTTCGCTCATGACCAATTCCTCTTGAAAATAGAGACCTCTATTTTAAGTATACATCCCTTTATGAAAAATAGAAAAAGGAAATTAGACACAAAGTCAAGTCTTTTGTCTGTAGAAGGATTCAAAATAATATAAGCTTATTGAATTTACAATGTTGAAGTTGCCAACTTATTCCTTAAAATCACCCTCTTTCAAATGAATCAAAATCAACAGTAAATTAAAATCTAGCAAGTTAGTTGAATATGTTACTTTGTATTAATTCACACTATGTGCAAATCAAAACTATTTGAAAATAGTTGAAATAAACATTTAAATTAAATAGCTAAAATAGATCAGACGTACTACTGGGATCAAAAGCATGCACAAGAGTTTAAAGAATTCACAGAAAATAAACCTTCGAGCGTTGGTTTCTATGATTTGAGCTCCATAATTTCATTCTGGTGAATGTGATGGCGAATTCCCAAACCGTAGTGCGATTCATCTAATACCAACCTATAAATTGTGTTTCCAGATACTAAAACAACTACAACACAATTGATTTCTTAATACGCACTGAAAAGTAAATGAAGCGCAGTAAGTACCTGTGTGGAGCATTTTGGCATTCATCTTATAAAACCACTATACCTCCTTGATTCAGAGTTGATATGGTTGCTTTCAACTTTTGCGAAATTGTGAACTTCCTATAATGATAGCATATCAGAAACAAATCATATGTAAGGATGTATTAGGAGGCTTCGTACATCATCCGTTGCTAAAGTCAAAATCTCCATGAGATTGGAGTTTGAAACACTGACAATTAACCTATATTTCCTAATTTCAAATCGAATCAGCATAAATCATTAAATATTCAACCATAATCTTATAAACGCGAACAACCTTAAATCGAGATAAAAGTGGAAAAACAAATCATGCCAAAAAAATTGAATAACTAATCTTCTGAACAAATTAAACATTAAGAAAGAAGTAATTCATTGCAAATAAGTTATACCTTTAATATGACATGCAACCAATTGTGAACATGAGAAAACAATTTAGTACTAATTATACATTAAAGTATGTGCTATCAAACTCGCAGTTCAGATTCATTCTTCAATACCTTAGTGTGTTCCGCAAAATCTTTCTGCTCACATTGGTTATTTAGTTGACTTCAATTGGTAACAATTTATGCTTCCAAGTTCCATTGGCCTTCTCTCATGTCAATCCAGTGCATGTAAACATCAAATGCCAAAAAACCATAATAACATGATATGTGAGCAGCAAGATATGTGAGCTAAAATAGCATATTAAGAACTGAACTCTTACCTTTTCTGTAACAGCATGGGTACGAACCTATCAAGTTATAAAAGTTATCGACGCCACTTCTTGAGTACTCTCTCCATTTCCAACCTGCTGCAACAGATCTCTGTTTTCTCTCTCTTTAGCCTCCTCTGTACTTTGGTAATCTTTACCATTGACCCAAAGGTTGCCCCAGTATGATCCCGTTGTCTATTTTCCAATCGAGATCTGTCCATTATGAAAACATCCATTGATCCAATAATAAATACATGCCTGGATAATTAAAAACTCATGTTTAAGTCTCAAATAGTGTTTCAAGAAAATAAAATGTGAGAAGTAGAAAATGTAATAGAATACTTAGAATAAGAAAGGTCATGAGTGTCTCTTTCATCGGTAATACATCCCCGCTTCTTGCTGAGGAAAACCAAAAGCGGTACAAACCCCTCTGGGATGTCTCTTTCATCGAGGAGGGGTGATCGGGCGGAAAAAGTAGCGTCGCGTAGGTACGCTAATCGTCGTGTGTTTCGCCGCCGCGATGCAAAAACCTAAGCTACTACTACACTTGACAAGCAAGCACAGTGGTAAGTCGGGTATCGTAAGAAATCCACAGGGAGTGATTAAATTTTAGATGTTAATTTTTTTAATTACTTCAGGAATAAAAGGGTGTAAAAGAAATAAGAAAAGGTAATGGGTGGTTATGGTGACAAAAGAAAAGAGAAGTTAACGCTAAATAAAAGTAAAGCGAGGATCGGGATCACATACACACATTCACGGGCTAAACAACTACTAATTAGAATTTCGATTCGAAAACATTTAATTGAGCATTTTTAATTAAGCATAAACATCACACAATAAGGAATTCAATCCAAAGTTGCGAGATTAAACATTTAATCAAAAATGGTCACACGCGGATGAAATTCGGATTGTCGCTATAAACACTAACGTTGCGTGACAAAGAAAGTTAAACGCATAAGAATCCAACTTTAATACACGCGGTTTCAATTAAATGCAATTTTACACGAAACCTAACTTTCAAGGTCCAAACCCGTAAATGGCGGAACGAAATCCCGACCCTATTTATTTAAGGGAAATACATGAATTAAACTAAATTAAACTAATTAAAATAGGAAAGCAAGAAATAAAGCAAGTAAACTAATTATCAAATCAAGAAATTAAGGAATACAACTATATTAATGGTAGGGGTAATGGAAATCCAACTTACAACACCCAAAAGTTGTCACACCAAATGAGGAAGAAGAAAAGATCCCCAAACCCTAACCCTAATCTAAGCTAAAATCTAAATCTCCCTCTTCAAAATGAAGAGAAAGAGTATTTATACAAAAATCAATCCCATGGTAAAATTGTAAATAAAAGGGGAGAAAAACAAATATCAGCAGGGCCGAATCGATTCGGCATTGGGCCGAATCAATTCGGTTGGAGAATATCTCGAGGTTGCCAGAGGGGAGAATCGATTCGGGTGAAATCTGAATCGCTTCGGAATGGTGGGCAAATCGATTCGACTGGAATCCGAATCGATTCGGAAACAGAGGATGGCAAAACTGTCTCCAACCGAATCGATTCAGAAAAGGGGCGAATCGATTCGGACCTACAAGTTTTGAATTTTTCCCCTGTTTTTGGTTGGTTTGAAATTCTCTTTCGCTCAAAAGCCCGTAACTTCTTCATTCGGACTCGGAATCGTGCACCGTTCGTGGCCACGCGAAGCTAGCGAGGAGGGATAAAACTTCCGTGAAATGTCGGGCCAGGTAACCAAGCTGTGGAAAGACTAAAATGCCCCCGAACGTGCGATAGTGTACGAAAATCGAGCGGAATGCATCCGAACTTCATACTAAGCATCCAAATACCTACAAAAGCTCAATTAACCCCTGCAAAACATGTTAACATAGAAATCCGAGGTTTTCTGGTTAACGAACATTAATATAGGGATTAAGATACCCGAGGGGGCTAATAACGCGTAGGTTAACGGGTGAAATACGCAATATTTACGTCGTATCACACCCCCTAACTTACACATTGCTAGTCCCTAGAAATGAAATAGGAATCAACAAGAACTACAAGCAAACCAATAGACGGAGAAGTACAAAAGTATGGTATAAAAGCAATAAAAAGATAAGGCCACTTTCGTGGGCGATTCGATTGCATTTAGCGTATGCAATAAGCCGTTAAACTCCTAGGTTATCCTAGTGGACGAGTGTCGTCTCGTGAGGGTTTTCAGGGATGAAACCCACAAACGTCACATGGTTTCCTCAAAATATGCCCAACCCAATATGCGACAAACTCAACAACAACGAAAAAGATTTCAAACATGTTATTAGTATATTGAACGAATTCAAGCTAAAGTCCGTTGTTATTAACAGGTTGAATGCACCTCATAGAATTAAAACTTTAAAAGTGGGAGGGGGGAAAGCAAATGCATAATATGATTTGGTAAAAACTTAAATAAACCGGATAAACATAAAGGCATGCATATATTCAATCCTCACGGGCATTACGCTCAACAAATGAAATCACTCGGAATGGGAGGTAATACACGGGACATGCGGGCATAAAGAGTAAATGTAAATGGAAACTAGGCCGCGCACATGTCACAAATGAGGAATGCTCTATATAAACTGAAAAATTGTAATCTCAATGAAAGGATACCGCACACTAAAAGAGGCGAAATTCATTTTCACAGATTATCAAAACTATTTAAACTTTTGAATTACATCAACCTACGATCACATAGGACTTTATAGGGTTGTAATGTAGGTTAGGCTAGGGTATGAAATGAAGGAATGTATGTACGGATTCAAAGTGTTTGGGATGAAAACTCGGGATAATGAAAAAATGCGGGCAATATCAAAAATGGAAAGTAACTTCCAAACAAGCATTAGATATATCATCGGGGAGAGTAATCAAAGCTTATTGAACTATATACACAACATATTCAACTTTCTCTTTCTTTTCTTTTCTTCTTTTTCTCACTTTTTCTTTTTTTTTCTTTTGCTTTTTGCTTTCTCTTTTTCTTCACTTTTTTCACTACTTTCTTTTCTTTGCTTATCAAACTCTCATATGCTTAAAATTGCAACCGACATCATAACAGCATCCAATCCCAAGTAACATTCCAAACAAAGGTATGGAAGGTGTATGTATGGCTTAAAACTCAAATGTAGAGTTGGTTATGGGAATGGGGTATGAAAGGAAAGGCTATATTTAGGCTTAAAGGGGTTAACGATGGTAAACATTTAAGGGTGAGGTCAAGGCTAATATGGGTGATATAACAAAGATTTCCTATGATCATTTCCTAAAGTTTTCGCATTTCTCGAGTTAAAACAATATAAGAAAAGCATGCTCAAGTAACACATTTCAAGTATAAACTCAATTAATGAATGGTCAAATGAAAGAATAGAGAGATTACTAATGAATTCAACGTTTTCAATGAGAAAAGAATAGTGTATAACACTCACAAACGACGAAAGGTACAAAGCTTACTCGGTGTAAGTATATACAATGCAACAAAAGATTACCGAGTTATAAAAATCTTAAACCAAATCAATATAACAAGGAAAGTGCATATGCACATGGGATAAAGTTTAATTAATGAAGTTATTCACAATATCAATGATTTAGGGACTAAAGTCTAATAACTTCTAAATTCGAGAACTTGCATCATTGAGTTGTCAATCGGATTGGGCAATTATTGAAATTTATCATCGAAAACAAGGCAAAATGCCCAACAAAGGAGAAAAAGGAAAGAAAATATTTTTGAAATTTTCAATTTTTTTACAAAAAGGCATACTTAGTAACTAAATGTGAGCAAATCCATGGACTAAACAAAGAAATGGATAGAATATCCTACACCCCCTAACTTAAATGTTGCATTGTCCTCAATGCGCATTAAGACCACAACACAAAGAGAGGAGAAGAATGATATTACCCAAAATTGGAGCGATCTCCATAAGCGCGAGTCCAAAGGAATCTACAAAACAAGTTAGTACCGAGCATAGCAAAAAAAAATAACAAAAAGTTAACTAATTACACTAGACTAAATTAAAAAGGAAAGAAAAAAAAAGGAAAGATAGAAAATTAAAAAGCTAACTATTTACATCCTACTATTTAGGCTTCACACTAACTATAAACTAGAAGTCTAAATAGTTGATGGTCCACCCAAAAAGGTTTTTGAATTTGAAAGATCAACGTTGGACCCTCCAAAGCGAACATGCCTCCCTAAAGATATAAATTCCGTTTGAACAACGGAAGGCATGTGGGTGGTGAAAAAAGTGAACCATTGCCAATTTTAAATTTTGGATGGACGATGGGGGAGTTGGATAGTAAGGTGGAAAGGTACACTAGAGATCCAAGAAAAATCGACTCATCTCCGAAAGGTTTTTCAAGTGGAATGGGAGATAGTGCACACACGGGGATAGGTTCCATCGTAGCAAACAAAGTCGGCAAAGAGTCCTCGTCGACAAAAAGTGTAGAAATTTTAAAAGTTTCTACCGACTCATAGGAATCAACCGGTCATTCTAATGGTTCGATCATGGAAAATGAATATGGTGATGAAACAAATTCAATCTCAATCCACTCATCGTCGGAAGGAGATTGAATTTCGGGGGAGAGAGATGCACACTCGATGAGAAATTCTTTGAAAAATTGAGGTGAAACACAAGTTTCCACCTCCTCATTGTTTTGTGGAAAATAATTCATCTCATCGCAAAGTGCACCAAGTCTCATTCCAACATCATTTAGGCTTTCCAAACCTTGGGAGTAAAGAAGCAAAGTTTCTTCCAAAGTACGCTTCCTCGGCTCAAGAGCCTCGGACTCCTCATTTGGTTGAAACTCATCTTCGAAAGTAACAAAATAAGAATCGTCATTGGATTCGAATAATGAATCCAACTCAAGCTCACAATAACGATTTTCATTCCAATAAATGTTTTCAAGTCTTTCCTTTTCAAGAAAATCTAGAAAATGGAAAACTTGAAAACTATCCCCAAAGTATGAATCATTAGAATGACCGTAATAACTATAATAATAGGACATGATTACCTCGGTGTTTGTAGATGGAGAATCCGAGACAGAAAGTGAGCAACCACGAATCAAAGTTTCTTAGCGCTCAAGTATGAAAATCTTGCAAGAAAGGTTAAAAGAAAGAATACAAATAGGAAAGGAAAAATACTACGAAATAATAAAACAATTACAATCTAAAACACACTCCCCGGCAACGGCGCCATTTTGATCGGGCGGAAAAAGTAGCGTCGCGTAGGTACGCTAATCGTCGTGTGTTTCGCCGCCGCGATGCAAAAACCTAAGCTACTACTACACTTGACAAGCAAGCACAATGGTAAGTCGGGTATCGTAAGAAATCCACAGGGAGTGATTAAATTTTAGATGTTAATTGTTTTAATTACTTCAGGAATAAAAGGGTGTAAAAGAAATAAGAAAAGGTAATGGGTGGTTATGGTGACAAAAGAAAAGAGAAGTTAACGCTAAATTAAAGTAAAGCGAAGATCGGGATCACATACACACATTCACGGGCTAAACAACTACTAATTAGAATTTCGATTCAAAAACATTTATTTCAGCATTTTTAATTAAGCATAAACATCACACAATAAGGAATTCAATCCAAAGTTGCGAGATTAAACATTTAATAAAAAATGGTCACACGCGTATTAAATTCGGATTGTCACTATAAACACTAACGTTGCGTGACAAAGAAAGTTAAACGCATAAGAATCCAACTTTAATACACGCGGTTTCAATTAAATGCAATTTTACACAAAACCTAACTTTCGAGGTCCAAACCCGTAAATGGCGGAACTAAATCCCGACCCTATTTATTTAAGGGCAATACATGAATTAAACTAAATTAAACTAATTGAAATTGGAAAGCAAGAAATAAAGCAAGTAAACTAATTATCAAAGAAAGAAATTAAGGAATACAACTATATTAATGGTAGGGGTAATGGAAATCCAACTTACAACACCCAAAAGTTGTCACACCAAATGAGGAAGAAGAAAAGCTCCCCAAACCCTAACCCTAATCTAAGTTAAAATCTGAATCTCCCTCTTCAAAATGAGGAGAAAGAGTATTTATACAAAAATAAATCCCATGGTAAAATTGTAAATAAAAGGGGAGAAAAAAAAATATCAGCAGGGCCGAATCGATTCGGCATTGGGCCGAATCGATTCGGTTGGAGAATATCTCGAGGCTGCCAGAGGGGTGAATCGATTCGGGTGAAATCCGAATCTATTCGGAATGGTGGGAAAATCGATTCTACTGGAATCCGAATCGATTCGGAAACAAAGGATGGCAAACTTTCTCCAACCGAATCGATTCGAAAAAGGGGCGAATCGATTCGGACCTATAGGTCTTCAATTTTTCCCCTGTTTTTGGTTGGTTTGAAATTCTCTTCCGCTCAAAAGCCCGTAACTTCTTCGTTCGGACTCGGAATCGCGCACCGTTCGTGGCCATGCGAAGCTAGCGAGGAGGGATACAACTTCCATGAAATGTCGGGCTAGGTACCCAAGATGTGAAAAGACTAAAATGCCCCCGAATGTACGATAGTGTATAGAAATCGAGCGGAATGCATCCGAACTTCATACTAAGCATCCAAATACCTACAAAAGCTCAATTAACCCCTGAAAAACATGTTAACATAGAAATCCGAGGTTGTCTGGTTAACGAGCATAAATATAGGGATTAAGATACCCGAGGGGGCTCATAACGCGTAGGTTAACGGGTGAAATATGCAATATTTGCGTCGTATCAAGGGGTTTCAAGATAAACAGAGATGCAAGTCACGTTAAATTCAAAAAATCGTATTACAAAATAATGACAAATCAAGAGTAGGAAAAACATTCCATTGAGAGTTGATAATTCAAAATATAACTTTAGTTAGTAATACAATCCAAAATATGTAAATACACTCATTAGATACAATGACTCAAGCGCATGAGCTTTTAAATCGTAAAATAAGATCCAAATCAAATGAAGATAAAGTAGGAAAAAATAGAACTTGAAAGTTTTCACATGTGTGTGTGTGAAAAAAAATCGAACCATCAGAACTTCACAAATTGCACCATCACAAATCATTCCTAGAAATTATAATCATTCACGTGTCATATACTGTCCTTGTGAAGTATATTAGGTTTTAGTCCCAAAACCAAACATTAAAATTAAGTCTAACTTTTTGCAAATTTACATTGTACACTCAAACCGGCAGCCCCGTGACTACGCCGTCTATTCCTACGAGTTATATTGGTCCCGTGCGAGTTATTCGTGATTCTTACGGGAAAATTTTAAGGTTGTTTTACGTTTTTACCCTTCGATGGCATGTTTTTATTCCTAAGTCTAATTTTTTGAAAATTCACGTCGTACACTCAAACCGGGAGCCCCGTGACTACGCGATCGATTCCTACGAGTCATATTGGTCCCGTGCGAGGGGTTCGTGACTCTTACGGGACCGTTTTAAGGTTATTTTACATTTTCACCCTTTGATGGCATGTTTTCATGCTTAAGTCAAATTTTTATTAAATTTCCACCGTACACTCAAACCGAGAGCCCCGTGACTACGCGATCGGTTCCTACGAGTCATATTGGTCCCGTGCGAGGTGTTCGTGACTCTTACGGGACCGTTTTTTGTTTGTTTTACGTTTTCACCCTTCGATGGCACGTTTTTATTCTTTAAGTCTATTTTTTTTAAATTCACGTCGTACACTCCAACCGGGAGCCTCGTGACTATCCGATCGGTTCCTACAAGTTACATTGGTCACGTGCGAGGTGTTCATGACTCTTACCGGACCGTTTGGTGTTTGGTTTACATTTTCATCCTTCGATGGCATGTTTTTATGCTTAAGTTTAACTTTTTGCAAATTTACGTCGTACAATAAAACCGGGAGCCCCGTGACTACACGGTCTGTTCCTATGACTTACATTGGTCCCGTGTGAGGTGTTCACAACTCTTACGTGACCGTTTTGTGGCTATTTTATGTTTTCACCATTCGACGGCATGTTTTTATGCTTGTGTCTATTTTTTTGCAAATTTACGTCGTATACTCAAACCGGGATCTCTGTGACTATACGGTCAGTTCCTACGACTTACATTGGTCCCGTGCGAGATGTTCGTGACTCTTACGGGACCGTTTTGTGGATGTTTTACATTTTCACCCTTCGATGGCATCTTTTTTATTCTCAAGTCTATCTTTTTGCAAATTTACATCGTACACTCAAACCGGGATCCCGTGACTACCCGGTCGGTTCTTACGAGTCACATTGGTCCCGTGCGAGGTGTTCGTGACTCTTACCAGATCGTTTTGTGGCTGTTTTATGTTTTCACCCTTCGATGGCATGTTTTTATGCTCAAGTCTAATTTTTTGGAAATTTGTGTCATATATTGAAATCGGGAGCCCGTGACTACGCGGTCGGTTCCTACGAGTCACATTGGTCCCGTGCGACAAGTGAATAAGATGAGCGGTCACAAATTGCAAACCCAAGAATAACTTTCGAACCATGACTAATTTTTATTCCCATTTTCACATCTCTCATATTCATCTCAGACTAATCAAGAATATCTTTAAGCTAATAAACAAATTGTTACCAATTAGTTTAATGTGGACCATTGCAGAGAAATTGTCACGCCTTAAACCTAGAAAGTGCTAATCCATTGGATAATGCCTTCTTTTTCTAGTGTTCACCCTAACTATTCTTTGTTCAAAACTTATGTAATCCCCCCCCCCCCCGAAAGTGACAAGATACAAATGCGCCAACAATACCCAAGCTATAGGGGGCACAAAAGAATTAAAATTACGGGGTTTAGACATAAATGGGATCCATACCCAAAATAATTAAAAAATTGAATCAATGCATATTTAACCTTAAAATAAAGTTAATCATATGTCTATACATTACCTGGATATTTTGTTACACCCAACGCCAATCAGAACCTTCTCTATGCTAGCAGGGATGCAATTTCAGATTATGTTGATAGTAGTTCGACCCCAACATCAATGTATCCTATGACAGTGAAAAAATAATGAATTTTATGAAAATAGTTACGTTCAATTAAAAAAATGGTACAACCAAAAAACCAAATTCAAAACTAAAGGAAGAAAACCAGAGCTTGGTCTATGTGTGTGGTGTGATTTTCTTGAGTCACTCACTGCCCCAACTTGACTCGTGGTAAACTTGTTTGAACTGAAATTCGTTAATCCTCATTGATATTTTCTTTCACGTATACAAGGATTACTACTGAGAAAAAAATAACATGCACGCATATTGATAATATTACAATTGATTTTGATTACATTTCAAAATCCAATACCTATTCAATTTTAACAATAATATAAAATGGCATAACAGGTATATCATAATATAACCAACACTAATCTAATTAAACCAGGTATATATCTATTCCTTTTTTTTCACAAGGACAAATCTAAAACCAAATTGAAAATACCAAGGCCAAGAACAAAATTAACACTTACAGAATTCTTAAGGGACTATTTTTTGCTTCTAACCCCCAACCCGGTCTCCACCCGTCTCCACCGCATACTATTTAGGGTTTACTAAACCCTAATATTTTTTTTGACATAAATATACACATACACACACATACAATCTATACATATTTTTTTGACATAGATCTATACATACACACACACACATACAATATAGGATTTATTGAATAAAAAAATAATTTATTTGTTCATAGTTGCACACATAAACATACATATAAACACACATATAAACATAAATCTATACATACACACACATACACACATACAAACGTAAATCTACACATACATACACCGAAATTAGGGCTTTTGATATAAATCACGAAATCCAAATGAAATCAAAAGGAATCAATACATACCAGGGCTTATTGGCATAAACGTAAAAAAATGCACATTAATCACAAGATATGTGATATACTTTTTCATAGGCAAATCAAGAGCACACCTAAAAAATTTAATAACATGTACATTTTTCGACACTAGTATCAATTCAATAAATTCAACATAGTATCCAGAAACCAAGCCAACAATATCTCACTATAGTGCAAAAACTCACAACATGTATATAACCCCCAACCTTATAAGATGGCACGCATATAATCCCCAATAAAATCACGACAAGGTGGATGTAAATTTTTTTACTCATTAAAAATCCATTTAATTATATTTTGTCAAAAAAATTCACACACATATAATCTAGGGTTTATTGGCATAATCTATACATACACACACATACAATCTAGGGTTTATTGACATCATCTATACATACACACAAATAAAATTTAGGGTTTACTAAACCTTAATATTTTTTTGACATAAATCTATACATACACACACATACAATCTATACATACACACATATAATATAGGGTTTATTGATAAAAAAATAATTTTTTTGTTCATAGTTACACACATAAACATGCATATACACATAAATCTATCCATACACAGACATATAAACATAAATCAATACATACACACACACATACAAACATAAATCTACACATACACACATAAAACTTAGGGCTTTGAATAGAGATCATGAAATCCAAATGAAATGAAAACAAATCTATACATACCAGGGGTTAATCACAATGAAATCCAATTGAAATCGCTTAGACCTTAAAAATGACACCAAATCGCATGAAATCCCTCAGCCCTGATACACGGCCCTTACAAAATGCAAACGACTAACCAACGTTTTTTTTTATTAAGTCATGAATCTGGTCACGGCCTAGAGCCGTGACCCACAAAGCGCGCGGCCAATAAATGAAACTCAGGGTATTTCAGGCTCGCACCTGGTCACGGCCTAGAGCCGTGACCCCCCATTGACGACCCTTTTTCACCCTACTACCTGCATGAGGATTGGTCACGGCCAATAGCTGTGACCCACACCATGAAATGAGGGTGTTACTAGCTTTCACCTGGTCACGGCCTAGAGCCGTGACCCACACCCAGAAATGGTCACAGCCCTAAGCCGTGACCCTCAATATGTGTATTCTCTTCTTCGTCATGCCATGGGACACGGACTTGGGCCGTGACCCACCCGCGGCCAAGCTTGGAGGGAATTTCGGCACGAGTTTGGTGCCAAGATGGTCACGACCTGGTCACGGCCCAAGTCCGCGACCACCGTGGTCGCGAACTTGGGCCATGACCACTTACCGAGCATCAATATTTTAGTGTGGTAATAAATATGGTCACGCCAAATATGAGTGGGTCACGGCCCAAGTCCGCGACGAGATGGTCGCAGACTTGGACCGTGACCCACTGGGCGTGACCATTCGTAGGATTTGGTGTAGTGGGAGTGCCTCCAACAGTCAAATAAATGCTAAAATTCCCAACTCCCTATGGAGTAGGGGAAGTGCAAGGTGACCAAACATCGGCGCGCGAATGCTACGTGAACTATTCGAAAGAGATAGAGGCTCATAAGAGGGAAATAACAAAATACAACATCGACACACTTGATCCTAGAGATGAGTCCAAGATTAAGAAGGGAGAGGCCACGGAAGATGTAGAATCCATCATCCTCAATGAGGACGAGCCAGAAAAAAACATCCAAATCGGTAAAGCCCTAAGACCTGAGATTAAGGAAGAACTGGTGAAATTTTTTAGGAAGAGACAAAGTGTTTGTTCCTGGAGCCACACAGACATGCCAGGTATTAATCCTAAGGTCATGTGCCACAAACTCAATGTTATGGAAGACGCTAAGCCCATCAAGAAAATAACAAGAGTATACTCAATAGAGAAGTATGACGTCATCAAAGAAGAGGTCAGAAAGCTTCAAAGAGGTCATATACCCTAAGTGGTTATCTAATATCGTCATCATGCCAAAAGCTAATTGCAAATGGAGGATGTGCGTGACTTCATCGATTTGAACAAGTCTTATCCAAAAGACAGTTTCACCCTTGCTCATATTGATCAAATAGTGGATGACACAGTTGGACATGAGCTCATGAGCTTCATGGATGCCTATTATAAGTATAATTAGATCTTCATGATCCCAGAAGACTCAGAGAAGACAACGTTCATCACAGATAAGGGGACCTATTGCTATAAGGTCATTCCCATCGGGATGAAGAATATATGGGCTACTTACCAACATCTTGTAAATAAGATATTTGAGGATCAAATAGGCAAGTCCATGGAAGTGTATTTGGACGACATGATGACGAAGAGACTGAAGGTCGACACTCACTTGGTCGACCTTGAAAAACTTTTAACACAATGGATAGATACATGATGAAGCTCAACCCAGCCAAGTGTGTCTTCGGGATAGGAGGAGGAAATTTTTTGGGATTCATCTTCAATTAGAGGGGAATATAGGCCAACCCTGAAAAGATCAAGGCCTTTCTAGAAATGAAGACACCCAGATATATCAAAGACGTTCAGAGGTTAACTGGAAGAGTTGTTGCCCTTAATAGGTTTGTCTCTAGAGCTGCATACAAGTGTCTTCCTTTTTTCAAAGTACGTAGAAAGGCCTTCGAATGGGATGATGAGTTTGATAAAGCTTTTAAGGAGCTCAACTCCTACCTCGGCTCTCCCCTACTCATGTCTCGACCCATTTCGGGGGAGAAGTTGTATGTATAACTAGTTGTTTTAGAATCATCCATTAGTGCAGCCATAGTAAGAGAAAATAAAGGAGTGCAGTGGCCAATATACTTCAATAGTAAAGGTCTTCAAGGGTCTGAACAGAAGTACCCTCGGATTGAAAAATTAGCCTATGCTATAATAAATGCTTACAGGAAGATAAAGCCATACTTCTAACCCCACTCTACGATCGTCCACTGATTTCACACTGAGACATGTCCTACATAAGCCTTAGAAATCAGGCAGACTGATGACCTGGGCAATAGAGTTGGGGTAATATGACATTTTTATCAACCTAGGGTTGCCATCAAGGGGCAGGCACTCGTATACTTTGTGGTGAAGTTTACCTGGGAAGAGGTTGAGAGTGAGATTAGTCAAGAGGCTGTAGATGAACCAGATATAAATATCTTCCAAGATCCGAACGACGTTGAGTCAAGCAAAGCCAAGAAAATAATGGTTGCGAATGAGGAAGACATATACCTCTTCAAGTGAGGGACCCTATCGGAGGGAAACTTCTCTTCAAATGAAGTTGTTTGGAACCTCTTCATTGATGGGTCGTCCTATGAAAATGGAAGTGGAGTGGGGATGATAGTGTCAGCACCAGATGGTACCAATATTGAATATGTGATGAGGTTCAACTTCAAAGATTCCAACAACAAGTCAGAATATGAGGCATTGATAGCAAGTCTATCCTTGGAAAAAGCCTATAGTGTTGTCCCACTCCTAGTCCATAATGACTCAAGGTTGGTTGTCAACCAAGTCCTGGGAGTGTATGAGGATAAAGATGAAAGGATGGATAAATACCTGAAAAAGGTGAGAATGATGATGGAAATCTTCAAGGACCTGGACAAGACAATAGTCGAACTGATGCACTTGCAAGGTTGGCCTCAACAACAAGGACGGACAAAAAAAAGAACAGTACCTGTTAAGATTCAGCTCAAACCGACCATTGAAGAAGAAGAGGTTTCCAAAGAGTGCCCCAATTAAAATATGAGAGACTCATGGATGGACCCTCTTATCAGATACATCAAACAGGGAGAGATGCCAGAATCAAAGTTTGAAAGGAGAAAGCTGAGGTTCAGGGCTGCTAAGTTCTCAGTTATAGGCGATGTTTTGCATAAGAAGGGGTTGCTACTCCCTCTCCTCAGATGCATCCACCCTTCAGAAGTTCCACACATCTTGCAAGATGTGCAAGAAGGTTCTTATTCAAGTCACATAGGAGGGAGGCAACTAACTAAGAGGATAATTACTCAGGGGTACTAGTGGTCGACCTTGGCCAAAGATGCAGCTACTTATGTTAAGAAATGCGATAAGATCTAGAGATTCTCCACTATCCCTCATCAACCTCATCAACCTATGATGTCAATCAGCTCACCTTGGCCATTTTCAGTATGGGGTGTTGACTTGGTAAGATCTTTGATAAGAGCTCTGAACAACTATCGATTCTTAGTAGTGGCAATTGATTGCTTCTCCAAATGGGTAGAGGTTGAGCCAATGATCATAATTACAGAACATAAGACCTTTCAATTCATCTGGAAGAACATCATATGAATGTATGGTCTTTAAAACACCCTCATCTCAGATAATGGAACTCAGTTCAAGAATTCTTCCTTAGAAAAATACTGTGAAAGAGTGGTAATCAAGAAGTTCTTCTCTTTTCCTGGCTAATCCCAAGCAAATGGTCAGATCAAGGTTATGAATTGAACAATCCCTAAAGGCTCTACACCAAATCTGTTGAATGTTCATGGTCATTGACCTTGACAAGTTCAACTTGTCAAGGTCAATGACCGTGACAATTTTGGGCAAGACAACTTTTTTTGTCGCGGTCATGGACCGTGACAAGCTCATTAGAATTGTCACGATCATGTCACAGTCCTTGACCGTTACAAGTTTATCACGGTTTATGACCGTGACAAGCCCGTGATAGTTGATAAAAAATTGTCACGGTCAATGACCGTGATAAATCCGTGACAATTATCCTTTTTCATGGACTTGTCACGGTCATTGACCGTGACAATTCTGGGCAGAATTAAAAAAAGTCTACTAGGCAGTATGGCCACTACCACTGCCCAGCAGTATATTTGTACCTGTTATAGCAACGTTGTACCTGTTCAAACATCATATATCAAAATAAACTAGAGAGAATGCAAATATACATTAAAAATAGAAACAATATGCAAACGGGACAACTTTGCATCATGCTATATTTTTGTCGTTTCAATGTTCTTATTAATTTACTTATTTTACTAATCATGTTCTTTGAACACTTTGGAAGCTTTAATTGTTCAACACCACCCTTCATATTTATTATAGTCTTATCCAAAACATTGGCATTCTCCACAAAGTACCTCAACTGTTCAACTCCATTGTTCGACCCCAATCCCGTAATTTCGATTGTCTTTAGGTGTGATCTCAAACAATCTGGTACATACCATTCCAACCACGATGTCCCGATTTGTTCACAACAAAATGAAAAACCGTAATATAAGAAGAAAAAACATCACCATCAATTATCTCAAATCAAGAAACTATTTAGCTGGAAGTGATGTTATGAACCCTTGACGTACCTCAGAGATAAGAAACTCTAGAAGAGGAGAACTTTGAGAAAATCCAGCACAAATTTCCAGTTCTAGTACCACTATAAGAATCAGCCACTAGAAGACACCTCACAAGAGAGATTTTATAAATGAATGGAAAAGTAATAAATCTCATAAATATAGTCATTTATGCAAGAAACAATAGCAGAGATATTATAGATTACGAACATGGTAGAACATGATAATGAAATAGACTTTACGTTGAAAATCCTTCAAAGAAGCTTAAATAAACATATGGCATAACCAAGGGCAGAGCCAGGATTATCATAAGGGGTGGGCTAACAACAAATAAATATTCATAATAATAGAATTAAGCTAAAACAAGAAAAAAATGACGAAGCATAGTTTAATATTCTAATTCATTCACAATAAAAACTTAAATTGTATCGAAATTGTGCATGACTAATCTTAAAAGAATTCAAATTCATTAAGTACAAAAAAATTCTGCCAAAATTATACAGACGAGTATTTAACGATTCATATCTATCGATTACAAAATCTAAATCCATAGTCAACGAAAGTTACCGTTAAAGAAAGGGAAACAAGAATTCGATAAGAAATTCATTTCGCATTGAGTTGCGATTCAATTTATTAAATCCGTAACCAAACAAAATCATAAATGAAATTTAATAAATGAAATTGAAATCATAATAATATAATGTAAATATAAAATGAAATTTAAATCGAAATCGAAATCGAAATTGAAATTAAAATATTCATATAAATATAAATATAAATACGTTACCTGTAGTGCCACCCAAACAACTAACTTGAGCTCATATCGATTAGTATAAACAAAACTTAGATTTCTAGTATGTTTCATTTAATTATGTCTTATTTATATTTGATTTTTAAATTTCAATTTCAAATTCAATTTATAATAGATAGTTCCTCCAAAAGTAACAACTTTAAGCGACTAAGAATATTATACAGAAATTATGTAGTCCCAAAATGTCCAAACGGGACAATTCGAGGGATCTCATTACAGGGGTAATGACTCTCGAATGGGACTAAGGGCTATTAAATGCGTATGCATAAGAACTAGAAGGCTAGTATCTATGAGCACTATATGTAATTTCAAGAATATTTCATTTAATTATCATATGATATATATATTGTTCGATATATAAAGTAATTTTCAAAAAAAGTTGAAAAATCCCACCCCCATATGGACATTAATGTAGTGGTTATGCAACTTTTAAAATTAACCAACCCAACATCGATCCAATATAATCCAACAGTAATGTCAACAACAAATGTGGATCCCGTACTCCTTCGAATTCATATACTCAATTAATTATTTACATCAATTAAACTAACAATTAAAGTATACAATTATTAATTTACTAATTTACCATGAGGGACAATCCTACTTTCATAATTAATCATATGTTAATCTACAAATTTACAATGAGGGGCAATCATATATTAATTTATTAAAAAAGTTAATAATCAATAAATTCATTTACAAGGGACACTATGCACAAACACGCACATACATGCACACTACACACACATATACACACACGCACACTTACACAGACATAGACACACGCAGCCCCCCGCCCCTACCCCACCCCCACCCCCACCCCCATCCCTGCCCCCTCCCCTTCCCCCACCACACACACACACACAAACATCCCCACCCCCGTCCCCACACCCCCCACCACACACACATGCACACGCACCCTGCCCCACCCCCTTCCCCCACCACACACACATACACACACCCTTCCCCACCCCCTTCCCCCACCACCACACACACACAGACCCACCCCCTCCCCACCCCTTGTAACAACCCAGACATTTGAGCGACTATTTTATATTATTTTGCCTGATGGGCTAATATTATAAAATTGGGAAAGTTGGAGTAGGTATTATTTCCCGTGATATTAAGGGATGATATTTACTATGTTTTGTCTATTTACCGTTATGATAAGGTAAATAGCATTATATTGTCTTTTATTGCGTTGTTATATGTTATACGAAGGGTTATAACTCAATTATGTGGCTACGAGTCATTTTAATGGTGTATTAGTATGTAAAAGAGGGGAATTCATGTTTAGACCCCGTTTAAGTTCTCCTGACCCTTTTATTTCCCTTACCTTATGTTAGAAGCCAAGGGAGAGAGAGAGAGAAGAGAGAGCTTGGGAGAAATGGAAGATTCGAGCCGGAATTCGTTGCTACCGGGGGAGAATCCGAGACTACAAACTTGAGGCAAGTTTCTTACTTGCTAGATATTGATTTAAAGTGATAAATTGCATGTATGGTTAGATTTTGGAGATCAAAACCATTTTTGGGTTTGGGGAATTTTCGGTGTTTAATCCTTTAACCTTGATTCAAATGAGATTTGAGGAATAAATATTAGTCATTTATAGTATAGAAATGATGTAGTATAAATAGTTATTGTTGACGTTGGAAGAAATCAAGAAATTGAGGGTTTTGGAATTTTAGGGTTCTTCAACCGGTAGCCCAAATTGGGCAAATTCACAGGGCCGAATGGATTCGGCTCCCAGGCGAATCGATTCGGTTAGGGGAAGTATGTAATACCTCGTAATTCTGCTTAATTAGGAAAATACGTTTTATTTAAATTACGTGAGTAGAGTAATTTAATGAGAATTTTATTTAAATTACTTGAGTAGAGTAATTTAATGTGACTAAATACGTTTTATTTAAATTACGTGAGAAGAGTAATTTAATGAGATATAATGTTAATAACGATGAATATGACGATTAAAAATTTACTAAATGTGAGTAGTAGATTTTTAATGTTGATATGTACAGTCTAGTGACTATATGGACGTACCGGAGTTATCTCAACAGAGTGTCGCGCGTAGGACAAAAATTAAGGATGAGAGTAGAAAAATAATTAAGAGACTCAAACGATAATTTAGAGTCCACAGTTGATTTCGAAAGGGTCTAATTAGTCAAAATAGTGTACCCGGGGGTACTAGTTGAGTGCCGGGTCATTTTCGGACTAAACCGGGACCATTCGGGGCCATTTTGGTCTCTTTACAATTATGGGGAAGTAGACCTACGAATTTTGAAACCGTAGATAAGATTATAAGAGTGGATGCTTGGGTTAGAAAGAAAGAAAATACACCATAGCCATTAGAGAAGAAAGAGAGACAATTTCCTAAGGCAAAAGAAGGAAGGAAGGGAAATTCTAAGGAGATTTCACCATAAAGTTGTTGGGAAGGAGGATTGAAGGATCAAAATCATCAACCATCATCAACAACCACGAAAGCAGACCCTACAAATCATAAGGCAAGTGGTTATTTACAAAATAATTGAGTTATAATACCCATAATTAAGCTTTAGTAAGAACATGATTTGTATGATATTCTTGGGAATAAAACAATTGATTATGATCCATGATTGATAAGGATTGCATGTAGGACATTTTTGGATTTCCATGTATGCCGATATCATAGAAAACTAGATGATAAATTCGAAAGAGAATCTAGAATTTGGATGAAAGATATAAAGAATGCATTTTTATGGTTCTTGAATATTAAAGACATTTTTAGTTGATTTGGCCAAGATTTATAATGATTTTGTTGTTTTAAATCGTTAGTAATCATCCCAGAACATGTAGGAATGATTAGAAATTATTGGTTGTAAATATGGTGGATTATCATGAAAGATAGAGAAATAAAAATGGTGAAACCCGTAGGAAGAAGATGAACTGGGTCTGTCACTGCTTGATCGATCGATCGACCTTTGAATGTCGATCGATCGACCATATCCCATCGATCGATCGACCCTGGCTGGACTTTAGAGAATTTTGTGAATAAATTTCTTTAATTACCGTCGCTTAATGGGAACCTTAGAAATGATATTTTACCTATGAGGGGACTTTATAATTACCAGTAGGTGTACCATTAGGTTTCTCCACAAATGATTGAGTGGAAATTTTGGAGAAATGGACTGACGAAATAACGATCGATTTAGCCGTATGTTGAGATTATGAGAATTTAATTACAGAAAGAGTGAGATTTAATTTCAGAAAGAAAATACCAGTAGGTTAAAATTAACTTAACTACTGAATTAAGGGAGGGGTAACTAGGGCCCTTAGAGTTGCGTGAATACTCGAATAAATACAATAGTGAAATAAATTGTAATTAATAAGTACGGTGAATATAAGTAAAATATATATCACGTACGGGTATGATTTGATAGGTCGGGTGTGTACCTTCTAAATTATATAAAAGTTTAGGTTAAGAGAATATTAGCTAAATTAATTATGTTAGGATCGATGTGACATTCCGAACTATCATATAATTATTATATGTTTGGGGTCGATGAAAAATGCTTAACCAAACTTTTAACTGGTGTCGCGGTGAAAGAGTCCCGAATCAGAATATGTGTATATATTTATATTTTTAAATAGTTGGGGTCGATGGATCATTCCGAACCAACTTTCACTTGGGGTCGATGAATCATTTCGAACCAAGAGTCCTTTATGTGTAATAGAAGGATATGTTAGTGGTAACTTATATTAAATACATTGTTGTGTGATAAAATGTATTCTATGTGCATAATCTACTAATTTAGAATAGTAGACAATGAAATAAAATGTAAATGTCTTAGTAATAATTTATAGCGTGATAGAATTATTACAAGAATAAGGACAACGAATAGTAAATAAGTTAACTACGGTTATGGGTAGTATAACTAGGTAGACTAAGTATCCTCGATAGTTACGTACTATGTAAGAGAGGTGAGGAAGTTCAAGGGAGTGTGCGAAATCTTAATATGTGTAATCAATAACTTAATCATGATAACTTCTTGCAAAATATTTTCAAATGTTTTGAGTACTAACTCTTGCTATGTAAAATTTTAAAAAATCTTTTAGGTGCCCAACCACAGGGACATCCAGCATGATTTTATTCCAGAGATTTGGGAGTTTCAGCATGTGTGGATGTTGCAGGGATTGTTTAGACACTTCCTCTTTTTCAGTTCTAGTGCATGATCTCAGTTTTAATATTCTTAGTTGGGACATGTTGTTCTACCTTTACTATTACAGTTTATTCTAGTTATGGATTTGTAGTTGTCTTTTATTGGCCGTGGTTTTCGGCAAGACTTTACCTGCTTTCAGAGTATTTATACAAACTGCTTATTTATTAGTAGAATTTGTAATGTGGTTGTATGGTGAATGTTCTATTTAAGAAGGATAAAATTTGGCACCCGTTTAATTTCATTTAGGTGGTTAGTAAATTAAAAGGCGTTCGACAGTGATGCTAAGAATGAACCATTTAAGAAACTTGTTTAAATTAAAATAAGGCTTGATCACCCAAGGTTTAATTAGGTGGGGTGTCACAGCAGAATACAAGTCTGGGAGACTGAATCAATTCGGGTCAAGGATGAATCGATTCGAACAAATGCAGAAAGTTGGTTTTACTCACCGAATCGATTCGCTTTTAGGCAAATCGATTCTCAACCAGGGACGAATCGATTTAGCCATAGGGCGAATCGATTTGGCTGCCCTGTTTTTGTGGGATTTTCCTAGTTTTGTTTTAACCCTTACCTTTTAGGTTCGAGGTTTAGTAACCTTCCTTTGGGAAGTAATGGAGAGTCCTAAGAGGTTGTTTTGGGTAGACTAATGTACTAGGATAATAAGAGGATAATTGGGCTTACCCCATTAGCTTGTTTATGTAGGTTAATGTCCGAATGATATAGGAAGTTAACCTAAAATTAATAGAAGGTAAAAATATTAATGTTGAGACTTTTGGGAGTCTATTATTGAGGGAGACTCATTTTGATGATTTATGGTTTTGTGTTGGGCTCTTGGAGACTAGTGTGAGTCTATTGGCACTTCGGGTCTTAGGTCATTAAAATAATATGACTCTAAGAATAAGAAATGTATATTCTAAAATTTGGCACAAATGGATGAGTTTATATGTTTTACATAATTTAAAAGTGCTTGATTTCAAAATAGAAAAATGATTTTCATAAATGTTAATTTATGATTACACACCTCTCTAAATCGCTATCATAAGGGATGTTGCTCGTGTTAAGGTGAAGTCCCCCGACTAATGAATGCAGGGTGAATATAGTCCTTTGGCCATATAACCGGTTATTGTATATTTATTGTGCGCTAGTGAGATAATTCTTGGTGTGTTTATGACTCACTCACAGGTGTATGGCGACTTCCCGACATTTCGGTATGATCCCATGTTGTCTTGTTTGATAGGCCCGGGAAGATGATAGACATTTAGGGGCGCGTCTAGTGGGGAAACCCTGAGGGACGGTCTCAGAATGGTTATATGTATGTGAATATAACTATTTTTAATAATGTGGGACATTATTTATGTTAAAGCATTTTATGATAATAAAATGGCTTTACTTACATTTCCCGGATGGAAGAAGGGAAATGGGGAGGTTAAGTACATTTTTCGGATGGATGACGGAAAATGGAAGATATGAAATGAAATGGAAAAGCATTTTTATGTTAATAAAACTTGGTTTTAAAATATGTATTTTTCCTGGGTGGAAGAAAGGAAATAAAATTGGTAAAGAAAGTTTTAAAATGATATTGTTTTGATAAACATTTGATAAAATGAATTGCCATATATGTATTTCCTAAAGAGAATAGGAATTGTGCCATTGGTTTGTGAATGAAATGGGGTTATAAATTATCTCTTTGACTAATGTAACTGAGTTCTCCCATGCATATATATATATGATCATTGAGCATCATTGACACTGCGCTAGGTTGTTCTTTTAGAATGGAGAGGTGAGAAATATTATGTTAATTGTGAAAGAATTACGCACTTAACTGTCAAGAATTTTAGTCACATGGTAATCATATCAAACCGGTTCCAGATCCATCTATATTTCTTTGTTTTGCATGCAACTCCTTGTCCGTTCAGGTGCTCTATCGCAAGGACACCCGTATTGACTCTCCATTCTAGTTGTCAGGGAGCTATAGAATATTACGGATGTTGTAGGAAATTTGTTAGAGATGCTTCATTCCATTGTACTCTAGTTATGTTCAGTTTATTTATTCAGGCGTGTTGCCCAAGCTTTATATTCATTTATTATACCGTGATATATAAATTTTAATACTCGGTGTAACTATTTGTATTGGTCTATTAACCGACAGCTTATTCGGTTATTATTTATTATATAGTCTTTTCGTTACCCGTTGATTTTTTTTGCTTGTGCACCGTTTTCGCAAATTGGATTGTCTAAGTGTTTTTCTTTTATTTAAAATTTTTTAAATTTGATAGTCCGTTTTCTAAAATGATTGGTGGTTATCTCGTACTATTATTTTAATCGACCGTGATGCTGAGAATGGACCATCTATGATTCCTATGATTATTAGAGTATTGGACTGGCCACCTATTATTTTAGTAGGTGGGTTGTCATAGATGGTATCAAAGAATTAGGTTCTAGAGTCCTTAGGAAGCTGTGCAGACATATTTCACTTTCAGCGTTACTTCTGATTTGATATAAAGCCTTAAGATTATGATCGTTGATTTTTCTTGTGAGATTTTGTTCTCCTGCTATGATATGAGAACCCCGAAAATCTTTTGCGCGTTCCAGTGAAATTCGCAAGTCATATGAGGAAGGGCATCAGAGGAGACCATTGTGAAGGCGTCATGACATGGAATTACTGAGAACTGTAAGCTGTAGTCGGGGATGACGGCCGCTGTAAAGGTTGCTCCCTTTGTAGCATTATCTTATATTGCTACCGCGACTACTAAGTACTATAGATATAGTTTTTAAAGTACCGCTATAAGTAGAGAGTCGTACTAAGTTTGTGATTCCTAGCGATAATAAGTTGGAGTTGATAGGTCCTTGACGAGGACCACATGTTCAAGTTCGGTCAGATGGAGGAAGTGTAACCTTATTCAGTGAGAATATAAGGCCCGAGAGGGGGTGTCGAAGTTCCTAGGTGCGGAGACTGGAGGAAAATCTTTTACCCATAGGAATAAGGTTGAAATAGCGGATATGGTAGTCGCCATATTGCGGTGGAGCAGGAAGCTTTGCCCATAGAGAAACCCTATAGGCATATTCAACAGTGAGTTTCTATGGCATGTCAGTAATGATGAGAAAGTAGATTCTCAAATATTCACTCGAGGTTCGGTCAGAGGTCGATCATGAATAAAGAGCTATAGGGTTAAGGAAACCTTGAATCCAAGTGGGTTGATACAAGGGAGAGAGATCCCTTCAATGTAAATAATAGGCTCCCAAGTAAGTGTTGCTAACACTTCTAGAGAAGTAGTGTTCATTGGACCATATTAGCGGACATCCAATCGGGGAAGACTCACTGAACTAAGGCCGAGGAGGCTAGTAAAATGTTCTCTTTGCTGAAGAAGTGAAAGGAACTACGCATTTTGATCTTTTCGGGCAAGAATAGAGTGCCTAATTAGGGCATAGATGGGAGTAGTTTGGTTTGGTTAAGACTAGAATAATGTGTATGAGAACCATTGGTGGTGGCCAAGGAAATTGGTATGAATGTTGGCAGGAGTCCCACCTTAGTTGAGGGTGGATTATTCCTTATGATAAGATGGAGTAGTATTGTATTTACTCTAGATTCGGGTGTGTATATTGAGCTAGTGGCACTATCGACGTTATTATAGAAGTGTATCTATAAGACTCCCGTGGTAGGGAGGTTCTGTATTTTCTTCGCTCATTATAAGGCGAGTGATGATATTCTAGAAGTATATGTGTGGTATGTGCTACTCGTATTATATGTGTTATACGAGTGGAAATCTTTGTGGTTTGGTTAGAGCGATAGCAAGCGAATAAATCATGACGCTATCCTATTTCTAGTTCTAGAGAAGAACTAGTTGTTCTATAATATCTCTCCTGGATACACGTTGAGACTTTATAGAGATGGTTTACGGTATGTAGGCAGTTTTCATTTCTTAATTTGTTTGTTTTATTTTATTTCATATTTACTTTGTTTGTGTATGATGTTGCCATATCTCCACGACTAACAAAGTTAAGTAGTAATGCATAGGAGGGGGTCCTTGTTTGGATTTCGGTTTTGAGAGATGCTGCACGCGTGAACCTTAATGAAGTTGGAAGTGGAGAGATGCTGTAATTCTTTTCTTGTTCTTTCTTTTCTTTCTTTCTGTTGGTTGAGTGCTGGGTTGGAAGGTTTAGCCGAGAATCACGTGATTGAGTGATTAAGGGGCTAATATAAAGTTAAAGTGCAAGATATGATCACTGTAATAGTCCTTCCCTCTGATCGATGTGGGGGAGACTAAGATATGAAAATCGGATTGAGACTTGTGGTTATGACTTAATGAGAAGGCCATTTATAAAAAGATGTATGTATGTATATTGGGATACAGCATTTGTGGCATCTTACAGAAAGTAAATGCCAGGTTAGTTAAATTTTCAGTTAATTGAAATGGTAAGACATAGAAGTAGAAGTGTATTAGTAGAGTTACAAATTAGGAATTTTAGTAGTCCCGATCATGTGTCTTAGATCGTCATATCGCGATGACCGACGATGCGAGGTATTAGTGTAACGGGAGGGTTCCTAATTTGGATTTCGCCTTGGCGAGACGTCCCACGCAAGAAATCGAGCGAATGTCGGAAGTTGGGAAAAGTCTAGGACACTAGGGATATGATTAGTATAATATTTATAAGACTTGATTAGGATATATATAGACTTTAGGATTATTAGGACGTAAGGCCCTTAAAGCATATAACATTGTTTTAGGAAGGCGGTAGGGAGTTGACCACAATAGGTTTGTGGGTTAACTCTAAGTAGGATTAGGTTCCTAGAAAGAATAAGTATGGGATTTCAAGTGATTCAAAATGTTTAGGCCATAGAAGGTGGGGCCTCTCTTAGATAGAGCGTTACGTCGGTAACCTATCTTTTGGGGAGTTAAAAGGATGAGTTGACTTTTACTCCTGCACTCGTGTTGTTAAGATCGGGAATGGATATAACGAACGAGAGTCTTCCAGGAATGAGAAGTATTAATACTAGAGCATGGACCCATTGTTTATGCATCTCACAAACTTAAATTTCATGAGAAGCGTTATCCGACGCTTGATGTAGAGTTCATTGCGGTAGTACTCGCCTTAAAGAAATAGAGGATATAGTTATTGGGCGGGAAAATTGGTCTTTCCGTGAGCAACAAGTAACAGAGCTGGTGTTTGGAGTTCGTAAAGGACTATAAATTGGATATTCCCTTTCGCTAAGGAGGTGCGAATAGGGTGGCGGTAGAGACAAGTAGAGAACCATGGGAGTTATTAGTGAAGGCATGGGAAGCCTAGTGGAACGAGTTTAACCGAGAGGATGCTATATCAAAAGAATTCCTGTTCGTGATTTAGCATTTCACCTACTCGTGTGAAAAGAGTAGTGCGGAGCGAGGAAGGGTATGTCCGTGGACGTTCTTATTGAATTACCATTATTTTAACGGTAAAGATTATTGGTAAAGTTTCCAGAGAGAATTGCGAACTGTATAGAACTGGAGTATATCCTACCACCCAAAAGTGGATAAGTGAATGGAAAAAGTTAACCAAATGTCAGAGGGCATATTTAAATGGGTATGTTCGACTTAAGTGAAGTGATTGGGCTCATTGAGCCGCATACTTGCAAGGGCTACGCCAATGCGAATAGAAGTAAGTAGTGTTGGGGTTGAGCGATTATATGCTAGTGTAGTTATTCCCTGGCAAGGGTATAACGTGATTCGGGAAGAAAGGCAACTTGTGCTGAGATATGTAGGTTTCATCTTCCGTTATAAAGGGGTGAGATTGATTGTTAATGAGGGATGATTTGGTGATATGTTGGATCACGAAGAAAGTAGATTGAGATCGAAGAGTGACGACCTTAGTCCGAGTCCAATGGGGATGCCGCACTGGCGAGGGGTTTGGTAAGGATGATAGAACAATAGTTTAGTATAGTATACCCTTGATATGGTTGTACGGTACGCCTGAATTTTGAGGGAAAAATTCCCTTCTAAGGTGGGGAGTATGTAATAACCCAGACATTTGAGCGACTGTTTTATGTTATTTTGCCTGATGGACTAATTTTATAAAATAGGTAAAGTTGGAGTAAGTATTATTTACCGTGATATTAAGGGATGATATTTACTATGTTTTGTCTATTTACCGTTATGAGAAGGTAAATAGCAATATACCGTGTTTTATTGCGTCGTTTTATGTTATATGACGTGTTATGACTCAATTATGTGGTTACGAGTCATTTTAATAATGTATTAGTAATTAAAATAGGGGAATTCATGTTTAGACCCTGTTTAAGTTCTCCCAGCCCTTTTATTTCCCTTACCTTATGTTAGAAGCCAAGGGAGAGAGAGAGAAAAGAGAGAGCTTGGGAGAAATGGAGAGAAAGGGCGAGAAATGCAAGATTGGAGCCAGAATCCGTTGCTACCGGAGGAGAATCTGAGACTACAAACTCGAGGCAAGTTTCTTACTTGCTGGATATTAATTTAATGTGATAAATTGCATGTATGGTTAGATTTTGGAGATTAAAACCATTTTTGGGGTTTTGGGAATTTTTGGTGTTTAATCCTTTAACCTTGATTAAAATGGGATTTGAGGAATAAATATTTGTCATTTGTAGTATAGAAATGATGTAGTATAAATAGTTGTTGTTGACGTTGGAAGAAATCAAGAAATTATGGGTTTTGGGATTTTAGGGTTCTTTAACCAGTAGCCCAAATTGAGCAAATTTGCAGGGCTCCCAGGCGAATCGATTCGGTTAGGGGGCAGAATACAGGCCTGGGAGATCGAATCGATTCGGGTTAAGGCCAAATCGATTTGGACAAATACAGAAAGTTGTTTTTACTCACTGAATCAATTCTCTTTTAGGAGAATCGATTCGCAACCAGGGGCAAATCGATTCGGCTGCCCTGTTTTTGTGGGATTTTTCTAGTTTTGTTTTAGCCCTTGTCTTCTAGGTTAGAGGTTTAGGAACCTTCCTTTGGGAAGTAATCGGTAGTCCTAGGGTTTTTTTTGGGTAAATTAATGTCCTAGGATAATGAGAGGATAGTTGGTCTTACCCCAAGGGATAGTTTATGTAGGTTAATGTGCGAGTGATATAGGAAGTTAAACTAAAATTTATATAAGGTAAAAATGTTATTGTTGAGACTTTGGGGAGTCTATTATTGAGGGAGACTCATTTTGATGATTTATGGTTTTGTGTTTGGATCTTGGAGACTAGTGTGCGTCTATAGGCACTTCGGGTCTTAGGTCCTTAAAATAATATGACTCTAAGAATAAGAAATGTGTATTCTAAAATTTGGCACAAATGGCTAAGTATATATGGTTTTCGATAATGTAAAAGTGGATGATTTCAAAATAGAAAAATGATTTTCATAAATGTTAATTTATGATTACACACCTCTCTAAATCGGTATCATAAGTGAAGTTGTGCGCGTTAAGGTGAAGTCCCCTGATTAATGAATGTAGGGTGAATATATTCCTTTGGCCATATGACTGGTTATTGTATATTTGTTATGCACTAGTGAGGTAATTCTGGATGTGGTTATGACTCACTCACATGGGTCTGGCCACTTCCCGACGTTTCGGTATGATCCCAGGTTGTCTTATTTGATAGGGCCTAGAAGATGATAGCCATTTAGGGGCGCGTCCAGTGAGGAAACCCGGAGGGACGGTTTTAGAATCATTATATGTATGTGAATATAACTATTCTTAACAATGTGGGATATTATTGATGTTAAAGCATTTTCTGATAATAAAATGGCTTTACTTACATTTCCTGGATGGAATAAGGGAAATGGGGAGGTTAAATACATTTTTCGGATGGAAGAAGGAAAATGGAAGATATGAAATGAAATGGAAAAGAATTTTTATGTTAATAAAACTTGCTTTTATAATATGTGTTTTTCCTGGGTGGAAGAAAGGAAATAAAATTGGTAAAGAAAGTTTTAAAATGATATTGTTTTGGTAAACATTTGATAAAATCAATTGCCATATATGTATTTTCTAAAGAGAATAGGAATTGTGCCATTATTTGTGAATGAAATGGAGTTATGAATTGTCTCCTTGATTAATGTAAATGATTTCTCCCATGCATATATATGATCATTGAGCATCATTGATACTGCGCTAGGTTGTGCTTTTAGAATGGAGAGTTGAGAAATATTATATTAATTGCGAGAGAATTACGCACTTAACTGTCATGCCTTTTAGTCACATAGTAATCATATCAAATCGGGCCCTGACCCATCTATATTTCTTTGTTTTTCATGTAACTCCTTGTCCGTTCAAGTGCTTTATCGCAAGGACACCCGTATTGACTCTCCATTCTAGTTGTCAGGGAGCTATAGCATATTGCGGATGTTGTAGGATATTTGTTAGAGATGCTTCATTCCATTGTACTCTAGTTATGATCAGTTTATTTATTCGGGCATGTTGCCCAAGCTTTGTATTCATTTATTATACTATGATATATAAATTTTAATACTCAGTGTAACTATTTGTATTGGTATGTTAACCGACAACTTATTCGGTTATTATTTATTATAGTCTTTCCGTTACCCGTTGATTTTTTTTGGTATGCACCGTTTTTGCAAATTGGATTGTCTAAGTGTTTTTATTTTATTTACAAAATTTTAAATTTGATAGTCCATTTTCTAAAATGATTGGTGGTTATCTCGTAGTATTATTTTAATCGATAGTGATGCTGAGAATGAACCATCTATGATTCCTGTGATTATTAGAGTATTGGGCTAGCCACCTATTATTTTAGTAGGAGGGTTGTCACACCCCCACCCACCACACACATGCACACTCACACACACACATATATATATACACACACACACACACACACACATATATATATATATATATATATATATATATATATATATATATATAAATGGAAGAGAGAGGAGGGAAGAAATCAGTGAGGAAAAAAAAGGAGGGGCAAGGGTTTTTTGTTGTGAAATTTGTCACGGACTTGTCACGGTCATTGATCGTGAAAATATTGTCATGGTCAATGACCGTGACAAGTCCATGACAAGTACTGTTTATCATGGACTTGTCACAGTCAATGACCGTGACAAGTCTTTGTCACAAACTTATCACGGTCCTTGACCGTGACAAAGCTAGCCGATGGAAGGGTGCCAATTTACCCATTTTGGTGTAGTGTGCGATAAAGAAGAGGTTGGAAGAGACCAAAGGGAGATGGATAGAGGAAGTATATGCCGTATTATGGGCCTACAGGATGACAATAAGCACACCAGCGGGAGAGACCCCATTTATGTTAGCTCATGGCTCATAAGTTATCATCCCTACGGAGGTAGGACTTCCCATTCATAGACTTCAGAACTACGACCCTCAGAAGAATGGAGAGCAGAGAAAACTTGATCTAGATTTGATTGAAGAAATAAGAGACTATGCGAAGATTAGGTAGGAAGCCTACCAGCAGAGAACTGCGAGGTTCTACAACCAAAGGGTGAAATCAAAGCCTATAACTGTGGGAGACCTAGTCCTAAAGAATACGTTGCAAAATGAAAATAAGCTCCATCCAAACTGGCACGGTCCTTACAGAGTAGTTGAGGAGGTTGTGCCTGGTACCTATCGGCTGTAAAACCTTAAAGGATAACCTTTCTCCAACCCTTAGAATGCCAACCACTTGAAGAAATACTACATATGATGTTTCAGCTGTTCTTAGCCTTTTGTAACACGTGTACGAGTTTATGCAAAGGATGTTAATGAAAAGATAGAAATATGTGTGATAATACTTTGTTGCATTATGTTTAAACATCATTAGTTTTGTGAAAATTATGAGGGTAAACATCATAATTTGGTGACCTGAGACTTTAAACATCATTAGTTTGGTGAAATTTCTGAGGTGAAATATCATAATTTGATGACCTCATAACTTAAACATCATTAGTTTGGTGAAAATTATGAGGGTAAACATCATTATATGGTGGCCTCGGACCTTAAACATCATTAGTTTGGTGAAAATTACGAGGGTAAACAACATAATTTGGTGACCTCAGACCTTAAACATCATTGGTGCGGTGAAATTTCTGAGGTGAAACATCATAATTTGATGACCTAAGACCTTAAACATCATTAGTTTGGTGAAAATTATGAGGTAAAAACATCATTATATGGTGATCTCAGACCTTAAACATCATTAGTATGGTGAAAATTATGAGGGTAAGCATCATTATATGGTGACCTCAGACCTTAAACATCATTAGTTCGATGAAAATTACTAGGGTAAACATCATTATATGGTGACCTTAGACATTAAACATCATTAGTTTGTTGAAAATTATGAGGATAAACATCATTATATGGTGACCTCAAACCTTAAAAGCCATTAGTTTGGTGAAAATTATGAGGGTAAGCATCATTAGTTTGGTGAAATTTCTGAGGTGAACCATCATAATTTGATGACCTCAGACCTTAAACGTCATTAGTTTAGGGAAAATTATGAGGATAAAACATCATTATATGGTGACCCCCGACCTTAAACATCATTAGTTTGGTGAAAATTATGAGGGTAAATATCATTATATGGTGACCTCAGACTTTATAAACAACATTCAAGAGAAAACGTTCATACATAACATTGAAAGAAACAATATAATCTAAAGAAGATGGGATTAATGATTATCATTGAACAACATTCAAAGTTACAAATTTTAAATACCAAGATGCCATCATAGTACAAAAAATCTAAGGGGTACAGATAAGAAAGGAAACAAAAATTATAAGTTAAAAACTTCACAAGAAAAGGCCTAAGTCGTGTCTTCGTGGCCGACATTGGTCACCTCAGCCCCATCATCTTGAGGATTAGCATCTGTAGTCTCAGTGACTTCTAGGGGAGCAGTCTCAACAAGTGCAACAACGGCCTTCTCAACCTCTTGCAGGGCCTGGGAAAATCGGGGGTCACCAAAGCCTAGACCCTCAAAGTCTGAGGTAGTCAGACTCCGTGACTCTTTATCCTTAGAGGCTGCCCATTTTCTAGTTGCTTTGATACCTCTTTCAAGGTATTCTAAGACAAAACTAATGAATTCATCAGAGACCTTATAGTCTTCAATAATCTTCTCTGTAGCATCCTCTAAAGTAGCCTTGACCACAACATCCACCTTAGTCTGAAGGCCATCATCTTTAGACTTCAGAGATACATTATGGTCCTTCTTGAGCTTGGAAATGTCCCTGTCCCACTGTTGGACAACCCCCTTCATCTTTTCAACCTCATTCATCTCTTCCTTCATCATTTTAACCTCTGCATTAAAAGAGGCTTGAACCTTCTCAGCTTCTTGACCTTTCTATATGAGGGGCATCTTCTTTAGGGTCCAATAGACAAAACGACGCAAGGATGAGATACCCTACAGTAGAAGGTCAGACGCATGAACGTATGATCTATGATTTCTAAAAGAGACGAGGTTACACTTGAGGAAAGAAAATGAACAAAAACATATAACTGAATTGATATGTGAAGGGTAAACTCGTCCAGCAATGGGACGTCCAAAGAGCGTAAGAAATGCTTATCATCTTCAGTCATTATTGCGTCGATAGCATCGGCAGCCTTCAGACTATGGCCAATGAGGCTATCACTAATCTTCAGCTGAGATAGATGATTCGTTAAGTCATCATCTGTGGAGATGGGAATAGCATGATCCCCTCTCTGAGTCTTTCCCAGCCTCAAATGCTCCGGGTCATCTACGGTCTTCCTCTTCTTGGTGACATCGGTCTGGGATGTGCCGACGTTCTTCTTGGTTGTAGGTGGCACTACAAGAAAAAATACTTTTTATGAGATTTTTAAGTGTCATGAAATGCATTTTATGACGCTTTATTTTTTAATAAAAAACATCCTGAGTTTGGGTGTCATAATTAATACCCATAAAAAGTGTTATATTAGATAACATTTTCTATGACTTTTTTTTAAAAGTGTCATATCTACTACAAAAAAAGGTCATAATATACTTTATAAGATGTCATATTTGATTTAAAAAACGTAATGATAAACAGTTTTCAAATTTTTAAAAAGGTCATATAAAAAATTTCATCACATGAGGGTTTAATATTAACGGTCATAAATTAAACATATAATAAAAAAAATCATTATTAATGTCATAGTTGACAAATAAATCTAAACAGCACACCAAAATTATTAGAATCATTTATAGCCAATAAATACAGCTAACACTCCCACTATCATATTTTTTTTTTGTCTCACATCAAATTGAGGTAACACAAACCAAATTAAATTTATCTATCAAATTTAAGTGTTCCTCCATAGTAATAATCACATCATAATTTTATACAACAATGTGCTGAAGTCCTCTTCCCGCTTGCGTTCATTGTCATGTTGTCTAACATCAATACACCTTTAACATACCTCTAAGTATATGCTCCTGCATAAGTTCAGGACATCATATATAAATCTCTACTGCAATTTAAAACACAACATATGAATTCCTATTTTTTCAAAGTATAAAGTCATGTATAATTTAAATCAAAAAGATTTTTTATATAACACAAACAATTGTAAACAAATTTAAAAAAATTGGACAGAAAATGTGTGTCTATTCGTTTTCTGGTATGTTTATTAGTTGTTTTACTTTTTCGTCCACCAATACCCAATTTTTAAATGCATCTCTATTCGGCTTAATAAATTTAGAACACTTATTGATTTTAGAAAATTTTGACAGAGTTTTCTTTGTTTATTCGTGAAATCCAACCTGTTTTAACATTAAAATAAACTCAATAACAAAAGCCACAACTAAACCACCAATAAATACATTCCACCGATTCAACATATCTAAGATTAATAAAAATTAATTCCATCTACATAAAGGTTCACCGGACTCATGTCCGAGTTTTAAAAAAATGTAATAATAATATCACACGGCCCGCACAGCCTAATAATAATCTCAACGCTAGTCCCTTGTCAGGTATGCTTCCCTCTTTTCATATTGTTATGTTCTTATCTTATGTTTCTACCCTCCAACCCCAACTCTAAAGTTTTATACCTAGAAATTTTAAATTTAGAACGACATTCAAATCCATGAGTCTCGTGACCACACAGGTTGTTTGTACAAGTTACTTTAATCGTGTTTATATAGGTGTGTTTGCCTCTTTCCGTAATTTTTTATTGTTGTTTTTCATTTTCTTCCACAAAGTTCAATTTTCAAGTTTTAACACGAAAAAATTCTAAATTTTGATCAAATCTCAAACTTGTGAGTCACCTGACTACTTGTGCTGTTTCTACGACTTTCTTTGATCTCGTGTGAGGTGTTTATGCCTCTTTTCATATTGTTTTGCTATTATCTTACGTTTTCATGCTCCAATGTTTATTTACTTTAACCACGAGCATGGATCTAAGTGTGATTACCACAATATAAGATGCATAGATGACTACTAATGCACTCGATGGTTTGTTTATTGGGTCTTTATTGATACTTCTCAAAACCCAAGGCACGAACATTAGTGTCACCGCCTCCATCAAATTTCGAAAAGATATCACCGACAAATGTTTTCACTTCATTTTATTTATTAGTGTATGTTTATACTACTTCATGTTGGAATAAGCGATCATATTTATGTTGTTTGTTGAATCATATGATATAAAATAGTGGTAGAGGTTTGAGTTGTTTTTTGTCACTGTATTTTTTGATGTGTTTGTCATTGTTTCAAGGTTGTGTTTTAGAGGCTTAGATGTGTAGCCAAGATTGGTTGCGGAATAATATTCAAGGTACTTTTTTTTAATAACAATGTTGATACGTGTTCTTTATCTTTCTTTGCTTTTTTATTAACAAATGTACTTGTTTGTTTATATTTGTATTGTATTTTTATAGATAAAGATTCCACCGCCGACTCAAGGCCTATGATTTGCGATGAAGATTTCGAGCCAATGGAGGCTTAAGGTAAATTTGTAATAGTTAGAATGTTGTAAATATTAGTATTGTATTGATAATTTATTGATATTATTTTTTTAAGATGTTGGATTTTTTTTACTTTTTTAGGTTTTCACGAGTTGATGATACGAGGATGATGTTGAAGTTCATGGAGAGTCACTTGAGGTTTAAATGGGGTGGGGCAGATTGTGACCAGCGAGGTTTAAATGGGGCAGGGCTATGCAGGTACGGTTCAATGTAATATATGCTTAAATTTATTCGGGTCTCCTTGAAGTAAACCCGTCATGCGGGACGGGGAGGGGTGGGCAAAGATATTTTTCAACGGGGCGGGTTAGTGTTTGTAAAAACCCTCCCTAAACTCACCCCGTTTCCATCCTTACTCTCATTCTTGTCTTTACCACCAATTAAGAAAAATGTAAACAGTCTCACAAAATCTTTCATAAAATATTTTGGTATTTACTATAGTGAAACAAACCTAATTGATCTTCTTATCCTTCACGCATGCTTCTGTTTCATATTTCTGTGTGCATATGTGTATCTATCTATGTGTGCATTTGTATGAATATATGTGTGTGTGTGTATGTGAGAGAGAGAGAGAGAGTACTGAGGTTATGAGGGAGTGAATCGAAGGCTTTCATTTCCGTTCAGATTTTGGGGATTTTTCAAAGATGTTTCCGTTCTTAATATCTAGGATTTTTCATAACTGAGAAGGGGGGGGGGTATAAATATTAACGTGTGAGTGAAAAATACATAGAGAGATGAGACCTGTGAGGGAGAATGAGGATGAGGAGCGATGGTCGTGTGAGAGAGAGAGAGAGGGCGGCTGCGTGAGTCAGAGAAATGAGCCACGGTGGTCGACGACAAAGGGCGGGGCAATGTGAGTGAAAAAGAGGAGTGAGAGATATCAAAGTTATCCTAAATGTTTAGGAGGGAAAAATCCCTCTTAATATTCACGGAGAACAAAAACATTTCATAATGTATACATTTAGTATAGAAATCCTTTAAAAAGGTCATATTATCTATAATAAAATATGATTTTTATATTTAAAGTGTCATGAAAAATAATATTATTATATATAAAATGACAATTTATATTAAAGATGTGATATTAATAATAGTATTAGCCTTTAAATGACATTTTTATAATAAATGTCTTTAAATTAATTTTTCAAGCGTCATAAAAAGGTGTTTTTCTTGTAGTGTTGGGGCACATTTTTGCCACCTCTCTTCTGCATCAGCTTCACTAGGCATGGAGCAAATATTTCCCAAAGGTCGTCCGATATGACTTCAGGGTGCTCTACAAGAAACAAACATCTGAGTTAGTAAGTCATAGGTATAAAACGTAAGACGCATAACTTATGAAAAATGAATACTTACGAAACTCTTCCAATGGACCACCACCTAAGCCTGTCTGAGAGAGGTAGTAGGGGGTCATCAGATGTTCATATTTTACTGGACGACCCTTCTCCCCCTGATCGCGAAGATCCTCAACTTTTTGGAAGTTTTCTTAGCTAAGTATAGGGTCGGCTTTAGTAGCAAGGGAGACCTTCCCCCATCTCAGAGGGGTCGCCTCATTTGGACCAAATTCCCATGCCCCAGAGGCAAAGAAATATTGAGGTTTCTAGTTATGATTTGAAGTCTGTGTAACAAACAACATTTTCTTCTATGATTTCCTAGCTAAGAAATGATAATAACTAGGATGTTTTTTTAGCAGAGGAGGGCACATAGCACCAGATGAAAACTCTAACTGGAAGGTCTGAGTGGTTTATAGGTCTCCAAAAGATGATGGCCCCAATTATAACCCTCCAAGCATTAGGGGATAATTGTGAAGCGGCTAGATTGATGTGGGATTGTATATCTCTTATGGAAGGATGGATAGGAAGATGGAAGCCCAAATTGAACATCGTCTCATAGATGAAGATCTCTCCATCTCGTCCATCAAATGCTCTCTCACCCCTCAGAGGTTTCCTAAGGATCATGGAAGTTTTTATAGAATAGAGGTGCCTAAAGGCAAGAAGGTCATACTCGATGACGAATCTCTCAATATCGGTTGCCTCAGATGTATCAATATCATTCTCCTAACCTTCATCATCATCCCCAGCAACATCGACCTGACCAGGTGCAGGAACACCACCAGGATACCTTTGAGAAAATTCAGCCCCAGTGGTGGCTGACAGAGGAATGACATAAATGATGGGGGGAGTGGACACACTTGGCCCTTTGATTTAAACATCAGAAGAATGTTGTGAGGTACTAGAACCGTTGTTTGATGAGGCACAACTAGAAACCTCATCTTCCTCAGGGACCTCACCCTGTATAGGAGAGTAATATATAGACTCTTGAAAAGAATCTACGGACATGGGGTCTGAGGAGGACGACTCAGACTCATACATTTTAGTTGGGTCCACAATAACCTCTACAAGCACAACAGGCTCAGCTCGCTCAGGGTAGATAACCTTCAGAGGTGGAGTAAAGATGGGTCTAAGAGGAAAGGCCTTAGCCCTACGAGCTTCCTCTTGGCCTAGCTCTGTTTGCCTAATTTTCTTAAAGGTCTTCTCACAAAAAGATGGGAACTCTTATGGAAGGTGATACAAGGGTCTGAGCATAAGTGAGACGACACTACACTTGGACTCAAAATGAAAAACTCGCAAACAACTTGTTGAATCTAGTTAATGATTAAACTAGGAATTTCAATGGGTTTTACCAAGAACACCAAGAACAGTCAAGAACAAGGTCGCCAGAAATTGCAAAGATTCATTGGAAAATACAAAAACCCTTGCCGTAAAATGCAAAAAATATACCGCAAACTCAGAAATGATGATTGTGACTAAATATGGAAGAAAGAGGATGAAGTTGGTACCTGGATAATTGCAAAATAGAGAAGAAGAGGTTTTGGAGGCAAAGAAAGCCATGAACGACAACCAACAATGAAGGTTTGCAGTTGCAGTTGCAAAGAGAGAACTCAGGCGGGAAAATAGAAGAAGGAAAAATAATGAAGAGAGAGAATATGGCTTTTAAACTTAAACAGTGATGAGGCGCTAGTCCCAATTCCCATCATTTCCCTAGGGAACCCAAAAGGTAAGTCAGGATCACATCATCTTGGGGAACATGCTTCACTTCAGCAAGTGACATGTGTCAAGAAAATATTGGCACCCAAGGAAATGCAGCCTCGACCTTGCATACCCCTTAGTCACCTACTCATATAAGTAACTAAGGGTTGGGGGTGATTGTTATGCCCAAAGTTCACCCTCTTAACTCAGAGTAACTAACCTCGGCCAATCTCACAGTTGAGGTGACCAGAAGCGTATGACAACAATCATTAAGGTTGTCTCTCATAAGGTCAGCCCCAACCGACGTTGAAGTAACCTCATTCACCAACCTCAGCGGGTCAACAACCGAGGGCAGCAAGGTCTCATGGGCCCAAACATCAACCAACGTCATCAACGGCCCAATCCGATGTTGCGGCTACCTCATACCTGACTTCTGTCGGCCCTACTAGTAGAGGTCATCAAGGCCACTAATCAACTACATCTGACTCCACCAACCTCTTACTTGTCTAGGCCGATGTTGCACCAGTCAAGGACATAGGGTCGAGCATTTACAAGCACATGCAAGGTTGGGAACACATGGACAAATCTGTTATTACCGAATCATTCCCTTCATGTGAGGGAATATTGAGGTCATCATTATTTACTTAAGACCATTTATGTGTCATTCTTGTACTGGTTCGATCTTCATTCACATGCTCATTTCATGCTTGGGGGTTACATTACACCTATTAAGCATTATATATAGAGATCATCCTATACCTTGTAGAGGGGTCCTCAATTACAAACCCTCGCCAAACTCTGGTGCATTTACACTAGAGAGAAAGTGGAGTGATTGTACTTATAAGTCCATTAGTTCCCTTTTTTATAGTGATACTTACACTCACTTGCACAGTGGACGTAGGCAATTGCTGAACCACTTATATTGGTGTGTTTCTCCTCTTCACCTGATCTCCTTCTACATATCTATGTTGTTATTTTCTGCCATTGTTATGCCTGTTTGAGCTCTACTACCTCTGTATCTGGTGGTGCTATTTACATCATCATGCATATATATATATATATATATATATATATATATATATATAATAAAGTATAAAACTTATGTATGTCACAAGCCTTGATCATGATGTCATCTATATAATTTTTTTTGCACTACCTCTTTTGCCCTCAATTTTCTGATTTCCCCCTATTTTTATACTTATCAAATTTACACTTAAATTCAAAATTAGAGATAATTTTGTCCGAATAACTTCATCGATTTATTCCGTGTCTCTCTCATTTCTCACAAAAGCCTCCAGATTTTATCTGTTCACGTTAACAAAACACATCACTCATTTTATCTCCCCTCTCTCCTCTCTCCACATCCCTTTGAAACCAAAAGCAATGACCGATTTACTATGGGCAAAAAACCCTTGGCCAAATGGTAGACCCTCTGTCTTGCCGTCTCTCTCTCCCAATCGACGGTGCCCTTAATTCCAACTCCATGGGTTTTATGTTTGCAAGTTGAGGTTAGATCTCTCTTTATCACATTTTATTTTGGGATCTTAGGATTTTTGAAAATCTAAATATGGTTCGTATGTTTTGTTTTGGAGATCTCATAAGATAATATACACTAGGGTTTTTCGATAGGTACAAATTAGGGTTTCGAGTTATGTATGGTCTTTCGATTTAGGTTTCAATTGAAGTTTTTTTTGTTAGTTTTGTAGATGTGAATCAAAGGTTTTTACCTCATTTTGTTGTTCTTTCAAAGGTCGCAATGTTTAGGTTTTTCTATTCTTTCCATTTAGTGTTTCATGTGCCAATATAATCGATCACATATGTCACATGGGTATTGACAAATAGTTGAGCATGTTTTTCTATTTAGGATTTTGATCAATCTATACCCTATCAGTAGTTTTTTGCCACACACATGTTTGATCATGATTTCAGCTAAAATCTATTTTGGGTCACTCACCCTATTTTTGCGTTGCAAATTATTTTTTGTATTTTGGTGTTTTGCAGATTAAGACCTAATTATACTAATTTTTGTGTAAATGTGTACTCTTTTTGTGTCTATTTATATATTTTAGATTTTAGGTTAGGTTCGGTATTGCTGGTGGTTGGTGGTTGGGGTTCATTTTTAGATTTTAGGTTAGGTTTAGTTATTGTTGTGGGGGATTTTTTAGATTTTAGATTTTAGGTTAGGTTCTTTATATCAACGTATTTAAATTTAATGACTTTCTTTCTTTTGGTTCTTGCTCAGTAGTTGGAGTTGTAAGTATGTTCTTCCGGTTGAAAATTTCGTAGAAGACATTCATTGAAGGTTAGTAATATTTATTCAACTCTGTTGCAGGTACTTTTATTAATCTCTTTGTTTTACCAGTTGCAGGATTGAGTACTAACAGGAATGGATTCATTTATTTCTAAAGTAGGCATTTCATTTCACTAGGTGATTGTTTCTCTACGATTGAGAACCTTAGATTTTATTTTCATTATTGATTTTTTCATCAATTATTTGTGTGCTTTTGATAGATGAAGTTTCAACAATTGTTCAACAATCAGTGTCATGATTTCTTTAACATGGGAGCACATACATAAACAGTTTCTTAGCTAAGTTGATATCAGTGTCGTGATTCTCTTATTTTGATTTGTCGATTTCATCTCAGTCTCAATCAAGTTAGCCCGCTTCTGTTAATATTTTTTTATGTGTTCCTAGAACAAAACTTTCAAATACGTAAGAAACTATTAATTTTATACATTTCAATGTTATCCCGGTTCTAATATGTTTTTTTTGCTATTGAGTTATTCTTTTTGTACGAACAAATTTTTAAGTACTGTTAACTTTATATGAAATCACATTCAATCTCCTCCCTACATTGTGACGTCCAAACATCACTAATTTCTTATAGTAATTTTGCAAGGCATTTGTAAACAATGTGTGGTACATCAAGATACTTTCACCCGAGGATGTGCAGAAGATGGGAATGCAAGACGTTAAAACCTTTGGCAGAAAAAATGCAGTCGTTTCAGGAATAAATCTCTATTCTAAGTATTATTTGTGCTTTTTCTCTATGATTTTTAAATTGTGTGTTTATTTAGGGTTTCGTGTCTCAATGCATTTACACATAAACAATTTTTTGTATCCAAATAGAGTTTTAGACTTTCTCTACACCCTTAAGTTGTCATTTTTCTTTTTTCTTTTTCCTTTATATTTCTTTTTTAATTCGTTATTTATTAGTTATTCCCTAAGGTTGTTATCGGTCTGATCGGAAATGGTACTTTTAGGAGAAACATCAAATTTACTTTATGCAGCTGCTAGGGAGGTTGCTAGGATGAGAATGTCTAAAGAAGGGTCTGGTTTTTATCACAACTGTAGTCTTTTAGGACCATCTACAAAACCAAGTCCTATTGTTGTACCACAAAAAATCCCCAACCCTCACACAACCTTTGGGTAACGATCTTACCATCAATTTCAAGCTGCACAAGTAAGTTATTACAACTTTTGTTTTCTTTGCCCCTCTATTTACTATTATATTTGAGGGTTAATGTTTTTTTAATTGATTTTGTACAGTTTCAGCAATAAATGGTCCAGAACAGAGCTAGGAATAATAATCGATGTCCTTTGGGTTTATATCCTTCTGCTTGGCCTACTCTGTAAATCAAATGATTTGTAGACATTCGGTGTAGTTTTATGTTATTGTATTATGTGTTTTCAATGCTCGAGTGTTTAATGTATATGTTTGGCCCATGACTAAAATGGTAACTTCAACCCAGATATATGCACTTTTGTTCTACTTCTACTAGATACTAAAATGGGAACTTCAACCCATATAGAGTCGGGGTATGTTGTCTTTAATGTACATTTTTTATTTGAATTACATAAATACTATTATTTGAATTACATCAGTATGTGAGTTTTTATAGGTACGCTAATGTGCTGAAATAACTATGCCCTCAGGTATGTTTACAAACTAAATTTCCATTCCATTATACATTTGTAGGTACACTATCAGATGACACAAGTTGTGTAGGCACAACGCAGTGGAGTGCCAAAGTTGTGGCATGATTTAGGTATGATTCATGGATATGTTATAGGCGATGAGCATTGATCATTGTATGCCTTTCAAACATTCCTTCAAACGATTAGTATAAATTAAACTGAACATTTTTTTTATCTAAACTTTGTTTTGAACATGTATTTCAGTATAAGTGGAAGTGGTAACATTTTTTTTGGATTAGTATAGATAATTGGGATGTGGTATCGAATTCAATTTCATAGTTTTTACTGATGGCATTGAATTACTTTTAGCTAGCAATGATGATTTCCTGAGATGACAACATCAATGCTTAGTTAGTGATTATGTTTATGATATTTTCACAGGAAATAAACAAAGGCATAGACGGAGCGTGTGCAAAACAAAGATGACATCAGTGATCCTATGTCATTGTTGCCCTTGAGTCCAATGTTGACCCCTCACAAAATCTCCCACGCTTCTCCATCACATGCTTATACCTCTCTACAACTGCCTCCCACGTTGCCTACCATGGTCCCTCTCCTGCTGCCCCATCCATCTCGCATAGCGACTAAGGTTAACTCTCACTTCTTTGTTTGATTTAGGTGGGTATATGATTTATGCGGGTATAGATTCACTAATAGTTCACACTATATACATTTAGTGCTTCAAAATAAAGTCCTTACTTTTGGATTTTGGGAATCTAGCTGTGTCAAGAAATGACAAACACTAAACCGTTAAATTTATGTCGTGTTAGCATGTAATGTAAAATTTCCCACCCCTATCCGTTGGTATGTCTACTTGCATGTTTCAGATTCATGTAAAATTTATGTCATGTTAGCATATCAGAACTGGTTTGGGTTTGTTTAACCAAGTGTAATTTAGAATCAGATCAAAACTAATTTTTAGTGCTTCGAACAGATTGCTCAGGGTTGGAACATATCATAACAGTTTGGGTTTATATTAGAATCAGTTGTGATGTTTAGAGATTAATAATCAGAACTGATTTGGGTTTGTTTTAGATCAATGTAAATTCAATGAAGCAACAGACAAATGTGGATGATCAACAAAAATACAATACCAAAGGTGGAAGAAAGGCAGATAACAATTGAACAAAAACTTGGATTCAATAATCTTTTGGGAAGGCTTTGGAGCCAACAAAAGACAATAACAATGTAGGGGCTCAAAATAGTAATGAGACAGGGGAGTTTTTCTAGGCTAACAAAGAAGTCCTTGCTTATATGTTATCTAAAGATATCCCAGACAATCATAGTGGCAAGCTAAATAGTGAGGAGAAAGTCAATCAACCTCTTATTACAGATTGAGTGGACAATATTACTAGGTTTTTTTTGCGTGTATGTTTTCAGGTTTTATAGTATATATTGTCTTTTCTTTTGGGTATGTAATCTTAATTAACCGTGTGTTTCTTTATTTCAGATATTTGTTTACTTATTGCAAGTAATTGTGTCATGTTTGAAACTAAGAAAATTTGCTATACATTACTCTATCCCTTGTTTTCGGCAAGAGACTGCACTTGAGGTATACTTTTATTTTAATATGTTGCATTCTGAAAAAATGACCAAATGATTCTTTTAGGAAACTTCATTTATATATGTATATACATGAGTGAATGTGTGGTCAAATAAGGTGCAGAATATTGGGATCATGATCGTAAAAACTATTGTAGTTACCTCACTTTCCCCAAATCATGAAATGAGAATATCATCCCTTCTTTATCAGGTCACCACTTAACCACAATGTGTGGTACAATTCATAGAATAATTAACTCAATACAAACAGAATGTTATTTATGATATTTCATTTTTTGTTATCATCATTTTATATCCCTCTCCCACACACACGTTCCAGTAGCACCAAACATGAAACTTCCATACCATGTATTGTGTTACACAGGAATCTGGGACCTACTTGGAAGCTTGGTAGGTTTTCAAAATTTCATGTTTTTGAAGCCATTCCATGTAACATGTGCTTGGGGTTGAGAATAATTTAAGTCTACCGAAAGTTTATGGATGTTTCATACACCTATATTTCTCTAAATTTTGTCTATCAAGTGTTTTTAGGTATAACTTTGTTTGCATAATTCAAGTCTGCAAAAGTTTATGTAAATTTTGTCTCGATTTAACGTTGTTTGCATATGTTTATGGAGGTTCTAAGCTTCTATCTCCTTTCCTATGCTTGAATATGTGATCTCCCTTAATTCTGCAAATTTCAGGTTATGTACGTTGAGGGCAAATTTCATTAAATCAGGTCCGAATTTGGAGTTTTGGTTTACATATGTTGTAGTTACATATGTTTATTTTCAAACATGTGATCTGATCATCACAGGTTTTCAGTGGCAATGCTAAGAGATATTTAATAGAGTTTTTCTTTTTTAAATGCAAATTTCAGTGGCAATGCAAATTTCAGTGATGTCTACTTTAGATGTCTGCGACTTCATCTTTCAGTTCTTTAACTACGCATATATAGAATGTGAGTTTCCCATTACAACAGTCCCCTCAAAGCACAGTATAACAATTCAATTACATATGTTTATTTTACATTGTGAATTTTGTGTTGTCAACCTCATGAGGCAAGAGATATTTCTTTAACACATGCCATCGAAGCAAGTTACTTTCCCTGATCATATGGTGGTGCTCACCAAAGTGCAATGTCTCTTTTATTCCTAAAACTCCTTCAGGTTTCTGTAATGAATGGATACTCTTTTAATTCAAGTAATTTTTGTTTTTGTTATATTATATTTTTCCCTTATCACCTCTTAATTTTATTAATTTGTGTACCTACGTTGTATTGTAAAAGATATGGCTTTTTTTATTACACACTTCCTCACAATTCTAAGCCTTAATAGGCACTGATCCAGTTAATGGCACCCAGCTCTAAGGAAGTTGGTCCTCACCTACGTTCCTCATTCCTTCGATCTACAAATTCCCATTTTTGTAATTGGGTCAGGTTTGGGAGGGGGCATTATCTCATGCACATACCAAATCCCTAGAATTATCCATTGCCATGGATGAGTTTCAAGTGAAGTAAGAAACCATCCAACATTAGGAGCCAAATGATAAACCAGAGCCTCCTCATGTAATCAATTTGGCTAGCAGCGATACTGATTCATATTCCCATTTCGACTCTTTTTCATCCCACGTCCCCAAGAAAAAGATGCAAAAATATGATGTCGTATTTTTGGTTGGGTTTCTAGATCCTTTACCGCACAAGACGGTGGTTCCGAAGGCTGATTCAATACCGAATATTGCGAATGAGCATGCTAATGGAAACGAGACTGTATTTAAGCAGTTTTGGAAGGTAATGATTTTGAAGAAACCAATGCTGGTGGTGACTGGGAGGTATCTTCAGGTGAGCCTTTGGATATTTCATTGGATGAGGTCTGCAATAGGGCTACATATGTTAAAATTGATATGACCAGAAACAAGAAAGATGGGAGCAGAATGCTACTGATTGAAGATAATGGTGGCAGGATGGATCTAGATAGAATGTAGCAGTGCATGTCCCTTAGGCATTCTGTCAACAACAAAGTAGCAGATATAATTGGACAATATGGAAATGGTTTTAAGACAAGTACCATGAGGCTTGGAGCAGATGTTATTATGTTCTCACGTTGTTTTGGGGGAAGATGGAAAAAAACCCACACAAAGCATTGGCTTGCTGTCCTACACATTTTTTAGGAGCACCGGGAAGGAAGATATTGTAGTTCCCATGCTTGATTACAAAAATATCTGGCCAAGATTGAAATAATATGATGAGTTCATATGCCCTTTATATTTGTTCTCCATTAAAAATTTGTTAAATTTTTGTATGTCTGTTAAAAGAGAGAGGCTGAGAGAGATTTCTATGCAATAAACAATCAGTGCTTTCTCCCAGCACTATCGTCACACGACAGCAATCTCAGCCACACCATACAATAAGCTCTCCCAGCCTCTATTTTTCTTGGCTTCACCTTGATTAATATTATAAACTCATCGAGATCTCTTCTTTTGCATATGTATCTACCATACTTCTCTTGCTTTTATCACTTCCCACCATCTTCTCACCCCCTTCAACCTCCACTCTTCCAATGTCTTAAAAATCAATGCATCAACTTGCCTTACGAGCTTTTTTTTGTTTCCAAACAGGGTCTCAATTTTTCAAGTCCTTTATTTGGGTTTAAAATCATGGATTTGAGTTATTTGGTTAAATTATTCTTTTACTCATTCACTCTATTTTGCATTTAATTGGTTTTTTCTTACAAAATTCATTATTTATACTTTAAATCTTATAAGCTTCGGGTACTTAATTGGTGAAGACTTTAAATTAAATGTTCTTTTCTTGGCAATGAAATGTTTATCTTCTTGCAATTACGTTGTTAGAATTTTTTTGGCATTTTGCGATTATCAGCGTGCCTTCAGGCACGGGCATATCCTAGTGTATATATATATATATGTATAATTCACGAAACTTTTGCTACACTAATAGTTTAATTGCATTGGGTAAAGGTTACCAGTTAATGTGTAGTCGAGTACTTCATAATAGACAATATTTTTGGTGCGGTTATAATGATTTGGGTTTTCATTTTTAGTAAAAACTTCAATCCATCTTGAGATTTAACTCATGAAACACCCACATAGAGCTTGACGTGGCTAAAATAACTGGCTTCGGGAGTTGAGCTGAAATTATTTCAAGTGTTTGGCGTTGGCTTTTGTTGATAGTAATTAAGAATGACATTCAAACAAGAAATCGTTTGAGCCCCATAATGAAAGGCCATTTTAAATCGAATGCAGACAATAATATTCTAGGGACGAAGACATTTGTTCCTATGTGAGAGCATGTTATGACAATTCCTTCAATCACCAATGTGGCTAACTAAGTGAATATTATTCGAGTTCCATTACAAAGGTCGGTTACTTGATTTATATTTCAGAGAAGAAAAATTAGGGATCCTATTTTTTCTATCGAACTGCTGGTTTGGTATTTCGGGGAATTTTGAATTATTTAGAAACTTAGTATGATACATGATATCTTGATCTCGAATGCTTCCCCTAATTTTACAAACACAATCATAGATTAGATATGTGTTAGATTCCCCTGCAAATAAATTCAAAACAAATTCATTTATTTCATCCACTATTTGATTGGCAGGCGTTAAAATAACTCTACTTCTCAAATAATCTGGTTCTTCATATCTTTCAAGAAAATTGGGATATGTACACAATACAATATATACAATGGGGCATCTAAATGAGGTGTTAGGTATTCACCTGGTATTTTGACCCAACATGGATATTCACTATCAAAACATGTAACAGGTAATCTTCCATCGCCGAGTGCATGAACCCATTCAATAAAGGAACTTGAATCTTGGATACACATGTTTTAATTTAAGGTTAAAATTTGGCATTGTGACCATAAGCACGACTTGTTAATTGTAGCTTTTATAATGTCTTCTCTCATTCCTTTATTCACAACCGGTAATGTTTATCCAAAATCTCCTCATAAGAGCATGGTGATACCTCCAAAAGTTTTATCCGAGGATCTTTCGCCTTCAAATTGCAATATATCTTTTAGTGTTTAATCAATGACCTCAATGTATAGAGATGGTACTTAGGTGATTCATCCCATATGATCAAACTTGACCTTTTTATTAATTCTGTAAGTTGTGACCCCTAGTGAATATGACAGGTTGAATCAGCAGTGATATCAATGGGAGTGGAAAACCTCGAATGGGTTGTACGACCTTATGGTAACAACAAATAGGCTATCCCTGAGGAAGCTATAGTAAGAACTATTTTTCCTTCTGACCTTAAATGAGAAATAATTGTCTTATATAAGTACATTTTACCTATTACACCAATGCCTTTAACAAAATACAAGCCTCCTTTTGTCACTATATACCGAGTTAAGGACTTCGTAGTACACATTGAGTTGACATTTTTTTAATCCTTTAAAAAGATTTGTATGTTCACACTGACACTCATTCGCATTCTAGAAGAGATCCTTGAACACCCCGACTTGGATTTAAAGGTTTATAAAGGATCTACCTATAAGGACACAAATTTTCAATTGAGTCCATATATTGTTTTGGCTCAATTCTGGATAAAAACATTTATTCATAGGATTGTATTTAATTGTAGTATTTTCAAGCCTATGAAGAGTTTGTTGAAGACATAATGGCAAAGAGTATAAAGCTTCATCATTATGCCGGTTTGCGTTCCTCGTTTCTACGTCTTCAACTATGGTTCCATGCTCCCAAGGTATGAATGCAATATTATATATATAGGAGCTTGGAACAAGTTTAATTGGGTGTCAGGTTTAATTAAAACTGTGTTTTATTTTTAGAAATAATTAATTAAAACTTTAAAATAAGTTTATAAAGTTTTTTGGGCTAAAATTGAATTTTCCAAACTTTCTGAAAGTTCGTTCGATATGTTGTTCGAACGAGATTGTCATTCGAACGAGATTGCCAACGACTTCCCATTGTGGCATACAGGAACTTCATTCGAAATGTCGTTCGAATGAGATTGTCATTCTAATGAGATTTCTAACGATCTTCTAATGAGTTCATACTGGAACTTCGTTAGAAGACTCGTTCGAACGAGAGTTCTTTCGAATGAAATGTCGTTCGAACGAGATGCCAGGCGGGAACAATTTTTGGCAGTTTTAAGCAGTTTTTTTCCCACTTCCCCACTTGTTTCTTAACCAACTTTTCTCAGACTTTATTATGTGCGGGAATAAAATTTTCCAACTGAACTTTTTCATTCTATTTTCATCTATTAGAGAAAGTTTGAGAGATAAATTGTTTAAGGAAAATTTTCATGCTTTGAGTGAGTTTTTTACATAGAGAAAAATATACACCACTCTAGTTTATACCTAATTGTTTGTTTATCCAAGTTTCAATATATATACATCTTACTTGGAGTTTTTGCACCGGTTTCATCTCTTCCATTCAAAGAGAAGTTTTGGGTTTGCTTCTACATCCATTAAGGAAAGAAGAAGCTGTTTGTTGCGGCATTACCCACTTGGAGAAAGGCTCCTTGTTCGGGTGACGGTGACCATACAAAGTCCGATCGGTGGACTCCGAGACTGCGATGGAGCTCCGTGGTTATCCGCTAGGAAGAGGTATCTACAAGAAGAAGCATCGGGATTTAAGAGGGATCGAGTCGTGTGTTGTAATCCTTTCTATCTTGTATCTGTAAATTCCATACTTAGTGGATTTGAGGCTAGGGTCGTCCGACGTTGCTTCCTGTCTTGGGTTTTTCCTCGTACATCGCGGCGTAGTGGATTAATTATTTATTTTATCTTTTGCAAAATCAACTAGAACACATGCTTAGGTAAAAGGATGAAAATTGGTTTAATTTAATCTCTACGTGTTTAATTTGGGTAATGTGTAGTTAATTAATTCAAGTCATTTAATTTAATTATTAAAATTGGTTTCGCCTAATTTGATAAAATTCCACATATGACTTAGGCAAATTCTAGGACTTGAATGACTTAATATGGTTTAAGTGAAAATGATCTTAATGCGTTAATTTAATTTCACTCAGTTTAATTTTAATTTGTTTAAGAAAATTAAAATTTGGTAATTCGTTTGTTTGTGAACCATCACACTTCGTTATGCTTCCGTATCATGATATATATATAAAAGGAAATAATATTTTAATTGAGAAAATTAAAAATTGGGGGCCTTTTCCTTTTTCAAATTGGTATCAGAGCCAAAGAGATAAATTATTTCGTTAAAGATCCTTTAAATAATTTTTGGCTAAAATGGAATTTTCAAAATTTCCTATTTTCGATGGTTCTAACTACGTGTATTGAAAAGCGCAAATGAAATCGGCACTTAAATCTATCGATGAAAGGGCTTGGATGTCTGTAGTTAACGGGTGGTCTCCACCAACTCATTTAGTTGAAAAGGAACGTGTTCCCAAACCGACTGATAGATGGAATGAGAATGAGTTTAAACTTTCAAATTTTAATTCCCGTGGTTTCAATGCCTTGTTTAGCGTTGTCACACCGGATGAATTCCGACGTAATATGATGTGTGAAACCTCTAAAGAAGCTTGGGATATTTTACAACTAACTCATGAAGGAACTAGTGTCGTTAAAGCTTCGAAACTCGAAAACCTCACCACTAAATTTGAAACTATCAACTTGATGATAATGAAACTTTTGATGAATTTTATGCTAGACTTTCCGATATTGTCAATTCATCTTTTAATTTGGGAGAGAAAATACCTGACAGCTGAGTTGTAAAGAAAATTGAAAGGTCCCTACCCAATAGATTTATACCAAAAGTGACCGTGATAAATTCTTTACCAACTTTAGCCTCTACGAAATTAGAAGAGCTTGTAGGTGATTTACAAACCTATAAACTAGACATGTTTCCCTCTAAAACTGAAAAGAAAATAGAAAAGGGTGTTTCTTTAAAAGCCCAAAAAGAGGTCAAACAAGTAGTAGAGAGCGAGAGTGATAGTGACTCGGAAGACATGGCCTTGTTTGCTCGAAAATTTAGAAAATTTCTTAAATTTAACAAAGATAAATTTAAAAATGATTTTAAGAAATTTGAAACTTCTAAGCATGACAAAGTCGAGAAGATCCCTAAACCTATTAATGAACAACTAAATAGGGATGAGTCTAATAGGTGTTTTGGTTGTGAGGGTTATGGCCATAGGGCTTCTGAATGCCCCACTAAACAAAGGAAAGAGGGTAAACGACCCATTGCCTATAATGCGAACCTTAGTGATAGTGATAAGGAAGAGGGACCCGATTCCCATACTAAGCCTAATTTTGTGGCTTTTATGGCTAGTCATGTGAGTGATAGTGAGAACTCATCGATTGATGGAACGTTAACACATGACACTTCTAAGGTCATTGTTTATGATTCTCTTGTTTTTTATGATAGTGAGAGTGGAGAAGAAAGAGAGAGTGAAAATGAAGAAGAGGTTAATGTGAGTGAACTTCAAAATGCTTTTCAAGAACTTTATAAAGAATCTATTAAATTGAAAAGAACTAATTTGAAGTTGAAAGCTAGTTTGAAAGAACGTGTCAAGGTCATTGATAATAGTATGTTGGTTGAGGACCTTAGGACACGAGATAAAGCTCTTCTAGAGAAGCTTGAATATATAGAAGGCGAGAGAGATAGCCTTAGGGATTTAATGCAATCCTTGGAAAATGAGCTTCTTGCTTTTGAAAAGCGAAATATTTTATTAGAGTCAAACATTTTAGAATTGCAAAATAAATTAAAAGACTCTAGTAATGTCAAATTTGATTTGGAGTGTCTTCGGAAAAATTAGATAAAATCATAGGAGCGGTCCAAATTAAAAATGACATTTGTGGTTTAGGCTTCAATACTTGTAATGAATCTACTGATAAAGCCAAGAACAATGTTTTAGGAGAATCTACTAGGAAAGTTTTTATAGATCACTCCTTTGGTAAATATTTTTGACATGTTTTTACTTGTACACATTGTGGTCGAAAAGGTCATCTTAAGAAATTTTGTTTTGATCTTAAACGAATTCCTAGAAAATCCCAACGTAATGCAATCAATGTATTTAGAACTCCTACACCCCAAGACAGTCTTTCATCATTAATTTGGGTTAGGAAATCCGACTTGGTTTCCTTGAAAAATAGGGTTTTTGATTCTCATTTACTTTCACATGCTTCCTCCCTTGCTAAATCTGAAGGATCAATGTGTTAGTGTTTGCATACTTTAGCTTTTGTACTTCGTGCTATATCTTCATGCTAAATGTATGCTTGTTTAATCATTTTCTAGTCCTTACTTTATATCATATCACATGCTAGAATAATGATTTTTGTTTATCATTTGTGTTTTACCTTTGAGTAATTTAAGCTTCATGAAAAATACAAATGATTTTTATTTTTCCTTTGAGTATATATTTTTATTTTTGGTTATAAATGTCAAAAACCCAAAAAGATTTTATTTTGTGTGTATTTTAGTTTAACACACTTTAAGTGGAATATACTTGTGTTTGAATCCCTCCTTTAACACTCCCATGTGGCTAGAACTTTTGGTTTTGATTGTCAATCCTTAAAATCTTCTTTACCATATTTTTATGGATTAGGTGGATTTTGTGTTGGTTAAACGGATTATGTTTTTATATGCATCTATTCACTCATGCACAAGCTCTTTTGAAATGTTAAATTCATATGTATATTTGAGCTATGTGAGGTGTTCTCCTACCAATCTTGTCATCTACATATTTGTGACCTAGGAGGACTAGTGCATGACAAAATCCGTTGCACGTGAGATTTGTGTGAAAAATGATAACATGATAAATAAAAATGTGCACGGGGAAGGGCTCCGAAAGGACTAAGTGATCCTTTGCGATTGTAAGCCACCGTTTTGAATGGACTTAAAAGAAATACATGGTCCAAAGGCCTAAAAACAGAAAATATGGCATTAAAATGAAAAACAAATTGCCAAGGCCTATGTTTGATTGATATATTCATTCAAAATTAACATAAATGCTTATTGAGGGAGATTGGATGGTATATGAATAGTTTGCACAATGTCCATTTATCCTAGTTTCTTATTTCATGTCATGACTCTATTGGTTTGTAGAATCATCAATATGATAGGCTTGTATACATTGTGTATGTTTGTTCATTGAGTTCAATTTATATTGTCATATGAGGTTATATTCAAATGTGATGATGTTTGCAATCAATTGAGAACTTCGTGAACATGTTTTAAGTGACTGGGTCTAAATTTAATCGATACTAGTTCACACCCCAACACTTCTATTTCCATATGACACATTTTTGCCATACGAGTGTGAAAAACTCCAATTATATTTTGTGAGTGTCATTTTTGTGTTTATATCTATATATATGTGCATGTGCATTCTTGATATATATATATATTATTTTGTTTTGCCTTTGCCTTGCTTTCTAGTCCTTCTATGCTTATACTTTCGTTTCGTTTTGGTATCTATCTTGGATTAGTTATACTTTTGTTGCCCATATGCTTTCATGTCTTATCACTTTAAGCTTCAACATGATTTTATGATTGTTCTTTATCCTTTGCCTATTCCTGAACAAAAAAGGGGGAGAATGATAGGGGGAGAAGGTATCTTAGTATCTTATCCTATTATACTCTTATCGTATCTTAGTATCTTATCGGGGGAGAAGGTATCTTAGTATCTTATCCTATTATGCTCTTATCGTATCTTAGTATCTTATCCTGTTATACTCTTATCGAAGTTTAGGAGATTTAACTTAGGGGGAGTAGCTAACTTCTTGGGTTGATCATTTTGATAAAAGGGAGAATTAATTTTGGGGGAGTATTTATTTTAATTGCATTAAATACTTTGATATTCCCTATGCATTTGATAGTTTGCTTAAGTGTGCAGGAAATCTTTTTAAAGTGACAACTTTCAATGGCAAAGCATTTGATCCTTGGGTTGAGTCAAGTTTGGGTGGGTTATGTTTTGAGTCTAGTAGAGCTTGACGGCCCTTTAGGATATTTTTTTGGTTTTTGTCCCGGAATAGCCAAAGGGGGATATTTGTAAGGAAACAAATTTCCAATTGAGTCCATATATTGTTTTGTCGCAATTCTGGACAAAAACATTTATTCATAGGATTGTATTTAATTGTAATATTTTCAATCCTATGAAGAGTTTGTTGAAGATGAAGCGACAAAGAGTATAAAGCTTCATCAATATGACGGTTTGCGTTCCTCATTTCTATGTCTTCAACTATGGTTCCATGCTCCCAAGGTATGAATGCAATACAATATATATAGGAGATTGGAACAAGTTTAATTGGGTGTTAGGTTTAATTAAAGCTGTGTTTTATTTTCAGAAAGAATTAATTAAAACTTTAAAATAAGTTTAAAAAGTTTTCTGGGCTAAAATCGAATTTTCCAAACTTTCTGGAAGTTCGTTTGATATGTCGTTCGAATGAGATTGTCGTTCGAACCAGATTGCCAACGACTTCCCATTATGGCATACTGGAACTTCGTTCGAAATGTTGTTCGAACGAGATTGTCGTTCTAACGAGATTTCTAACTAGCTTATAACGAGTTCATACTGGAACTTCGTTAGAAGACTCGTTCGAACGAGAGTTCGTTCGAACGAAATATCGTTCGAACGAGATGCCAGGAAGGAACAGTTTTTGGCAGTTTTAAGTGGTTTTTCTCCCACTTCCCCACTTGTTTCTTAACCAAATTTTCTCAGACTTTATTATGTGCGGGAATAACATTTTCCAACTGAACTTTTTCATTCTATTTTCATCTATTAGAGAGAGTTTGAGAGCTAAATTTTTTAAGGAAAATTTTCATGTTTTGAATGAGTTTTTTACATAGAGAAAAATATACGCCACTCTAGTTTATACCCAATTGTTTGTTTATCCAAGTTTGAATATATATACATCTTGCTTGAAGTTTTGGTTCCGGGTTCATCTCTTCCATTCAAAGAGAAGTTTTGGGTTTGCTTCTACATCCATCAAAGAAAAAAGAAGTTGTTTGTTGTGGCATTACCCACTTGGAGAAAGGCTCCTTGTTCGGGTGACAGTGACCATACAATGTCCGATCGGTGGACTCCGAGACCGCGGTGGAGCTTCGTGGTTATCCTCTAGGAAGAGGTATCTACAAGAAGAAGCGTCAGGGCTTGAGAGGGATCGAGTCGTGTGTTGTAAGCCTTTCTGTCTTGTATTTGTAAATTCCATACTTAGTGGATTTGAGGCTAGGGCCATCCGAGGTTGTTTCTCGTCTTAGGTTTTTCCTCGTACATCGCGGCGTAGTGGATTAATTGTTTATTTTATATTTTGCAAAATCACCTAGAACACATGCTTAGGTAAAAGGATAAAAATTGGTTTAATTTAATCTCTACGTGTTTAATTTGGGTAATGTGTTGTTAATTAATTCAAGCCATTTAATTTAATTGTTAAAATTGGTTTGGCCTAATTTGATAAAATTCCACATATGACTTAGGCAAATTCTAGGACTTGAATGAATTAACTTGGTTTAAGTGAAAATGATTTTAATGCGTTAATTTAATTTCACTCGGTTTAATTTTAATTTGTTTAAAAAAATTAAAATTTGGTAATTCGTTTGTTTGTGAACCATCACACTTCTTTACGCTTTCGCATCTTGATATATATATATATATATATATATATATATATATATATATATATATAAGGAAATGATATTTTAATTGAGAAAATTAAAAATCACGGGCCCTTTCCTTCTTCACTACCCAATCTGGTTCGTATGTTAATTGTGATGTGCCACGAAACAACCGAAATGATGTTTCTAATCCAGTTTTATTATTATTTAACGCCTCTCTTTTTAGCATGTGATTTCAATTTTTTTAATCAATTACGTGGTAGGGGACCCAAGGTAAAATCCCCCAAGTCTAAGTAAACAGAGCTACTAATCGTAAATGCAAGTATCTACATACCTATAAATCGCTCTCAAAGTACAGAACAACATGCAACCTGCAGTGACAAAAAGGAGGGATGTGAGATGAATGGTTAGTGATAACTATACACATGCAGTATAGAAACGGACATAAGAAAAGAATACTCACACGCTACCCTAAATGCATGTGAAAGTACATATCTATCTATATATATACCTTTCAACATACATATCACAACGTATCAAACCGTTTCATTCCAAAAATGTCATTTAACCCGTTTATTCTCCCAATCTTTACAAAGTATCATTTTGTATCATTACACTTAAAACCAAACATTCCTTCCCACTAACGCATATGGTTAAACAATTAGCAATTGTTGGGAAAAATCTTTTATTTAGTTTTAAACATCTATTACCCAACGTTCATTAACCCATATTGAGTTATTAATCACTACTTAAGAATTTCTTCAACTTACACACACATCGTGTTTAGAAAAATTCTCATTTTTATTTGAAAGCCTTACATAACACATGCTTGTGTTCATTATGGTTTCAACCTCATTCGGTAGCTTAAACATAATATATCATCTTATTAAACGATCATATTTTGCCACATGAATATTAAACATTTTCATACGTTACTCCTGCATTAGTAAATCAATGAAATAATGCCATTCATTTATGCCTCTTTCATGAATATTAAACTCAGTACTTATCATTTTCTTTAGGGATTCGACCGAAGCACACACCCGTCACAACACACACACCCATGGTTTCACAGAAGTTCACCATCCGACACCGAGCACAAAGTAATCTGCAGTTGGTTTGGGGTCTTACACCACTAGAGACATCATAGCCCTGCTTAGTTATTTAACACGTCATCATCCAATATCATTATCTTCTCAATGTGTTCGACATTTTTCACATTGTCCACATTAATTTTCCTCTTTCGGGAAGAACGCAAAGCGTTGGACTTAACCATCAATTTTTATGTTATTTATTTAGGAAAAATATTTATATTCCATTGAAGACCTTTTTTTAAGAGATGTTGACTTTACAACGAAAGTCATTTTTGTTTAAGGACTTGTTGCATTATATCTTCATACGTGTCAAAACACTTGTGACACTCCACCTAATAAATTACCGGGTGATCAGTCCTTTATTAAACTAAAATCAAGGTGAATGGTTGGTTCATTCTTAGCATCACTGTCGCAAAATAAAATTTCCAATTTAAACATCCTAAATAATTAAGCTAAGTGTCAAAAAAAAATTTAAAACCTTATTTCCATTTTATTAAATCCAAAATATGAAAACATTATTAAATAACCAATAATTTAAGAACTCTGACATACCAAAGATCGATAATAACACACAGGAATTAGATTCATCCATATAAACCAAACCAGTTTAAACTATAAATAAAGCCATCCTGAGACTAATTAAATCCCAAAGAGTACCAACTAATGGAAATATAAAGGAACGTAAATATCTGACAAAAATTCAAACTGAATAGAGAAATGGGTGACACATGCCCTAACTAATAAGAACTAAAAGTAGGAGTGGAGTCTATAATGAGGTCATCTAAGCAATGGCCTGCAACTCCCATATAAGCTGTAGCGTGTTCAGTCCAAAGAACCTAAGTATGACGCCCGAATGGCTGGGCACCTGTATTATATATATATATATATATATATATATATATATATATATAAGAGAGAAGAAATAACAGGAAACGGGTCAGAGTCCGAGTGTAAACAGGTTAAAATTAGTTTAGCAAGTATTTAAAATGCTTACCGGCTAATGTAAGAACCATGTTAGTATGCGACACTCTCTTGAGAATTTATCACCTCTCATCTAGTGTGCACGCCTACCGCACTATTAATCCCGTAAGTTTATTTTCACTTAACTTCCCCCATAATGTTTCATTCCGTCATATATTATGGCTAATATGATTCATTTATGGTGCTGGTATACTCAGTAGAAAGTTCTCCTACTTAAGTATATACATATATTAACCACTCATATCATATATATATATATATATATACATTCGGCACCCCGCACAAAATTTATGGTGCTGGTATACTCTGCTATCAAGTCCCCGTATTACGCATATTAAGGGAAATACTAGTTCGGAATCACTCTCGAACTATATTAACATAAAACACATAGAAATGGAGGCGAAGCATAGTTCCAAGTCACTAAGAGGTCATCACATACCCTCACGTCTTTTACAATCATCTGACCATCAATCAGATAGCCTGTATCAAGGAATCCTATGTTCTAGGGTACGAGTTAGTATCCCCCATAAAGGCCCAATCGAGATAAGACCATCCCGGCGCTGAAACACCCGTGATAGCAAGTAGCCCGAGTATGATTTGTATACACATATATAATATATGCACAATCACACCGTCATATATATATATGTAAATATCAACATTTCTAAATTAGGTGCGCTCACGACCCATAATTATAATTATCCGCTCATAACACATTTTTACTTGATTGTCTCGCATAACGAATTTGTCACTTTTATTCTCATATATATAAGTTACTCCATTCCTACTTCTCGTCTGTCAAAGTATTCTATCTCCCTAAGTATAATTTCAGTAGGAACTCTCACTTACCTTCTAGTCTAACTTCCTTATAAGTCTCGACCTTTTATTAAACGTAAGCATGACTTCATATGTAGGATACCTCCCGATTAACCCTTAATTTCATCTTACATTAAGTTCTCACTCAACGGATTTTACTTAGACCCTACTGGTCCTATTTATATCCAATTATGCTCTAACAATAATAATCAAGGGTTACTACGCATTTTAATCGGATTAAGCCAACATAAGTGGAATATGCAATTTTTCAGGAGGGGTCGATCGATCGAGGAAATGGGGTCGATCAATCGATCATCGATCGATTGATGTTCTTGGGTCGATCGATCGATCAAGCAGTAATGACGAAAACTGCATTAACCCAGTTACGGGTTTGCCTCTCCAACCTCAACCAAATCTCCATATATCATTCACAAACTCCCAAACAACCTTACTACAAGTACTATATACCTAAACACATGATTATCTATGTAAAATATTTCTCAATTCATCAATTATAACAATTTAATGGGTAAAAATTACCTAAAATTCCAAGAACCCGAATATTTCTTTTTCTTTCAATTCTTCTAATTCTTTTCTAGAAGTCCTACTTCTAAATCAATAGAAATTCATGGTTTATCCTCTAGATGCGATTTAGATATCCAGAATATGATTACTTCTTCTATAACATGTGATTTTAAGTCTCAAAACTATACGTTCTTTCACGAAACATGTTCTAAACAACCCTAGACTAACATGATTGATACATTAACTAAAAATAAAACAAGATAGATACTTTCCTGGAATTTGAGTTACTGATTTGAGGATGAAAGAGGTATGGTTGCGTTCCTCGCCGCGCGATCTATGCTTTGGTGGTGGTGGCAGTGTATACGGTTGAGTCCTTGGCCTTGTGTTGCTTGGAAAGCTCTCCAACCCTTCTCTAATGGCCGTTCTTTGATTTTTCTAATTTCTAACCTAGAAGGCACCTTCTAAAGGCTGATTTATTCTTAGAAATTTCATGGGTTTAATTACCCAAAAATGTTAAATGTCTATAATATCCTCTCGGGATGCTAATTCGGCCTAAAAACTCCCCGAAATCCAAACTAACCCCCTGTGTACATTAATTTGACTATCTCGACCCTTCAGGACACATTGGCGCATTTCGAAATGGCCATACGGGAGACTTATAATTCATACACTTTTAATAATAATAATTTAATCCCAACACGACACAGGCGCGTCCCGATTTAATTTCAATAATTATCAAATTATACACTCATGATAATTTAATAAATTCGATTATACATATTACTTTATCCACTAAGTAATGTTCAACAAATTTTCAATAATTACTAACTCTCATCATGCTAGTAAATATAAAAAAATCCAAATTAATATTAAATTAATATCTCAATTTAAATTTAATAAATTCCCAAATTTAAAAGTCATAAAAATATGGGGTATTACAACACTCTTTAATATTTTTGTTTCGTGGGAATGTTACACTTTAAGTAAATTTCCAATTTACCCAATTTACATCAAAATACGTAACTTCCCTTTTTTCTTCAAGTGTTATTAATAAAAATGACATTTTTAATCTTCAAAATTAACGCGTAGGCATTTTAGTCTCAATGACATTTTCAATGTCTCACTTTATCAAAAATCATATTTTTACACATTACTCCCTTTAATAAATAAAATCATGCTATTCAGATATTAAGGTCTACATATTTATTTATGAGTTTTAACATTAAAAATACAATTTAGTCCAATTTACACATTTGACACTTTACATTTAAACTTAGTGTTGCACACTTTAATTATGACTTTTTGTATAAAGACCCATACTTAGTCATTTCATTCACACTTAGTCTTCTACACTTTCGTTATTTACATTTTCATCCAAAGTTTTCAAGAAGACTACACTTTCACATATTTATACTTTTAACCCCAAAACTTAGTTTAACAAACTAAATTGTACACTTTGTAAATGAAAATCCATTTTCTCATTTCATAGTGATTCATCGAAATTAAAATAACTACAGTAATATCATAAAAGGCACATACATACCAAATGTTCTTCACATAAAAGAAATCATTTATTGACCTTAAAAAATGAGTTTAAAACATTTTATTTCTTAAACTGTTTGTGAATTGTGGGTTGAAAATTATCCATTTTTAAAAACCCATTCAATCATTCATTTAAGTGCCAATTTTCATACGAATATTAAGAATGATACCAATTTGTCTATTATTACATTTAAAACATTATTCAATCTATTTTAAGCTCTAAATATGTAGAAAAATCAAGCTAAAATAGGTTTACTGCAAGACCCATTTCAAAGATAGAAAATTCCATTTTCTTCTAAACTATAACTTGAAATCATGTAGTATGTCTTTAATTATGGATTTCTATTTCTATAAAAATAATATCAACAAGATACAAAGTACTCATACAAATATCATCATCAACTTAACTTAGTAAGAGATACATATTTCCCACCTCAAAATGTTCTTAAAAAATGGTAGGGAAGGTGGGTGACTCCCCCACCTCAAAAGCTAGCCCTAAAAATGGAGTCACAATAGCCAACTCTTCAAGATTCCAAATTAAATTTAATCTCCATGAACTAATCCTTATTCTTATACACAAATCCTTCTTCAAGCTATTATAAACCTCAACTGACCTCCAAGAATAACATCTTTAACAACCCAACTTCCTTCCTATGGTTAAATTTGGTGAAATAGGTTTTTTTATGCTATAAAATGGTAGTTTCATCGTATTTTTTGGTGGATCAAGGGTATCTATTAATTTGTGGTATGTCTAACGGTTTAAGGGAGTTCAAGGGAATATAGAGTGATGATAAATTTGATGTGAATTAAAAGAGAGAGTCTATGCACTCACTTATCCCTCTTCTAAGCTATTTTGGGAAGTGTTCAACTTATGACCCAAATAACAAGGGATGGTGTGTTCAAAAAAGTGTAAAACACTTACTACTACCTATAAACCAAGGTAGGAAAGTGATAACACACTTCACTAATATGTGACTCCAAAAAACCATTCGAAAAATGCCCCAAAACACAGAAAATGCTAATTTGCATCACTTACTCTTTCTAAAAATATATATTATTTCTTCTTTTTTGAAACTTTTAACTTGATATTCACGTTCCTTTCATTTTTGGCTAAAAAATCATATTTACAATATTCATTTGGTCTCTCGAATTCTCCTATAAAAAGCGTGCAAGAATAGGGACGTCGACATAAAACATATGTTTTTTTCGATTTTTCTTCACATGGTAATATTCCTTATATTTTTATTACTCTTAATATATTGTCGGAATATTTTTTTTGAAGTACCAATTGTCCTAAAGATTTCTCGCAAAACTCGATTTTTGAAGTGTCGCGCACCGTCAGACAATTTGTACCAAGGCTCACATAGCGCTCGTTGCTTATCCGAATCGAGTGAAACATACCCTAATAGCTTAAAATAACAATATAAATTCAAAATAAAAGTCATGAGATCTATACAATGCGAAACTTTCTTGTTTAATCCATATTACGATACTTTTCTTTTCGTACCATTTAAATGTCGTGTTGTATTAACCTTATCTGTGTTACATCCCTTCCTTGACATTTTTCCCTCAAACTTAATGGACATCCTTGTTAATATTATTAGAGATTAAATACACATTCATGAGACTCATGCATAGTAGGATTTTTCCCGTTTAAACTAGTTACATAATACGCTACTTTACGTATTACACATGGATTACTTATTCCTCGAATTTTCCTTTGGAGAAAACACCTTAAATAATGTAAAATACCTAGTTTCTAGGGCGGGGAATATATTCTTTCCTCCTTAGAAAATTTCTTCCTCATAATATATATCCATCAAGCTCACAAATCACTTATCTAATAATTTAATTCTAATCCTATATGTCTTTAACACTATACTCTAACCCAAAGATTACATAACATTAATTTGATATAACCACAGAGGGTCCTAACGTATTACTGCTAACTCCTAAGCATGCCTATCATGTCCATCTAAACAATACTTCAAACTAATTAAGTATCACCAAATATCATGCTAACACCCAAAGTACTCATTATCATGAATTATTCCAAACATCGAGATTTAGAAGCCTACGAGTCCTCAAACGATTTGGATCTTGCCTAGCAGAGGAACATACATCCTCCACATCAATAACTATTCGCATCAATGACTCCTAGACAACCATTTAATCCTAATGGTCCACCTGATCGATACCTCCTACTAGACTACACATTAAACTAGAGTCATCCTAGGTACGATAACCCAAATACACACGAGAGGCTACGTTCTCAATCTACAAATTCCATACGGAGTACAATACTAACATTTAATTTTGCATCACGTTCTAATATTCATATCTTAGAGTGTTGACCACAAATCCACGATATTCATCGTAACTAGCTATACTGGTTAACTCTCTAGTGTATTAAACTAAAGTTATCAAGTCCACATGCAAACTTCATGCAACAAACCACGAGACCATGCTTACACACCAACTAGTGTAAAATAAGGGTGCTTTTTAAAAAGGGCGTACTCATGTACCATGATGCATTAGCCTCAACCCATCCTATCCTGCATCACTATCGAACTTATGCAATGCTACATCTAAATACAAACCCATAACTAACACAATAACTTCCCATCATCGGGATTAAAGAAGACACAATAAGATGTAATTGATCAGGCGACTACCACGCCAGAATGAAATAATTGAATTCAGGTAGTGAACCATAACACGCAATGTAAGAACCACAACGTACACTTGAAGTCTAAAATTTCTCTAACCTACTCGTGCGTTAAAGTCTTAGACATGGCACATGCCCTGGATTTAATCACTAATCATGACTACCTGTTTTCAAAGACAATGACCTGGGAACCGATTCACTTGGGAAGCTAGAATGCTAGTATTCCCTCCTCAATACTACGGTTACTCCTTATCCTTCCCATTAAAGTGAAGTTATATATCTCATCTCTTAATGTTAGTCACTGACCTACACACTCAAGTCTCCACAATCTCCACATGTGATTTATAACTTGCAAACCTCAAGATCCTTTTAATCTAGTGAAACCCAACACTCATATAATTTTACCCTACGGACAAATGCTACAATCCTTAGCAACGCCCCAAGTGATCCCAAATCGTATCCATCGAACTAGTTACAATGACACCTCGAATTTTCAAGCATTATATATGCCTAATACCTAATGATTCTCCTCGTTAGATTCATACTAAGCCTTATAGGTTGCACACGTAGGTTCTATAATCAAGCATAACACTCCATTTTGAGTGCTATATCTAAAACCATAACGAACATCATCATGTCCTAAGTCTCCCAAGTATAAAACCTAACGTGTATTAACATATTTTCAATATTATCCATAAGGGTCATGCCTTAAAACAAGCTTATTAACAAGCCATTGTGCTAACTTCTAAGTATTACCACAAATAACATGACTAAATCAGACTACAAAGATCAACAACCTATGCATCCACATATTAAATTTCCTAACTCTTTAAGGAAGGATCAACAATTCAATCATCTCCAACAATCATACATATTCTAGAGTATAAGAGATCACGGTAAAATCCTACCAAGTATAATAACTGATCATGGTCGTTAATTTGTTTTTTATGGCCAAACACTAACCCAATTACTACGTCTTACACAAACTGTAACTCTATGTCCTTGACATGATAAGAAATCCCCAAAGTTCAAAGAGAGACATCCTTGTTATTTTAATACACGAAGCGCAATTTAAAATCCACCACTGCCAGGAAGTGTTTATCCCTTGTACTAATAACTCAATAGCTAATCTATAACACATATCTCATAAGGCATTATCAGTACGGATTCACCTACCTATCAGTAACTATAACATGAGATCAAAATCATCAAGGCATATAACTTTACCTTATTGAACACTCAGTTATGACAACTAACTTGTCTCATTACATAGCCAACACACTCATTTGATATATCACAAGCTATCACCATTATAAAAAATTTGGTAGGATTTGGGTCATCAGGTACTACCTATAAAACTTTGGGCCAATACTTTTGACGCCACAAGAGATCCTATTCCTCAATATCACTTCATTTTTCTAAACCATAATTCAATACCACCATTTCTAACACTAAGTCCCAAGGACTATATATATTCATTTTTAAATTACCCTGAATCAATATGATCATCTAAACCAAAATCATAATCACGTCCCTTAGGCATTCTAATTTCCATAGAATTATTCATTCACAAACCAATCTACTTAGTCACCTAATCCCATAGATGAAACCACAAGCATACCATCTAGGATGCAACAAAAATCATTAAGACTTCTTAATCATAAAGCTTCTAAATGATACATTTCACCCAAGCCTAAGGTTCCACAACCTAATGGCCTAAACCAAAACTCGAAACTTGCTAGATAAAACTACAAGAAAAATGAAGCAGAATAAGAATGGCTACTAACTTAGCCGATCACCAACTTAAATAGAAGGGCACAACGTGCTCAAAACCTTTACTTTACCATCAAGGTACAATTCAAAACTTTCACCAGGCACGCGTGACCGACTCCAACCAATAACGAAGTCGACAGATTAACTACCGACCTCACCACGTCATACGCGAAACAATAATTAAACCTAAAGATCTTATACCAAGTTGTAACACCCCAACTCGAATTTAAGGGTTAATAAAGGATCAACCCGATATGGTTCATACGTTAATTGTGAAGTGTAGTGAAACAACCTAAATGATGTTTCTAATCCAATTTTATTATTATTTAACATTACAGTTATGTGACACCCCGCCTAATTAAATACCGGGCGATCACTCCTTTATTAAATTAAAATCAAGGTGAACAGTTGGTTCAATCTTAGCATCACTGTCGAAAAATAACTTTTCCAAATTAAACACCCTAATTAATTAAGCTAAGTGTCAAAACCATTTTTAGACATTTCTTTCCAAATTTTATTTTTATGTAAGCCAACATTTAAATCTTTACATAATTCAATTTTTAAAGAATCACATCACAATTATCCTGGAACATATAATCCAAATGATTTAAACATTCAACAACTAAGTCCCAAAATTAATAAATCCCAAAGTGACAATACTAGAAATAAATGAATCACAATGTCCAATAAAATAACTAGATAATGGAAACGGCGACACATGCCCAACTGAATAAATATGATAAGAGTGGAATCAAATAGATGAAGTTGTCTAAGTAAGAGGCCTGCAACTCCCACCTAAGCGGCAGCGCGTTCCTTTCAAAGTATCCTATGCAAGACGCCCCTGTGGCTGGGCACCTGTAATATATACATACATATACAAGAGAGAAAAGAAAATAGAAATGAGTCAGAGCCCGATAGTGTATATGATTTAAAATTTGTTTAGCAAGTATTTAAAATGTTTGCAGGCCATTCCAACCAAATATTAGTGCGACACTCTCTTGAGGAATCCTCACCTCTCTTCTAATGTGCACGCCTATCGCACTAATCTTCCCAACTGATTATCTTATGTTATATCGCACTAATCTTCCCAGTGGTTTAACTTATCTTAGGTTACTCACAAGATTTAAAATGGACAATATAATTGTTTAAGAGGAATATTTCATTCAGTAACAAAGCTCTCATTTTTAAATTTATTTATTAATAAAGTTTCCAGTGTCATATTATACTTTTCAAAATAAGTATTCCCAAATTGAAGTCATGATTCATTTCTTACTTACCATAACGAAGTAGGCAATTCCAAATTTTAGAATTTCATATATATATATATATTAAATACTCGTATTATATATATATACACACTAACAGCACCCCACATAAAATTATGGTGCGGGCATACTCTGCTATCCAATCCCCGTATCTCTCATACTAAGGAAAATACAAGTTCGGAATCACTCTTGAACTGTATTAACACATAAACAAACAATATTGAGGCGAAGCATAGATTCCAAGTCTCTAAGAGGTCAGCACATAACCTCGCGTCTCTTAGGACCATCTGACCATCGATCAGATAGCCTGTACCAAGGATATCTATCTTTTAGGGTATGAGTCAATATCCCCCATAAAGGTCCCATCGAGATAAGATTGTCCCAGCGCGATAACCTAAGGGATAGCAAGTAGCGCGGGCATTATTTTCACATGTATATAATATATGCATACACACAGTCATATAAATATACTACTTTTATCATATCAATTTAGGTTCATTCCATAACCTATAATCACGATATTTATCCTTATTTTCCCATTATTAGTTATCACGTATAACGGTTCGTCTATAACTTTAATTTGAGGGATTATTTCAACTTAGTACGTAACACTTATGGACTCTATCCTCCCAAGTGTAAAATTCAATAGGTATTCATCTATTTTCCATCGTAACCATTTTTCGTATCTCTCCCTTTAATACAAAATTCCATCGTCCCTTATATATAAACACCCCAAAAATATAAATTTCTCCTTACATTAAAGGTCCCTTAATCATTAATAAATCCTACTGGTCATCTTTATCTCCCAAAATATTTTAATAAGGATGTCTAAGGAGTATTCTTCATTCAGAATAAATTCAATAATTTTAAAAGGGGAATTTAAGTCTGCCAGGAGGGGTCGATCGATCGAGGGCAGGGGCTCAATCGATCAAACCTTCGATCGATCGATCGATCAAGTAGGTATGGCGAATTCTGTTGTTAACCAGTTACGAGTTCTATCACACAACCTCATCAAAACCCAAATTTTTCATTCCCAATCGCCCCAAAATTTGTACTACTAACGTTATAAACCCATTTTATACATCTTCTACTTAAAGCATGTAAAATTCCGTCAATAACCATGGATTTATAGGCCAAAAACTCATTTTAATCTCAAGAACCCTAGAATTTATTTAACCTTGTTCTAATCAAACTTATTCTAGAAATTTCTACTCCTAATTCATCATAAATTCGTGGTTAATCCTCTACATGTGAAGGGGTTTCCAGATTATCATTCAAATCCTTCGACCTCAATCTCCTCTCGCTATGGTCTAGGATAGCCACCGATCTCTCCTCGTAAGAGCTGTGAGGCTGTAAGTCTATCTCATCTATCGCGATGTGAGTATGGGCCATATCATCCCGAAGATATCATCTCAACGACGAGATGTGGAATACATCGTGAATGCGATGTAAATGCTCTCGCAGTCCCAATCTGTATGCTACCGACCTAATCCTCTCGATAATGGGAAATGGTCCCACGTACCTCGGGGCCAATTTCCCTTTCTTCCCGAACCTCATCACTCCTTTCATAGGAGATACACGTAGTAACACTTGGTCCCCCATATTAAACTCCCGAAAGAACCGTTTCACATCGGTGTAGCTTTTCTGCCTGTCCTGGGCTACTCGAATGCGACTCCTGATCATCTCAATCCTCGCGGAGGTTTCATGAATTACCTCTGGTCCTAGAAACTTGTTATCCCACACCTCGAGCCAACAAGTTGGGGAACAATAAGGCCTTCCATACACAGCCTCAAATGGAGCCATGCCAATCGTAAACTGATAAGAGTTATTATAAGCAAACTCTACGAGTGGAAGATGTGGCTCCCAACCTCCTCCAAAATTAAGAACACACATGCGTAGCATATCCTCCAACATCTGATTAGTAAGCTCTGTCTATCAATCTGTCTGTGGCTGATAAGCTGAACTCAACCTCAACTCGGTACCCATAGCCTCCTGAAAGCTCTCCCAGAAACGCGACACGAAAATCTTGTCTCTATCTGACACAATATTCAGGGGCACCCCATGTAATCTGACAATCTCAGTAATGAACAACTGAGCATACTGACCCGTGGTATAGTCTGTCCTCACCGACAGAAAATGAGCCACCTTGGTCAAACGATCTACAATAACCCAGATAGAATCGTGGCCCCACTGTGATGTAGGTAACCCTGTAATAAAATCCATGGAAATACTCTCCCACTTCCATGCAAGTACTTTCAATGGCTGAAGCAACCCCGACGGTTTCTGATGCTCCACCTTTACTAGCTGGCAGATAGAACACTTGGACATGAAGTCGGCGATGTCCTTCTTCATCCCACTCCACTAGTATTGTCGCCTCATATCCTGGTACTGTGACACCCCGACTAATTAAATACCGGGTAGCTACTCCTTTATTAAATTAATTCAAAATGCCAAGTTGGTTCAGTTAATAGCATCACTGTCGAAAACATTTTAACAATTACTAACCACCTAGTATTTAAAAAGTAAGTGCCAAATTTTAAGTTAAGTCTGATTAACATGCAGTAAAAGAATAATGGAAGAGTCAACATAATCCATTCACCATACGAAGTAATGAAATAACCAACAATGATACAAAGAAATCCAAAGGAAAAATCCACACAACAATCCCAACAAATGGAAATAATACTACAAATCTGAATCCTGAATAATTACATGCCAAAATTCTGAATAACTGAAATAAATGAAATATCTCTAAAAGAAATGGGCGACATGCCCTACAACTGATAACTGATGAATATCGAGTCAAGATATATGAAGCGTCTACAAGCAAAGTCCTGTAACTTCCACATACAGCTACAGCTCGTCACCTGAATGATAATCCTATGCATGGTATCCTTGTGGTTGGGCACCTAAAATGGTTTTTACAAAAATAGATTTGAAAGAAAATGGGTCAGAGCCCGAAAGTGGAAAACATTTTGAAAATAGCAAGTGTTTTAATAACATTAAAACATTAAATGCAAAATACATGTTAGGACGTGCACTCACATGAAATTCTCACCTCTCGACTACATGTGCACTCCTAACGTACATTACCCATCTAAATGACACATATATCTAACCAAAACGTAATAAGTTCTGCCTCTTACTACTCGATTCCCATATTACATTCTAGCGTTATCAATATAAATAGAAGGCTTCACTTAAACTCAGATTCTCAATTAGGGAAATAATTCACTATTAGTTAACCCGATATGTTCTCTCACTACATTACCATAATTATGCTCACAATAACAACATGAAAGTTCCCATTAATCAAGTGTATATTATTCACGTCATAAATATACGATACAATACAAGCACCCCGAGAACTAGCTGCGGTGCACACATACTCTGCTATCCATCCCGGTACATCAGGTACATAAGGATCACATATTCCGAATCTCTCAGGAATAGTTCACAGATAACAACATCACAAATAATGGAGGCGAACACAGTCACATCACATGGGTCACGCACATACTTGCGCTCCCACAATCAGCAGACTTATTAACATCCCAATAAGTCCTTCTCTGACCTATGTTCATCGAGCTAACCAGTCTAAATCCGGGTAACACAAGGATTAGAGGGCCCTAAGCGAACGCAAACCTCCCGTGATAGCAAGTATGGTAGGTATGTCATACACATAAAATTAATACATATACTAAGTATGCACACGTATTAGTAGTCACCATAATATATTGGTACATATCTCTTCTCGTACTGACATATAATATTACACCATTTATATGTTCCCGGTTAATATAATTAATTAGGCCGTCAATAGGTCACATCGTAATAGACACTCACGTCCCACTTCATATTTTCCCTTAGGTTCAAACTACACTTCTAGGTTTGACTCCCCATTATATCCCAAACATCCCAAATATATCAATTACTCATCAAGGAAAGGATATCTCTACCTATACACAAGGTTACGGGGCACTCGGGATGAAAACAGGCTAAAAATCCTAAACTGTCAACTCGTTCGAACGAGGATGTTCGAACGAGACTTCGTTGGAACGAACTAAGTCTTCTAACGAGATCTCGTTCGAACGAAGGGGGCTTTCTAACGAGATATCGTTCGAACGATACCATCGAACGAACTTCAACCTCATTAGAAGTCAATGGTCAACTCGTTAGAAGCTCGTTCGAACGAGGTCGTTCGAACGACCTGGGCGGGTCTTCTAACGAGCGACCAGATTCGAGCCCAGAATTCTGATTTTCATTTTTCTAACTTCTCTACTCCCCAAATCTCATCCAAACCTCAATCTAACAATTGTTTAAGGTTCCTAATCGTCCCTAAACATCCTTAGGTCACATATTAACATGTTTGGGGGTGTTAATTCATCCTAACATCATTCAAATATCAAATCTCTAAATATTTTCCCCAATTTCAAACACATGAACCCTAGAATTTATAAATCATATAGAAGTCTAATTAAATTCGTTTTTGATTTCATACTAACTGTAATATCATCAGAATAATCATCAACTACAAAGATACATGCAATTTCCTCATCAAGAATGTAATTTCTATTTCCAAATTTAATGGGTTTTCATTAACTCCCAAGAACAAATCACATTTTTATCAATTCCTACACATGGAAGAAACATTCTCTATAAAAACGAAATTAAATCACTTGCCTTAATGGTAACTCTGGATTTGATAATGAATTTGATGGATGGTTCTCTCTCTCTCTCTCTCTCTCTCTCTGCAGAATCCTTCTATCTCTCCTTCTAAGAGATTTCTTCTCCAAGTAACAATGGTGGCTAGGGTTTTGCCTTAGGAAACTTTCAATAACCTCCGTAGTCTATTTGGGTATTAGTGGGCTTAGTGGGTTAATGCCTAATCGGATATTAATTCCCAATTTTCGTAGCTTTTAATTCCTCAAAATTCAAAATTACCAAACTACCCTTATACGTTGTCGGTATGGCCTAAAAATGCCCCGGGACCCAAACCAAACCCCCGGCTAGTGTTTTCTGACTATTTCGACCCTTCTAGACGCGTTGGCGCACTCACAACGACCATACGGATAATTGAAATAAAATTCACTTTCTAATTATCATAATTATATACCATGACGCGACTGTCACATGCGTCTCACAAAATTTCCAAATTGTCGTATTTCAATCTCACGACAAATTTCATAATTCAAAATTCATATATAATCATATATGCACATATAATCAAATACCAACTCGCATCTCGCTAGTATTTTTAATCCGGATTAATTTCCAATTAATACGCATTTAATTAAATTAATCCCATAAAATAAATATCACAAAAATACGGGGTATTACAGGTACATCTTATCTCCTCCAGGATGTACCACAAATCGGGACCCGTGAGACTGGGTCATCACTACATGACGTAATTCTGCTCCTTCTGGAACCACCATTCTCCCATTATACCTTAAACCCCCATCAGAACTAACAGAATAGGACTCAGCACCCTCAGCTAAGAGTCATACAATCTGATCCTGGCAAAACGGATCTGCAGTCTGTGCCTGTATCACCCTCGTAACAATATCAGGTGTCACTGTCATAACAGATATGAAGGAACGAGCTACTGCATCATGGTGGCCTAACTCCTTCCACTTTGCTTACCAGACATTCGCAACCTCGTCTACCGGTCTACAGCTCAAAGCATCAGCAACTATGTTGGCCTTCCCCGGATGGTAATGTATGTCTAACTGATAGTCCTTGACAAACTCTAACCATCTGCGCTGACGCATATTCAGCTCTCGCTGAGTGAACAGGTACTGCAGTGACTTGTCGTCTATGAACAAGCAGAATTTTGCCCACAATAAATAGTGCCTCTATATCCTCAATGCAAAAATGATCGCTGCTAACTCCAGTTCGTGGGTGGGGTAATTCTTCTCATGCGGCTTAAGCTTGCGGGAGGCAAAATCTATAGCCTTCTCTTCCTACTGAAGTACTCCCCTAAGTCCCCGTAAAGGAGCATCGGTGTAAACCAGGTACTCCACACCCGACTTTGGTAACGCAAGGACTAGTGCTAAAGTAAGCTTGTCTTTCAGCTCGTCGAAAGCCAATTGACAAGAATCATCCCAAACATATGGTACCCCTTTGTGAGTTAAGTTCGTCAATGGACCCGCTATTTTAGAGAATCCCCGAATGAATCGCCTGTAGTATCTGACTAACCCCAAGAAACTACGCACTTCTGTCGGTGTCGTGGGTTGTCCCCACTCCCTCACCGCTGACACTTTACTCAGGTCAACTGCTATCCCCTGCCCAGAAACAACATGGCCCAAGAATTGTACTTCTCGTAACCAGAATCTGCACTTCTTGTACTTAGCATACAACTGATGCTCTCGTAGAGTCTAAAGAACCTGTCTCAAGTGCTCGGCATGCTCCTCCTCAGGGTGTGAATATATCAAAATGTCATCTATGAAGACGATGAAAAACTGATCCAAGAACTCTCTGAACACTCAGTTCATTAAGTCTATGAACACGGCTAGAGTATTTTTGAGGCCAATTGGCATCACCCTGAACTCATAGGACCCATATCTCGTCAAGAAATAAGTCTTTGAAACATCATGCTCCCTAATACGTAGCTGATGTACCTCAACCTCAGATCTATCTTCGAAAAGAAAGTTGCTTTCCTTAACCGGTCGAACAGGTCATCGATTTGAGGCAATGGATTCTTATTCCGTATCGTGACCTTGTTCAACTCCCGGTAGTCCACAGATAGCCTCAGTGAAACATCTCTCTTCTTCACAAATAAGACTGGAGCGCCCCAAGGTGAGGTACTCCTGCGAATAAAGCCCTGACCTAACAGCTGCTCTATCTGATCTCGTAACTCTCGCATCTCTACCGGAGCCATACGGTATAGAGGGCATGCTATCGGTCTAGTATCCGGTAATAAATCTATGACAATGTCTATCTCTCGACTGGGGGTAGGCCTGGTATCTCCTAAAATACATCGAAATACTCACGAACAACTGGAATCGAGTCTAAGGGAATCACAACCTCCTTAGAGGTATCCTTCTCTATATAATATAACTGAGCGATCGAGCCTCCCTCTGGGCGAGTCATCTCCACTACAAACATCTCTTGCCCTGGAATGGCAAAGAAAATACTCCCACCGAAATAATCAATCACGGCTCTGTAAGCTGCGAGCCAATCCATACCGATAATAACATCATGCTCATGCTTATCTAAGACTAACATGTCTACAGGTAATACCAAGCTACCAATACCTACCCCCACTCCTCGTCATATAAAGAAAATGTGTGACCCACTCCCCAGTGGTGAGTCTACACACATCACCGTGCTCTCTGCTGTGGCTAACAACCCTAAGGCCTTAGCAAAATGTGTAGCTATAAAATAGTGCGTCACCCCAGTATCAAATAAAACCCGATCCATAGTACCATGGATAGGAAACATACCCTCAATCGTGGGTGGTGCCTATGGAGCTGCTACCTGGTGGACGTTATAGACACGTCCATACTGTAACTACCCCTGCTGCACTAGAGCTGCTCGAATGGCTGGTAGGGTTGGTACCTGGGCTGGTGCTGGGAGGGTGGCTGGAAAAAGTGGCCTATATGGCTTATTACAGGCACCCTGCTGGTGTGGGCCCCTATCTCCCTCTGAACAATCCTGGCACCTATGGCCATTCTTGCCGCACCTAAAACATCATCCTCTGAAGTTACCTCCCCTCTGAACTTGCTGACCACGACCCTGCTGGCCGTTACCACCCCGCCACTGGCCCTGTTGGCCCTGATGAAAACGTTGTTGACCCAGTTGGCCCTGCTACTGTCGGTGTTGGCTTTGTTGGCCCTGCTGATTAGGCTGGCCCGACTGGCCCTGCCTATAACCCCCATATCCCTGTCTGGAATCACCTGAATGTGATTGCCTAACAGGGTCTCCCTGATGAGAACTCTTCTCGTGCTGACGAGTCTGTCCTTGAGATGTAGGTGCTCCACTAGCACTACTACCCCCGGTCCTACCCTACTGCCCGGACTCTCTTGCTCTCTTGCTTCCTTATAGATGAAAGCGATGATCCTGGCAATGTAGTAATGCATCATTGATTACATCAGTGAAAGTACTCAGAGATAGGTTCCCTATAAGGTGCTGACGGATTCTCCAAGCTAACCCATCCACAAACAACATTATCTTCTTACCCTCAGTAGGTGCCTCATCTGGCACTATGGTGATAAGTCTCGTGAACTCTTCCTCATACTCGACAATAGTAGAATTCTCCTGTTTCAAGTTTAGTAATTTCCGCCTCATCTCAGTCTGCACGGTGGGTGGAAAGTACTTGCGGTCAAACCGCTCCCAGAATGACTGAATTGGGATCGTGTCCCTCTCTTCCAAGGTGGTGGTGGACTCCCACCACTGCAAAGCATCCCCCACCAGCTTAAAGGAGGACAACAACTATTTCTGCACGTCTGTGCACAAATACATACGAAGATGCCACTGGATATCTTTCTTCCATTGGCTGACGATGATGATATCTGAACTACCAGAGAACTCAGGGGGATGCGCCTTCTGAAAGGCATCCCTAACCCGCTCCCATGCAGATGGAAGCTATGCAGGTACTAGCTCCACTGCCTGAATCTGAGGTGGAGCTTGCTAAACTACCGCTAGCGCGGCATTCAACGCCTGAGCAACAATAGCGGCTACCTCATTAGCATTCATTGTACCCTGTGCGGGAGCTGCTGGTTGCTCGGCTTGGGAACTTCAATCCTTTGGTGCACATCTTGGAGGCATCGGAAATGTGAAGAAATTTATTAGTCTACAGTTATTATCAAATCTCAAATAGATGAAGACGTAAACGTAAAAGCAAGAATACAACAATCCTAAAATAGGGCTCTATAGCAAAAATGTTAAGCTGAAAGCGAAATAAGCCGTACAGATCCTATGGACACTAGAACCTGATGCTCTAATACCACCTGTGACACACCGCCTAATTAAATACCGAGCGATCACTCCTTTATTAAATTAAAATCAAGGTGAATAGTTGGTTCATTCTTAGCATCACTGTCGAAAAATAACTTTTCCAAATTAAACACCCTAATTAATTAAGCTAAGTGTCAAAACCATTTTTAGACATTTTTTTCCAAATTTTATTTTTATGTAAGACAACATTTAAATCTTTATATAATTCAATTTTTAAATAATCACATCACAATTATCTTGGAACATATAATCCCAATGATTTAAACATTCAACAACTAAGTTCCTACATTTAAAACCTAAAGTAAAACATCCAGACAGTAATAAATCCCAAAGTGGCAATACTAGAAATAAATGAATCACAATGTCCAATAAAACAACTAGATAATGGAAACGGGCGACACATGCCCAACTGAATAAATATGATAAGAGTGGAATCAAATAGATGAAGTCGCCTAAGCAAGAGTCCTGCAACTCCCACCTAAGTTGCAACGCGGTCCTTCCAAGGGATCCTACGCAAGACGCCCCTGTGGATGGGCACCTGTAATATATACATACATATACAAGAGATAAAGGAAAATAGAAACGGGTCAGAGCCCGATAGTGTGTATGATTTAAAATTTGTTTAGCAAGTATTTAAAATGTTTATAGGCCAATGCAACCACATATTAGTGCGACACTCTCTTGAGGAATCCTCGCCTATCTTCTAATGTGCACGCCTATCGCACTAATCTTCCCAACTGATTATCTTATCTTATATCTCACTAATGTTCCTAATTGTTTAACTTATATAAGGTTACTCGTAATATTTAAAACTGACAATATAATTGTTTAAGAGGAAAATTTCATTCAGTAACAACGCTCGCATTTTTAACTTTATTTATTAATAAATTTTCCACTGTCATATTATACTTTTCAAAACAAGTATTCCCAAATTGAAGTCATGATTCATTTCTTACTTACCATAACACAGTAGGCAGTTCCAAATTTCAGAATTTCATATATGTATATATATATATATATATTAAATACTCATATAATATATATATATACTAACAGCACCCCACATAAAATTATGGTGCGGGCATACTCTGCTATCCAATCCCCGTATCTCTCGTACTAAGGGAAATACAAGTTCAGAATCACTCTTGAACTGTATTAACACATACACAAAGAATATTGAGGTGAAGCATAAATTCCAAGTCTCTAAGAGGTCAGCACATACCCTCATGTCTCTTAGGACCGTCTGACCATCGATCAGATAGCCTGTACGAAGGATATCTATTTTTTAGGGTACGAGTCAATATCCCCGATAAAGGCCCCATCGAGATAAGACAGTCCCAGCACGGTAACCTTAGGGATAGGAAGTAGCGCTGACATGATTTTCACATGTATATAATATATGCATACACACAGTCATATAAATATACTACTTTTATCATATCAATTTAGGTTCATCCCATAACCCATAATCACGACATTTATCCTTATTTTCCCATTATTAGTTATCACGTATAACGGTTCGTCTCTAACTTTAATTTGAGGCATTATTTCAACTTACTACGTAACACTCATGGACTCTATCCTCCTAAGTGTAAAATTCAGTAGGTATTCATCTATTTTACATCGTAACCATTTTTCATATCTCTCCCTTTAATACCAAATTCCACCATCCCTTATATATAAACACCCCAAAAATATAAATTTCGCCTTACATTAAAGGTCCCTTAATCATTAATAAATCCTACTGGTCATCTTTATCTCCCAAAATATTTTAATAAGGATGTCTAAGGAGTATTCTTCATTTAGAATAAATTCAAAAATTTTAAAAGGGGAATTTAAGTCTACCAGGAGGGGTCGATCGATCGAGGGCAAGTGCTCGATCAATCGAACCTTCGATCGATCGAAGCTCCTGGATCGATCGATCGATCAAGCAGGTATAGCGAATTCTGTAGTTAACCAGTTACGGGTTCTATCACCCAACCTCTTCGAAATCCAAATTTTTCATTCCCAATCGTCCAAAAATTAGTACTACTAACGTTATAAACCAATTTTATACATCTTCTATGTAAAACATGTAAAATTCCGTCAATAACCATGGATTTATAGGCCAAAAACTCATTTTAATCTCAAGAAGCCTTGAATTTCTTTAAACTTTTCTAATCAATCTTATTCCAGAAATTCCTAGTCCTAATTCATCATAAATTCATTGATAATCCTCTACATGTGAAGGGGTTTCCAGATTATCATTCAAATCCTTACTACATGCGATTTTCCTATCTCCAACATGAATTTTTCTTCTATTATACTCATCCTAATCACCCTCGACTAACATGAACGATGCATTAACAAAAATAAGCAAGATAAATACTTGCCTGGGATTTTCAGGTTTCTGATTTGATATTGAATTTGGTGTGGTTGTGTTCCCCGTCGCGCGAATTACGCGTTGGTGGTGGTGGCAGTGCAAATGGATGGATTTTGGGCCTTGGATTGCTTTGAAAGCACTCTCCTTCCCTCTCCTATTGCCGTCACTTGTCTTTGGTTGTTTTAACCCTAGAAGGCAACCTTAGACATCTGATATCACCTTTGAAATTTCGTGGGTTTAATTACCCAAAAATCTAAAATGTCCAAAATGCCCTCCCGAGGTGCTAAATAGGTCTAAAAATACCCCGAGACCCAAACTAAACCCCCGGCTATACTTTTCTGACTATCTCGAATCTTACGGACACTTTGGTGCACTCAAAACGACCATATGAGCAACTTATAATATATTCACTTTTATTAATTAATATTTAGTCCCGACGCGACACGGGCGCGTCCCGACTCAAATTTCCAAAATTGTCATTCTATTCACTCGTGACATTTAATAGAACCAATATCATATATTACTTTACTCATTAGTAATATTCAACAAGTTTCCCATAATTACTAACTCACCTCACGTTAATATTTATAACATAATTAATTTCCGGATTTATATTAAATAATTAACTCACATTAAATTTAATAAATCCCCAAATTAATATAGCATAAAAAATACGGGGTATTACAAGTTGTTAGCATGTGATTTCAAATTTTTTTTATCAGCTACATGATAGGACCCAAGGGAAGTTACCCCAAGGCCAAGTAGACAAAGTTACTAAAATTACATGCAAGTAACTACTTACATGTATAACGCTCTCAAAGTACGGAACAACATGCAACTTTCCATAACAAACAGAGGGATGTGAGTCTAATGCTCAGTGTGAACTATATATAAATGCAGTATATAAACGGACAACATAAAAAATACTCACACGCTACACTAAATGCTTGTGAAAGTTCATATGTATCTACATATATACCTTTGAAACTACATATCCTAATGTATTAAACCGTTTTATTCTAAAAATGTCGTTTAACCTCTTTATTCTCCTTATCTTCAAAAAGAATCATTTTGTATCATTATGCTTTAAAACTAGAATTCCTTCCCATTAACACACACAGTTAAACAATTAACAATTGGTGGAAAAAATATTTCATTTACTTTCAAACGTTTATTACCCAACGTTCATTAGCTCACGTCGAGTTATTAATCATTACTTAAGACTTGTTTTCAGCGTACACACACACCGTGTTTAGAAAAATACTCATTTTTTAAAAAAACTAACATAACACACACTTGTGTTCATTATTGTTCAAATCTCATTAGGTTTCTTAAGGATTATTATATCATCTTAGTAAACCATCCCATGTTTCCACATGAATATTAAACATTTAATGAGTTATTCTTGCATTATTAAATCAATGAATTAATTCCATTCGTTTATGTCTCTTCCATCAATATTATATTCATTACTTAGTATTTTGTTTAGGGATTCCTCCGACGCACACACCCGTCACAACCCATAATTTCACAAAATTTTACCGCTCGGCACCGAGTGCCAAGTAAATAGTAGTTGGTTTGGGGTATTTCCCCACTAGGGACAATATAACCCTGCTTAATTATTTAACATGACATCATCCAATATCAATATCTTGCCAATGTGTTTGACATTTTTCATATTGTCCTCATTAGTTTTCCTTTTTCGGACCGAAACCAAATCCTTGCACTTAACCGTACATTTTTCCATCATTCATTTAGGAAAAACCATTATATTCCATTAAAGTCCTTTTTTTTTCATAATATTGACTTTTCAGCAAAAATAATTTTCTTTCTACATACATGTCAAAACACTCTTTAACATTTTTGTTTTCCGAAAATGTTACACTTTAAGTCAATTGCAAATTTACATCAAAATACGTAACTTCACTTTGTTTTCTGGTGTTATTTATAAAAATGCCCTTTTTAAGCTTCAAAATTAATGCGTAGGCATTTTAGTTTCAATGATATTTTCATCGTCTCACTTTGTCAAAAATCACATGTTTGCACATTACCTTCATTAATACATTAAATCATGCTTTTCACATATTATATTCTACACATTTATTTATGAGTTATAACATTAAAAACTCATTTTAGTCAATATTTACACACTTGACACTTTACATTTTAAACTTAGTGTTACACGCTTTAATTATGACTTTTTGTATAAAGACCCATACTTGGCCATTTTATTCACACTTAGTCTTCTACACTTTCTTTATTTAAATTTTCACCCAAAGTTTGCAAAAAAACTACACTTTCACATATTTAAACTTTTAACCCCAAAACATAATTAACAAACTAAATTGTACCTTTGTAAAAGAAAATCCATTTTCTCATTTCAAAATGATTCATCAATATTAAAATCACTATAGTAATATCGTAAAAAAAGGCACATACATACGAAATATTCTTCACGTTAAAGAAATAATTTATTGACCTTAAAACATTAGTTTAATATATTTTATTTCATAAAAAGATTGTAAATAATCGGATGAAAATTATCCATTATTAAAAACCCATTCAATGATTCATTTAAGTACCCATTTTCATAGAAAATAGTAAGAATGATATTAATAAGTCTATTAGTACATTTAAAACCTTAATCAAGTTATTTTAAGCTCTAAATATGTAGAAAAATCAATCTAAACATAGGTTTACTAGATGACCCATTTGAAAGATAGAAAATTCCACTTTCTTCTAAACTATAACTTGAAATCATGTAGTATTAAATATTTAATCATGGATGGCTATTCCTACACACCCAATATCAACAAGATGCAAAGTACTCATACTAATATCACCATAAACATTAGAAAGAGATAAGTATTTCCCACTTAGAAATAGTCTCAAAAATTGGTAGGGAAGGTGGGTGACTCCCCCACCTTTAATTATCAACTCAAAGGGAGACACAATAGCCCACTCTTTAAGCTCCCAAATGAAATGTCAATCTCCATGAACTACTCCCTTTTCTTCTCCAAAGATCCAACTTCAAGCTTTTCTAAACCTGACCCACCTTTTAAGAATAACATAATTAACAACCTAACATCCTTCTTATGCTTACACATGGTGAAATAAGATGTTTCCGTGTTATAAAATGGGGACTTTGGGGTTGCTCATGGGTAGCTACGAGTTATTTGTATGTCTAATGGTTTAAGGGTGTTCAAGGAGAGAGAGAGAGAGTAAAGATAAATCTGATGGGAATTAAGGGAGCCTATGCACTCACCTCTCTCTCTCTCTCTCTCTCTCTCTCTCTCTCTATATATATATATATATATATATATATATATATATATATATATGTATCTCTATCTCTCTTACATGATATTTTGGGAAGTCTTCAACTTATGAACTAAATAACAGTTGTTAGTGTGATAAAAAATATTTAAAACATTTGCCAATACGAGCAATTAATTTAGGAAAACCGTTTGAAAAATGCCCCAAAAGACCCACAAAATGTTGATTTTCATCACTTTCTCTGTCTAAAAATATTTTTTTTTTCATTTTTTGAAAATTTTAACTGTAGATTCATATTGCTTAATTATTTGGCTAAAAAACTCATATTTACAATAATCATTTGGCCTTTTGTATTGTCTTATCCAATGGGCGCAAGAATATGGGCCTCTACACAATTTTTTTTTTTCAATTTTCCTTTGCATGGTAATATTCCTTATATTTTTATGAGTCTAAATATATGGTTGGGATATTTTTTTGACTTACCAATTGTCTTAGTCAATTCATGCAAAACATATTTTTTACAGTGTCGCGCACCGTCAGAGTTTTTGTACCCTTGCTCACATAGCTCTTGTTGCTTGTCCGATTTGCATGAAACTTAACCTAAGTACTTAAAATAATACTATAAACTCAAAATAAAACTCATGAGAGGCATGCAAGGCAAACATTTCTTGTTTAATCCATATTGCGATACATTACTTTTCGTACAATTTAAATGTTGTGTTGTATTAACCTTATCCATGTCACATTAGTTCCTTAACATTTTTCCCTCAAACTTAACACACGTCCTTTCTAATACTATTTGAGATTGAATACACAATCATGCAACACATGCAACGTGGGATTTTTCTTGTTTAAACCATTTACGCAATATGCCACCTTACGTATTACTTTACTTGTTACACATGGATCATTTATTAGTCAAATTTTCTGTTGGACAAAACACCTTAAATAATGTTAAATACCTAGTTTCTAGGGCGGGGTATTAAAGTTCCTTCCTCAATAGACAATTGTTGCATTCACGTATTGGGGACGAATCCGGAAGGGGTAACGGGGAGAATTCCTTGTGACTCTTACCATTTTTCGTTTGAAGCACTTCAATCTCATAAAGACCGTAGTTCTTTAATTGTGTTGCATTCAACATCAATTCGGGAAAATTCAAATATTTTCTTTGTTGATAAAGAATGTCTTCTGATAAGACTTCCTAGTTGTCCTCCCAAATCCATAGAGGATCTCTTACCACACAAATAATAAGATAATTGTCAACAGGTCACATAGTTGTTGCTTTGTATCCTACTACAAAACTTGGGTTAAGGCGTCGTGCCATTCCCCGTCATCTTTGAGCAACCCACGCGCGTAACATTCACCTTTACACATTGGATAGAAAATTTCATTCCCAATTTTAACTCCATCGTAGTTTCTATAACCTCGACTACATTTAAGAAAAGTCAACAGTCAAACCTTTCTCCTGAGGCTAGATATGCATATACGATACGATCGAGGCATGATCAGACTTTCTTCTTGTTCCCTACTTCTCTAGTGACTACCCCACCCATTTCGTAGGTAACTCAACATAGGTTAATTGTATGGCATAGTCATGCTTGACATTTCTAGCCATCCATTATGGGAACATATTCTTCTCAATGTCTATTCAATTGATGATTCTGTCTAAGTTGTCAGCGTCTTTGAAAGTATTGATTTTCTCCTCGGTTAAATGGAATGTAAGACATTCGACACCACCATAGTGTTACTCTATGTGAAATTGATATATCCTCCAGCAATCTTGACCTGAAGATAAATAGCAAAATCCATAAAAAAAATTATCTCATAAACCTCCTTTACCACTTGATTGTCATTTTGAGCGCTTATAGACGTGCTTTCCTCCAAGACCATTCTAGTTTTGTCAAGGCCTCTATTGATACACTTAAATATGTATTTAATTGCTCTAGACTTGTTACACCATTCAACATTTATATGAGCTTGATATATCACAACTAAGTCAATTTTATGAGGGATCACAAATCTATTATGAAGCTTGATACCCATTTTTTCCACATATCTACCATCATCCCTTCTTCAATATATTGGGAAACAATTTTCATTAATTATTGTTCTATCGCAATATATTTTCTGAAAATGTTTAGAGCAATTTTTGTCTGACATACATGGAGATTTTATGGTGTCATGCCCATAAGGATCGTGAATTATAAACTGCAAAATAGCAGCTTAACTGATAGGATCAATTTTATAATCAGAAATTTCGGCAGAGATGATTTTGTCAACATCAACAATGGTTGGCCGTTTATCATCTTGGTGCACAAATAAAAGTATATGACTATTCTAAATGCCTATTTTCAAGAATTCAATTTTCTGTATTGATGGAACAAAATGGATTGTCAAGTAAAATATATGTAATTTTTTCGTACACTATATACCCAAAAAATGGCTGTAAGTTTTTGCTCGGGTGAAAATAAATAAAAGTTTTCAAACCTGTTAATTATTTACCAAAATGCCTTTTCTTTAACAATTCATCCATAAGATTATGAATCTTGATGTTGAATACTCTTGTCACAATATCTTGTCTTTCATTGGGGAGCTACCTAGTTGAGTTAAAAAATCTTTGTATTTCAGGCCATTTTGGATTTGCTATGAACTTGAGAAATATATCTAAATTACCAAACCATCGACAAACATACATCGCCTCTTGGAAGTTTTAAGTCATGTATCATGGACTTGATGTAAAGGAAGATGGAAGGACATTATGTTTCCCAACAGATGTCAGAGTTGAATCTCCTTGCAAGACGGCATCTTTAATCTCGTTATATAATTCCGCTCATAACTTTATTTGGTTAGAGCAAACCCAGTGTAACCTTTCTTATTCTACGCATGTTTACTCATCGACAACAATTTTTTGAATAATTTGCCTTCCAGTTATAGAGTTTTTTCTTTATCGGAGCCTGAATGCATAATACTCTATCATAGTGATGCAATTCCTTCAAGTAAGAGACTTCCCAATGTTATTTTGATATTTAATACCCAATTAGAACCCATCTTCAGCATATGGAAATAATAAAGCGTATTTCATGGTCATGAATGAATGATGAAGATCACTAATATTTTGCAACCCGTTGGACTTATGTTCAACAACAACATCTTTGCTAACATTTTGTTCACATATGTCACCGACAATCGGTGCAACAACTTCTGATTCACTGGGTCGATTGTATATTGTAGGATCCTTCGATAGTCATCCAAAAAATCTGATTCTTATGGGTAGGATATCTGATTCATTAAAATTATCACATGCCATGAGAAAGAGTTTAGCTAGTTCCTTATGTTCGTTAAGCATTTGCACTAAATTTTAGATAACCTCATGGTTTAATTTTGATGAATTTATGTCTTCTCTTAATGAAATGAGTTTATTGTTAAATTCATTGTCAGTATCATAGAAATAGAGCTATGCGAATTTCGACGGTTGTCCTGGAACAAGGAGTAGTGAACCGATCTTGTGGTGAATTTGACCACTAATACGATAATCGTAAGGTGCTCCTCTATTATTTATATGATTGTTTAGAGTAATACCAGTAGATGTAAAAGACATCATCAAGTTGTATTCTCTGATATTATCTTTAAACCTCGATATGTTTCTTCGATTTGAAAATGTTAGCAGATCGTTTAAAAAGGGGTGTGGGTCCGTCCTAAGGGGAAGTTTCACTTTTCCTTTTTAGCAACACAATGAAAACTTAGGATTGCTAGTTTTTTTTATACTTTTCGTTTCACACTTCATACAAAAGGATTGGTGAATCATTAGCTTAAGTTTTTTTTGCTTCTCCAAAATCCCATGGGTAAAGATACTTACCTAAACAATGGGGAAGATTATAGATTATTTGCAATGTTATAAAATATGGGTAATTCTTTAGAGTAAAAGAACCTATCTAAATAGTAAATATGATAGGCTTACTATTTAGTGTAACTGCGCATCTCTTATGTAACTCAGTTGATTGGTTCATGGATATTATATTTTCTAAATATATAATTATGAATGTATAAATTATTCATGATTATGATCTATATATACATATCATTTGTGAGAAGAATTTTTATTTATTATGAGGGTAATAAATTTATTATGTATGTAAATAGTTGACTAACTTACATGTGCTATGCGAACCATATATGGCTTTAAGCGCATTTGTAATAGATGAAATGGTATAGCCACAATAGTTACTATTAGTAATGCTAGTTGAAAAGTGGTTACCTATACTTGCTATAGTAATGATATTTCTGTATTCTTGAACAACAGATCAGGAGATAATGGCAATTATTTTTCGCTTCTTCATTTTCTCCTTCTTAAAGGATTTGTGATTTTCATGATGATTATTCTCACCTAACGATTGTCACACCTTATTCCAAGTGCATAGTTCTCCTTATTCTATAATTGGAGACAATACGCACTCTATAATTCTCCTTATTCCAAGTGCATAGTTTTTAGATGATGTGCATCTTATTCATTGAGGACTATGTATTTGGGGGGGTTCTACATTACGGGGATGGTAAATGCATAAAGAAAACTATACGCCGTAATGCTCACATAATGATATGAACTGGTAACCATAATACCTACAATGCATAGAAAGTCTAATAGGCGACAGTGAATTTATTAAAAGATTATGAAAAAGAAGTAATTTAATTTATCAATGGAAACCTCAAGATAAAAGGAAACGGTAAGAAAAATGAATATGCCAACAAATATGTACATATGATTTCCAGGTAAAACACAATTTTTTAAACAATATTTAGCGTGTCTAAACTAAATAGAGTAATTTATATGAAGAAGAACCTTTAGACATACAGTTCACATTAAACTTAAAAATTATAGGGTTGCTTAAAAAATAGCCATGGAAACATCAAGATACATGGAGTTGTTCGTTAATAAAATTCCCTTAAAAAACATTGAGGAAACCATCGAGATACATGGAATTGTTCCCAAACAAAATTCCCTATATTTGCATATTACATATTTATATGCAATTTGTAACTAATCCAACAAAATACTAAGATAGTATTTAGTATATGTGCTATCTAAGAAAGATAGAGAACTTCACACTAATTACAACAATCACACTTATAATTTATATCAAATTCTAAAATCTTAGTCTTGAACTCAAGATGGACTGAAAAAGACATTCTAGAGACTCAATGGAACCCTCAATATGTTTCGTATTAAAAATTTACATATCTAGTATATGCAGACAATTTCTAACTAATCACAGGAAATTCCAAGGTTAATACACTATATGCACGACAATTTACTTGTAATCAAGAAATTCCAACATAACTTATAATAGCAAAAAAAAATTAAACAATATATAACAATTGTGCTATCTAAAATATATAGAGAACTTCACATTAAGTACAACATTTGTACCTATAATTCATTGGAAAATTGTAAACTCATAATATTGATCTCAAAAGACATTGAGAAAACTAGTCTAGAGATCAATTAATCCCTCAAAATGAAATGATACACGAGAAAATGATTGTACACTTGAGTGTTAATCCTACTTCTCTTTAGTTCATTTATAAGTTGAATGACTCAATTCATACTTGTGACAACCCACGATCCGAGATAAGGGGTGGCCAGCCCGATACTCAAACATAACAGGAATCATGGATGGATATCATCCTCAGCATCAACAATATAAACTGAGTATATGGGAAAAACCACCCAATAAATCAGAAAATGGGTTGCCAAAAAGTGTAAGATTTTAAAAATGCAGTTATGAAAATTAAATTTAAACAACCCAATCGGAAAGCAAGTGGAATTCCACAAAAATATATATATAATACAACTAAAACTAATGTATACAGATGGACCGAATAAGCTGTCGGTCCACAGCTACATAGAACACCGTACAACAATTTAATATCTTAAGTAATACATTCATTAATCAAATACAAATGTTTGGGCCACACGCCCGAGGGAAAAGACACGATCATATCTAGAATAACAAGAAGAAAACGTCTAATACGATGTCCTGTAATAACCCGCAAAATCTTATAGCTCGTCGAAAGCAAAGGAATGGGAACATCAAAATGGGCGTACCTGCGGGGGAGCACCTGAGCGAATACAATCATGTATGCAATAAGGAATGTAAACCGGTCAGGGCCGGGTTCTATATGATCACCAGAAGAAAGAAAAAGCATGATAAATATGAACAGTTATGCATAAATGATAAGGATGATAATATGACAATGACATGCTATCTACATTACAATTTAAGTAATTATTAAATGAAATGTTATACACATAAACGAAAGAAAAGTAAATAACTGAAATTTAAAACCTTTTCTCATTAATCCTATTACCATATCCCTCTTACATTCCTTAATAGGAATAAAACCATTTATTATGCTTAAATGAAGAATATATAAATTTCCTTTCATTGATTAACTTCCACAGTTAATTATATTACCGTTCCTTACTAGGAACACCATTAATATCAAGTTCTCTTTATGGCACATATCTCATTTCCCGTGCTCTTTATGGCACATATCAATGCTCTTTGTGGCATTTAACAATCATCAAGTCCCACTTGATGAAAATATAGTTATATTCATATACATATAATGATATCTAAGACAGCCCGTCCGGGTTTCCCCACTGTGCGCGCCCCTAAATTACCATCATCTTCCAGGGCCTACCATAGACAACCTGGGATCCTACAACGTAAGACGTCGGGAAGCGGCCATGTGCCTGCGGGATAGTCAAGACCACACCCGGAATCTCCTACCCATTGCAGAAAATATATATATAACCAACGGTCACATGGCCTAGGACTATATCCACCCTCCATTCATTAGCTAGGGGGCATCACCATGCGCTCGAACTTCCCTCATGATGTCATTTAGAGAGGTGTGTAACAGTAAATTAACATTTACATTTTAAATCTCATTATCATATTCAATGTTCATTACCAATTTCCATTTCCATTACCCATGTGATTAGTTCTTTTTATTTGAACCTATCATTATTAAACAACTGGGTTCCTTCTATTTGAACCAATCATCGTTAACACAATTTGGGTCCATTTTAGTTGAACCTATCATCTTTAAGCATTTGGGATCATTATACGAACCTAGTTCACCTCGAATATCGTCATTAATATTCCTCAATTTACAAGTACTGACTAAATCTCCAAATGATCATTATGATCCTACAAGTCTCCAAAGTTCATATAACTTTGATAAGCCCCTAAGTCTCCAAGTTAGGGCATACAAACTCCTAACTTCTAAAAATTTTAATAAAAGAAGTAATGCCTTAACATTACTTTAAACCTCCCCAGAATAACCCAGATGAAGCCATTTCTAGTCTAGGGTAGCGACCAAACTCAACTAATATTATAGGACTCTAAGTTTACTTCTTTCAAGAAGGTTCCTAGATCCTAAGCCTAAGGAAATATATCAAAATTAAAAAGGAAAATGACTCAAATTTGCAGGACCCGAATCGATTTGCCCCAAGGGCCGAATCGATTCGCCCTAACGAATCGATTCGCCCTTAAAGAAAATCGGTTCGTAAGACAAACCCAATATTATGCATACGTCCGAATCGATTCGGCCTTATCGCGAATCGATTCGGCCTTATCGCGAATCGATTCGGGTACACATACCTGGGAACTGCATCTATGCGAATGGATTCGCCCCTGCGTAATTGTCAGGAATGGCTATGGAGTTCTAAATTCCAAATTTTCCTTAAACCCAAAACCAACCCAAACCAAGATCATATATCACCACCAATACATAATAAAGGCCTCTAACTACCATTATATGCAAAAATTATCATCCAAAATTTATCTCCAAGGGTTAATACCCAATTAATCAAACAAAACCCTAAAATGATTAAACACAACAAATTTACAAGTAATCATGCTAATTAATCCACTTAAATCATATTTTAGCAAGTAAATTACTTGCCTTGATCATGAAAATGCAGATTTGGTGAAGATGCAAGCACAATCCAAGCTCAAATCTCTCTTTTTCTCCAAAGTTCTCTTCCTCTCTCTCTCTCTCTCTCTCTCTCTCTCTCTCTAAGGCTCAATTGTGTGAAATGGAAGAATAGAAATAGGATAGGGGACTTTAACGTGGCTTAAGTCTAAAAGCTCAACTTTAATGACGAATACGCGATATTATAAATCGCAACTTCACAATTAAGCTATAAACAGTCAAAAGGGCCCAAAATACCAAAATGCAATATGGCACTTATTTTGACTGTCTCGTACCTACCGGGACTATCTGCACCCTCCAAATTATCATTTGGAAATTTTATAACTCATTTTAAGTTTCGGTTTCTCATTAAACCAAAAATGTCATTTTATATCTTATGACTCCATAAATCACCACATGGATATTTTTACCTACTCATCAGGTAATCATACAACATTTCAGTAAATATTAACCTTTCTTATATTAAATTAATATTTACTCAACATCTATCATTTTATAATTAATTACTACACATAGTAAATAAATATAAAATATACTATCAAACGTGAGGGTTGTTACATACTCCCCCCCCCCCCCCCCTTAAGAGGGAATTTTGCCCCCAAAATTCAGGTATACCTCACAAGAAGAAATGCGGATGCTTTTCCCGCAAGTCATCCTCGCGAACCCATGTCGATTTCTCGACACTGTGCTGACTATCTTGCAACATAACTAAAGGTACTATCTGCAATCTAAATCGCCGGTCCCCACGCTCTAAAATGGCAACCGACTACTCCTCATAAGGAACGTTAAGATGCATCTACTTCGAAAGAAATGTGCTTAAGAGCACCAATCACATCTCTTTTACTACTATACCGGAGAGGTATGGAATACGTTATGAACTTGCTACAAATGTTTTGGTAAAGCAAGTTGATAGGCTACCGGACCCACCTTAGCATTCATAGGAAAGGTCCAATGTAAAGCGTTGCAAGTCTTCCTTATACTCAAAATACTTAATGCCCTTCATAGGCGATACTCGCACCAACGCTTGGTCCATCTACCTCAACTCCACATACCTTCTCCCCTCATCGACTTAGCTCTTTTGTCGATATTGGTTATACGAATGAGATTCCGAAGGAGCTCAATTTTTGAAGAAGTACCTCAGATTATTCCAGGTCCAAGAGACTTATCATCTCACACCTCTAACCAACAAGTGGGAGATCCACAAGACCTACCATACCAGGCTTTATAAAGCGCCATTCCGATAGCGAATCGATGCAAATCATTATAAGCGAGTTCGACTAGAGAGAGACACTGTTGTCAAACACTCACATAAGGAGTATATCCCCCCAACCTAAGGTTTACCCTTTTGGTCTGGCCATCCATTTAAGGATGATAAGGAGTGCTTAACCTTCATTCGGTTCCCATAGCTTCTTGGAAACCTGCCACAAGTGGGAAAAATGAAAATCTTGTCTCAGTCGAAAATTAAAATCATAGGCACCCCGTGCAGTCCAACAACCTCGCCATGCCGGACCACTACTACTGGCGGTGCATAACTTGACACATTATGTCTTTACTCAGATGTAACGCAACCTTAGAACCTCCAGATCCCACCATATCTGCCTTTCTTAAGTCCATTCATTCGGGACAAATATTTCTCTTATGGAAACGCACCCCACCCTCAAGGTCATAAGAGCCGAGTTATGTTTCCTAAATCAGCAGCTTGTATATGTGGTCTTAACCACCCTTATCTCTCCTACGACATCTTGCAACAAAAATCATTCCTCGAACGAGGGATTAAATTTCTTCCCAGGAAGTAACACTTCCCTTTCCTACACAACGGTCACTCCCATGCTGAGCTTCAGTTCAAACAGGGAATAATACTTCTCACACGTTTAAACTTATGAGGCGCATCAACAATAAGTCGATACTTCGGTATTATTACTCCCTCATCATGGCAGAGACTTGTCAATGGAATCCATCCTCGAGCTTAAAAACATGGGCTCAGGCGTGAAAGTCAATTCACCCTTTTCGTTACCTTCATAACACTCTACTACGAGAGGCCACATATCCTTCGGCTTTACTAACCAAACTTCTCGAAATCCTCCCACTTCTCATTATCAGGTAATCAAATCCCTCTTAGAGTTAACACACAACTTATTTGTGGTAAACTCCCGACAACCCTCTTAGACTAACGTCACATAAAATAAAGGCCTTATGTCCAAACAATCCTAAGGTCTACCTACTTACATCCTATCTAAGTCGTACGCACCTAATACTAAGCATATCCCTAATGCCCAAGACCTTTCTCAACTCCCGACATTTGCTAAGTTTCGTGCGTGGGACGTCTCTCCGAAGCGAAATCAAAACAAGGAACCCTCCCGTTACACTACTACCTCGCGTTGTCAGTCATCAAGGTATACAGGTCTAAGACACATGTTCGGGACCGAAGATATTCTACTTATATACATTACCCTTTAAATAACTAAAGACTTAACAAATCAAACATTCACTTTTCATAAAGCCTTAAAATTATATACCCCACAATATATATATACCTTTTCAAATAGCCTTCTTATCAAGGCATAACCCGAAGTCTTAACTCGGCTTCGCATCCCAGTCTCCCTCACATCGTTCAGAAGAGAGAAATGTATACCGTGCTTCTATTTCGCACTTTAATAGCCATTAATCACTCTTCTACGTGATTCTTGGTTAAACCTTTCAACCAACAGAATAAAATAAAATGAAATTAACTAAAAGAAGAAAGAACAACATCTCTCCACTTCCAACGTCGTCGAGGTTCACGCGTGGAGCGTCCCGGAAAAGCAGAATCCAAACAAGGAACCCCTCCTATACACTACTACTCAACTGTGTCAATATTGGAGATAAGGCATACAAATCACATCACACCCGACCATGTTAAGGACGAGTAAATCGGCCTCTAAGCATAAAATACCACAATAGATCCCTATATCTACATAAACAAGGAATTTAGCGAACCATCACTCATAGAAAATTCAACACTAGTAAAAATACTCTTAGCAGATCTTATCAAATCTGTAGTCTGAGAAGAGCTCATAAAACAAATGAGCACATAACACCCGCATCGAATAACACATAACTCAAGTACCTGTAAAATAAAAATTACCCTTAATAGAGGGCTGAGCTAACGAAGATGGAGGTAGTATAGCCTCCCAAATTTGATATACTCTCCCATACGGTAACCCTCCCTGCTGCCTGGGAACAACCGGATCAGGTACCCGAGGTAGGAACTGAACGTATGGTTACTACGGTGTCCTAGGAAAATGACCCCCAACCCATATAGGAAGCACCGTCCCTTCATATCCTCTCGACCTCGACCCCGTTATTTCTAAACTCGATAATGGCTTGGCCCAGATGGCCTTTTCTACCATGACCACCCCGACCTACATGTTGCAAAGCACAATTATTGGGCTTAATGTTATTGCCACCCGCAATAAGCCCTCCAAAATGTTGTCTCTTAGACGAAACCCCTTGCTGAGGGTCCATCTCTTTCTGCTTACTACCAGAGGATCGGGATGAGGGAGATACTCCTCCTCCAATCCCCTATTCTCCAAGATTTCCTGCTTGCCCCACGATAATAGCTTTCTTGCTACCCAGTGTATATAACCGATGCTCATGGCAATGGAGTAATGCTGCATTCATAACCTCAACAAAAGTTTATAAGGTTTGACTACGCCGCAATTACTGCCGGATTCTCCAGTTTATACCTCAAATAAACTTTGAGATCTTACTGTTTTCTGGAGCCACTTCATCCGGTACAAAATTCGCCAACCGTGTAAACTCCTCTACATATACCGCCACAGATCTCTCTTCTTCCACAACATCCTAGAACTTCTTTCTCATCTCCCTATAAACTACGGGAGGAACTTACTCATGATAAAAAAATGTCCAGAACTCAGTGATCGTTATTGTGTCTCTCTGCTCTGGTGTGGTCATTATCTCCCACCAGTATAACGCAGATCCGACTAGCTTAGAAGTGGAAAGGACTTCTTTCTCTCCTCGCTACATTTTATCATTTAAAGGTGGCGTGGTCTTTTCTCTTTCCATTGATAGGCTTAGATAACATCCATGCCTCCCGTGAATTGTAAAGAATTTCCCTTTAGAAAGGACTCTCTAACCCTTTCCCACGGAGTAAGTCCCGTAGGAGCTTGAACATCGTGAGCCCATTGTTGAGCCAGTGGAAAATTGTTGGACCACTGCGGTCATGGTGGCGTTAACCGCTTGAGCTACTATGTTTGCTACATCCGTAGAGTTACGATCCCTTGTGGCGACGGTGGAGAATCTACCTCCTCTTCTACAACCCTATAACGTCTCGCTAGGTAGCCTCTCTAGGCGGCATTTGAGATGAAGAAATAATAGAGTTAAAATACTACTTGAAACTATCTATCTTGCAGAAGATCGCAAACATAGACAACTACACAGTCCTAACATTAGGCTCTATATCAAAGAACGCTACGGTAGAACGTGACGAATCCACATAGATCCTAAAGACTCTATAACCTGATGCTCTGATACCATCTGTGACAACCAGCGATCCGAGATAAGGGGTGGCCAGCCCGATACTAAAACATAACAGGAATCATGGATGGATATCATCCTCAGCGTCAACAATATAAACTGAGTATATGGGAAAAACCACCCAATAAATCAGAAAATGGGTTGCCAAAAAGTGTGAGATTTTAAAAATGCAGTTATGAAAATTAAATTTAAACAACCCAATCTGATAAGCAAGTGGAATTCCACAAAAATATATATATAATACAACTAAAACGAATGTATACAGATGGACCGAATAAGCTGTCGGTCCACAGCTATATAGAACACCGTACAACAATTTAATATCTTAAGTAATACATTCATTAATCAAATACAAATTTTTGGGCCACACGCCCGAGGGAAAAGACCCGATCATATCTATAATAACAAGAAGAAAACGTCTAAGACGATGTCCTGTAATAACCCGCAAAATCTTATAGCTCGTCAAAAGCAAAGGAATGGGAACATCAAAATGAGTGTACCTGCGGGGGAGCACCTGAGCGAATACAATCATGTATGCAACAAGGAAAGTAAATCGGTCAGGGCCGGGTTCTATATGAACACAAGAAGAAAGAAAAAGCATGAAAGATATGAACATTTATGCATAAATGATAAGGATGATAATTTGACAATGACATGCTATCTACATTACAATTTAAGAAATTATTAAATGAAATGTCATACACATAAACGAAAGAAAAGTAAATAACTGAAATTTAAAACCTTTTCTCATTAATCCAATTACCATATCCCTCTTACATTCCTTAATAGGAATAAAACCATTTATTATGTTTAAATGAAGAATATATAAATTTCCTTTCATTGATTAATTTCCACAGTTAATTATATTACTGATCGTTATTAGGAACACCATTAATATCAAGTGCTCTTTATGGCACATATCTCATTTCCCGTGCTCTTTATGGCACATATCTATGCTCTTTGTGGCATTTAACAACCATCAAGTCCCACTTGATGAATATATAGTTATATTCGTATACATATAACGATATCTAAGACAGCCCGTCCGGGTTTCCCCACTATGCGCGCCCCTAAATGACCATCATCTTCCAGGGCCTACCATAGACAACCTGGAACCCTACAACGCAAGACGTCGGGAAGCGGCCATGTGCCTGCGGGATAGTCAAGACCACACCCGGAATCTCCTACCCATCACAGAAAATATATATATAACCAACGCTCACATGGCCTAGGACTATATCCACCCTCCATTCATTAGCCAGGGGGCATCACCATGCGCTCGAACTTCCCTTATGATGTCATTTAGAGAGGTGTGTAACAGTAAATTAACATTTACATTTCTAAATCTCATTATCATATTCAATGTTCATTACCAATTTCCATTTCCATTACCCATGAGATTAGTTCTTTTTATTTGAACCTATCATTATTAAACAACTGGGTTCCTTCTATTTGAACCAATCATCCTTAACACAATTTGGGTCCATTTTAGTTGAACCTATCATCTTTAAGCATTTGGGATCATTATACGAACCTAGTTCGCCTCGAATATCGTCATTAATATTCCTCAATTTACAAGTCCCGACTAAATCTCCAAATGATCATTATGATCCTACAAGTCTCCAAAGTTCATATAACTTTGATAAGCCCCTAAGTCTCCAAGTTAGGGCATACAAACTCCTAACTTCTAAAAAATTTAATAAAAGAAGTAATGCCTTAACATTACTTTAAACCTCCCAAGAATAACCCCAGATGAAGCCATTTGTAGTCTAGGGTAGTGACCAAACTCAACTAATATTCTAGGACTCTAAGTTTACTTCTTTCAAGAAGGTTCCTAGATCCTAAGCCTAAGGAAAAAGATCAAAATTAAAAAGGAAAATGACTTAAATTTGCAGGACTCGAATTGATTCGCCCCAAGGGCCGAATCGATTCGCCCTTAAAGCAAATCGGTTCGGAAGACAAACCCAATATTCTGCATATGTTCGAATCGATTCGGCCTTATCCCGAATCGATTCGAGTACACAAACCTGGGAACTGCATCTATGCGAATCGATTCGCCCTAGGGGCCGAATCGATGCGCCCCTGCGTAATTGCAAAGAATGGCTATGGAGTTCTAAATTCCAAATTTTCCTTAAACCCAAAACCAACCCAAACCAAGATCATATATCACCACCAATACATAATAAAGGCCTCTAACTACCATTATATGCAAAAATTATCATCCAAAATTCATCTCCAAGGGTTAATACCCAATTAATCAAACAAAACCCTAAAATGATTAAACACAACAAATTTATAACTAATCATGCTAATTAATCCACTTAAATCATATTTTAGCAAGTAAATTACTTGCCTTGATCATGAAAATGCAGATTTGGTGAAGATGCAAGAACAATCCAAGCTCAAATCTCTCTTTTTCTCCAAAGTTCTCTTCTTCTTCTCTCTCTCTCTCTCTCTCTCTCTCTCTCTCTCTCTAAGGCTCAATTGTGTGAAATGGAAGAATAGAAATAGGATAGGGGACTTTAACGTGGCTTAAGTCTAAAAGCTCAACTTTAATGATGAATACGCGATATAATAAATCGCAAATTCAAAATTAAGCTATAAACAGTCAAAAGTGCCCAAAATACCAAAATGCAATATGGCACTTATTTTGACTGTCTCGTACCTACCGGGACTATCTGCACCCTCCAAATTATCATTTGGAAATTTTATAACTCATTTTAAGTTTCGGTTTCTCATTAAACCAAAAATGTCATTTTATATCTTATGACTCCATAAATCACCACATGGATATTTTTACCTACTCATCAGGTAATCATACAACATTTTAGTAAATATTAACCTTTCTCATATTAAATTAATATTTACTCAACATCTATCATTTTATAATTAATTACTACACATAGTAAATAAATATAAAATATACTATCAAACGTGAGGGTTGTTACAATACTATTATTGAGTACCAAATATATACGATTTCGAGCCAAGTCAGAGTGGTTTGGTACATGGATCAATTCAGTCACCAAAGTATTAATAGGTAACTAATAGTCCTAATTTCTTATGTGGTGAGTGATTTCAAAATCCTTAATTGTTGGAATTTCGCCACATTGTTTTGTCGTACTACGTTTTCCCTCTATTCGTCTAATTAATTTGAGGTTACTGTGTAAACATTTCTACTAAAATATCCATACGAATGCGTGAAAATAAAGTTTTATGAACTAATTTATATTTAATTATTTAAATGACTTAATAATTGTAGAAACTTCATTAGTTGATAATTTTTTTGTTCTTCTCTTTAACTAATATTATCATTTAAATGTTCTTTTAACAATATGTTATACTGTCACATCATATGGATCAAATTCCAAGTCAATTATGGGTTAATTGCCCATTATAGAGACCTCAAAAGGCACTGAAAAATCTAATCTAGCTACTTAATTAGACCCTTGAGATGAGATGATAGATAAGAAAAAGGTTGTATAGTTTTATATCCATCCTACTTATGTTTATTGCATTTATAAGTTGAATAACTCAATTTCATACTTTTGTCTACTACCAATTATATAACATTCTGAACCAAGTCAGAGTTGTTTGGTGCATTGATCATGTCAGTCTACAAAGGATAACATGTAGCTTATAGTTTCCATTTTTAACGTGTTAAGTGCCTACAAAATCAATATTATTGGCATTTACTCAAAATCTTTTATACTACTTTGTTTTCCAACCAATTTTTATTTCATTATTGACAGGTAGCTATCAGTTTCCATTTTTTACATGCTCAGTTCTTGCAAAATCAATATTTATTTGCGTTTATGCACAATTGTAAGGACACAAATTTCCAATTGAGTCCATGTATAGTGTTGGCTCAATTTCGGGCAAAAACATTTATTCATAGGATAGTATTTAATTGTAATATTCTCAAACCTATGAAGTGTTTGTTGAAGACGTAGTGGCAAAGAGTATAAAGCTTCATCAAATATGCCGGTTTGCGTGCCTCGTTTCAATGTCATCAACCATAGTTCCATGCTCCCAAGGTATGAATGCAATATTATATATATAGGAGTTTGGAACAAGTTTATTGGGTGTTAGGTTTTATAAAAACTGCGTTTTGTTTTAAGAAAGTATTAATTAAAACATTAAATAAGTGTTTATAAAGTTTTCTGGGCTTAAACAAGAATATTCAAACTTTCTGGTTTTTCGTTCGATAGAGTCGTTCGAACGAGATTGTCGTTCGAATGAGATTGTCGTTCGAATGAAAATGTCATTCGAACGAACCTGCCAACGAGTTTCCATATTAGGCCACTGGAATGTCGTTCGATATGTCGTTCCAACGAACCTTATGTTCGAACGAGATATCCAACGAGATTCTAACGAGATATGTCGTTCAATCTAGAATGTCGTTAGAAGTCTCGTTCGAACGAGATTTCATTCGAACGAAATGTCGTTCGAACGAGATGCCAGGTGGGAACAGTTTTTGGCAGTTTTTTCGTAGTTTTACACCCACTTCCCCACTTAGTTTTTAACCAACTTTTTCAGTCTTTAATATGTGCGGGAAGAACATTTTCCACCTTAACATTTCCATAACTTTTCCATCCTAGTTTAATCTCTTAGAGAGAGTTTGAGAGATAAAATTGTTTAAGGAAAATGTTCATGTTTTGAGTGTTAATTTTCAAAGAAAAATTCACTTACCACTCTAGTTTGTACACCCATATTGTTTATCCAAGTTCTTATATACATATCAATTGCTTGGAGTTTGGCACCTGTTTATCTCTTCCATTTCAAAGAGAAGTTTTGGTTTGCTTCTATATCCATCAAAGAAGAAGACGTTTTGTTGCGATTCTACCCACTTGGAGAAAGGCTCCTTGCTCGGGTGACGGTGACCATATAAAGTCCTATGGGTGGATTCCGAGACCGTGGTGGTGTTTCAAGGTTATCCACTAGGAAGAGGTGTCTACAAGAAGAAGCATCGGGGCTTGAGAGAGATCGAGTCATGTGTTGTAAGTCTTTTGTCTTGTACTTGTAATTCCGTATCTAGTGGATTTATGGCTAGGGACGTCCGAGGTTGTTTCCCGTCTTGGGTTTTTGCTCATACATCGTAGCATAGTGTGGTTGATTTATTTTATCTTTAAAAATAACGTAGAACGCATGCTTAGAATAATTCAAGATAAAATTCGGTTTAAATCATCACACTCATTTAATTTGGTGCTAAATTAAATATTGGGTGAAGTTTATTTGATTCGCCTAATTTGCTAATATTGATAAATATGACTTAAGCAAATTCTAGGACTTGGATTACATAATTGGCTTAAGTGAATATATTAATTGATTAATTTTACTTCACTTGGTGTAATTTTAATTTGTTTAAGAAATTAAAATTTGTTGTTTTAAAGTTGAACCATCACACCGCTTCTTCATCTTGAATATATATAAAAGGAAATTATTATAAATTTATTTTTAATTGTGAAAATTAAAAACCCGAGAATCCATCATTGCTTCGCATTTTCAAATTGGTATAAGAGCCGGAGCGCTAAGTTATCACGTTAAAGATTCGTTTTTCGGCTTTTTGTATTTCCTTATCTTTTTAGGTGGTTCAATTTTTTATCACTCTCATATTGTTTTCTCTCAATGGGACATCTTAATGAAAATTTGTCCAATTTTAATGAAAATAATTTTTTTGATTTTCGAGAGGAATTAAATGGGCTTAACAAATGTAACAAAAATTTAAAGGAATTAAATTTGAGATTTGTAAAAAGAATTAAATTTCTTGAAAATGAAAATTCTTGTTTTAAAGCTCACATTGAGTCTTTGCAAATCTCCTTATCTCAAAAAGATATTTTTCGTGAAAAGCTCATGGACTTACATTCAAATTTTGATATTTTAGAAAAGTCCAAGAAAGAGAGTGAAAATCGTGAAAAGACTCTTAGGGACAAGTTTTCTCATATCGAGGGAGAGCGTTTTAACCTTCTAGGAATTATTGAAAATTTAAAGAAGGAGTCCCATAATTTTGAGGCGTCTAATTTATTACTTGAGTCTGAAATTTTAAAATTAAAAAATGGTTCTCAAGACTCTAGTAGTAGTTCTAATGGTTCTAGCACATCATGCTCAAATTCTTCCATTGCTAAAGCTAAAACCATTGTTTGTTTTAGAGGGTCAACTTTGTCCAAGGTCTTTAAAAAGGGTCACACCTTAGGTATAGTTTCCTTGTGTTTACACATGCTTGCATTGTGGTAGAAAAGGTCACCTTAGGTCATTTTGTTTTGATCTTAAAAGAAGTCCAAGGAAATCTTTATCTAGAATTTCATTATTTCCTCATCCCCATCATGTTAAATATAAATTTATATGGGTTAGGAAATCATTATTAAATGCGCTAGATACAAGATTTGTTGATTCTCATTTACTATCACATGAAACCTCCCTTGCTAAATTTAAAGGTTGAATGTATTAGTGTTTTTTTGCATACTTTAGCTTTCTGTACTTCATGCTATATTCACATGCTAAATGTATGCTTGTTTAGTCATTTTCTAGTCATTGCCTTATTTCATATCACATGCTAGAAATTATGACTTGTTTATCTTTTTGTATTATATTTTGTGTTTGAATTAGTTGAAAAATATAAAAAGATTTTTGTTTATCATTTGTATTTTATCTGCTTCATTTGAGATTAATGAAAAAATACAAATGATTTTTGTTTGTCCTTTTGAGTAAATATTTATTGTTGATTAAAAATGTTAAAAAATCAAAAAGATTATTTTTGTGTGTATTTTTGTTTGACACACTTTATGTGGCATATATTTGTGTTTGAATCCCATCTTTTACGCTCCCACGTGGCTAGAACTTTTGGTTTAGATTTTCAATCCTTAAAATGTTCTTTACCATGTTTTACATGGAGTAGTTGGATTTTGTATTGTTTAAATGGATTCTATTTTTATATGCTTCTTTTCACACATGCACGAGCTCTTTTGAAATCTTAATGTCAAATGTTATATTTGAGCTTTTTGAGGTGTTCTTCTTCCAATCTAGTCATCTACATATCTATGACCTAGGAGGACTAGTGCATGTCAAAATTCGTTGCATGTGAGATTTGTGTGAAATTAAAACATGATAAATAAATATGCACGGGAAAGGGCTCCGAAAGGAGGAATTAAATCCTTTGAGATAGTAAACCACCGTTTATTGGATCTAAAATAAATACGTGATCCAAAAGCCTAAAAACAGAATATTTGGCATTAAAAAGAAAACCATTTCCAAGGCCTATGCTTGTTTGATATATTCATTCAAAAGCAAAAGAATATATATGCTTATTGAGGGAGAATTGGATGGTATATCAACGGTTTGCACAATGTCCGTTTATCCTAGTTGTCTTTAATGTCATGACTCTATTTGGTTTGTAGAATCATCATCATGCTAGGCTTGTATGCATTGTGTATGTTTGTTCATTGAGTTCAATCTATATTGTCACATGAGGTTATATTTAATTGTGATGAAGTTTGCAATAAAATGAGAACTCCGTGAACGTTTCTTAAGTGTTTGGGTCTAAATTTAATTGTTGCTAGTTCACACCCCTACACTTCCGTTTCCATATGACACATTTTTGCCATACGAGGGTGCAAACTTATTTTTTTGTGTCATGTGTGTGTTTATATCTATATATATATATATATATATATGCAAATGCTTCATTGGTATCTTTCTAGTTTATATATATATATGATATTTGTTTGTCTTTGCCTTGCTTTTATTGCCCATATGCTTTCATGTCTTATCACTTTAAGCTTCAACATGCTGTTTATTAGTTCTTTATCCTTTGCCTATTCCTGAACAAAAAGGGGGAGAAAATTATAGGGGGAGATGTGGTATCTAATCCTATTATTATCGTATCTTAGTTTGGGGGAGATTTATCTTAGGGGGGGACGTCTTTCTAAGTAGGTCATGTGTTTGTTAAAGGGGAATAATTAATTTAGGGGGAGTAATTAATTAAAATTGCATTTAATACTTTGATATTCCCAATGCATTTGATGAGTTTGCTTAAGTGTGCAGGATTTCTTCTAAAGCAGCATTCTTTAAACGGCAAAGTGTTTGATCCTTGGGTTGAGTCAAGTTTGGGAGGGTTATGTTTTGAGTCTAGTAGAGCTTGACGGCCCTTTATGATCTTTGTTTGGTTTTTGTCCCGGAATAGCCAAAGGGGGAGATATGTAAGGACACAAATTTCCAATTGAGTCCATATATAGTTTTGGCTCAATTCCGGACAAAAATATTTATTCATAGGATTGTATTTAATTGTAATATTCTCAAGCCTATGAAGTGTTTGTTGAAGACGTAGCGACAAAGAGTATAAAGCCTCATCAAATATGCCGGTTTGCGTGCCTCGTTTCTACGTCATCATCGTAGTTCCATGCTCCCAAGGTATGAATGCAATATTATACATATAGGAGCTTGGAACAAAGTTTATTGGGTGTTAGGTTTATAAAAACTGCGTTTTGTTTTTAAGAAAGTATTAATTAAAACATTAATTAAATGTTTATAAAGTTTTCTGGGCGAAAAATGAATTATTCAATTTTTCTGGTGGTTCGTTAGATATGTCGTTCGAACGAGTTTTTTCGTTCGAACCCGATGTCGTTCGAACGAGTTTTGCCAACGAGTTCCCACCAAGGTATACTGGTCCGTCGTTAGAAATGTCGTTCGACGATATTGTCGTTCTAACGAGATTTCCAACGAGCTTCTAACGAGTCCATACTGGAGTGTCGTTAGAAGACTCGTTCGAACGAGATTTCGTTCGAATTTGTAAAACCCCGGATTGTGATTTGCTCAATTAAAATCAAACTTGCAATTTCCTTTTAGATATAAATTCTAGATGATGCTGCAGAAGCGTTGAGTGATGGTTCAATAAAATTGAGCAATTAATATAGTCACTTAAACCGATTAATCAATCCAAGTCCTAGAATTTGCCTAAGTAATATTTATCGATATTAGCAAATTAGGCGAAACCAAATTTTAGCAAATGACTTGAATTAAATAAACATTACCCAATATTCAATTTAGTCCCAAATTAAAGTGAGTGTGATAATTTAAACCAAATTTTATCTTGAATTATCCTAAGCATACGTTCTTTTATTATTTAAGCAAGATAAAATAAACCAATCACACTACGCCGCGATGTACGAGGAAAAACCCAAGACGGGAAAAAACCTCGGACGGCCCTAGCCACAAATCCACTAGATACGGAATTACAATTACAAGACAGATAGACTTACAACGCACGACTCGATCCCTCTCAAGCCTCGAGGCTTCTTCTTGTAGACACCTCTTCCTAGCGGATAACCTTGGAACACCACCGCGGTCTCGGAATCCACCGATAGGACTTTATATGGTCACCGTCACCCTTACATGGAACCTTTCTCCAAGTGGGTAGAATCGCAACAAAAACACTTCTTCTTTCTTTGTGGGAGGTAGAAGAAAAACCCGACACTTCTCTTTGAAACGGAAGAGATAAACCGGTGCCAAACTCCAAGCAATTGATATGTATATATGTGAACTTGGATAAACAATATGGGTGTAAACACTAGAGTGATAAAATATTTTTCTCTAAAAATCTCACTCAAAACAAGGTCTTTTTCCCTCTTTGAATTTTCTCTTAAAACACTCTCTAGGAGTTAGAAGGTTGTGAAAAAGATGGATTATCAAAAATGATTCCCGCACATATTAAATTCTGAAAAAATTGGTTAAAAACCAAGTGGTGAAGTGGGTACAAAACTGCCCAAAAACTGTCAATAGCTGTTCTCGCCTGGCATCTCGTTCGAACGACATTTCGTTCGAACGAAATCTCGTTTGAACGAGACTTCTAACGACGTTCCAGATTGAACTCGTTAGAATCTCGTTGGATATCTCATTCGAACAGAAGGTTCGTTCGAACGACATATCGAACGACATGTCAGTGGCCTAATATGGGAACTCATTGGTAGGTTCGTTCGAACGATATTTTTGTTCGAACGATAATCTCGTTCGAATGACTCTATCGAACGAAAAACCAGAAAGTTGGAAAATTCGATTTTAGCCCAGAAAACTTTATAAACTTATTTTAAAGTTTTATTTAATTCTTTCTGAAAATGAAAACACAGTTTTTACAAAACCTAACACCCAATAAACTTTGTTCCAAGCTCCTATATATATAATTGCATTCATACCTTGGGAGCATGGAACTATGGTTGATGACGTAGAAACGAGGCACACAAACCGGCATATTTGATGAAGCTTTATACTCTTTGCCACTACGTCTTCAACAAACACTTCATAGGCTTGAGAATATTACAATTAAATACTATCCTATGAATAAATGTATTTGTCCAGAATTGAGCCAAAACTATATATGGACTCAAAGTATTAAATGCAATTTTAATTAATTACTCCCCCTAAATTAATTATTTTGATCTTAAAAGAAGTCCAAGGAAATCTTTATCTAGCATTTCATTATTTCCTATATCATCATGTTAAATATAAATCTATATGGGTTAGGAAATCATTATTAAATGCGCTAGATACAAGATTTGTTGATTCTCATTTACTATCACATGAAACCTCCCTTGCTAAATTTAAAGGTTGAATGTGTTAGTGTTTTATGCATACTCTAGCTTTTTTGTTCTTCATATTATATATCATTGCTAGATGTATGCATGTTTAGTCATTTTCTAGTCATTGCCTCATTTCATATCATATGCTAGAAATTATGACTTGTTTATCTTTTTGTATTATATTTTTTGTTTGAATTAACTGAATAATATAAAAAGATTTTTGTTTATCATTTGTGTTTTATCTCTTTCATTTAAGCTTGATGACAAATACAAATAATTTTTGTTTATTCTTTTGAGTAAATATTTATTTTTGATTAAAAATGTTAAAAACTCAAAACGATTTTTTTGTGTGTATTTTTGTTTGACACACTTTATGTGGCATATATTTGTGTTTGAATCCCATCTTTTACGCTCCCACGTGCCTAGAGCTTTTGGTTTAGATTTTCAATCCTTAAAATGTTCTTTACCATGTTTTATATGGAGTAGTTGGATTTTGTATTATTTAAATGGATTCTATTTTTATATGCCTCTTTTCACACATGCACGAGCTCTTTTGAAATCTTAATGTCACATGTTATATTTGAGATTTTTGAGGTGTTCTCCTACCAATCTAGTCATATACATATCTATGACCTAGGAGGACTAGTGCATGTCAAAATCTGTTGCACGTGAGCTTTGTGAGATAAAAAATTATATATCAAAATGTGCACGAGGAAGGGCTCCGAAAGGATGAATTAAATCATTTGCGATAGTAAGCCACCGTTTATTGGATCTAAAAGAAATACGTGATCCAAAGGCCTAAAAAGAGAATATTTGGCATTAAAAAAAAACAATTGCCAAGGCGTATGTTTGTTTGATATATTCATTCAAAAGCGAAAGAATATATATGCTTATTGAGGGAGAATTGGATGGTATATCAACGGTTTGCACAATGTCTGTTTATCCTAGTTGTCTTTAATGTCATGACTCTATTTGGTTTGTAGAATCATCATCATGCTAGGCTTGTATGCATTGTGTATGTTTGTTCATTGAGTTCAATCTTCATATTGTCACATGAGGTTATATTTGAATGTGATAAAGTTTGCAATCAAATGAGAACTCCGTGAATGTTTATTAAGTGTTTGGGTCTAAATTTAATTGTTGCTAGTTCACACCCCTGCACTTACGTTTCCATATGACACATTTTTTCCATACGAGTGTGCAAACTTATTGTATTTTTATGTCATGTGAGTGTTTATATCTATATATATGTGCGTGTGCATTATTAATATATTTCTAGTACATATATATATGATATTTTGTTTTGTCTTTGCCTTGCTTTTGTTGCCCATATGCTTTCTTCACTTTAAGCTTCAACATGCTTTTATATTTTTTCTTTATCATTTGTCTATTCCTGAACAAAAATGGGGAGAAATGATAGGGGGAGAAATGGTATCTAATCCTATTATTATCGTATCTTAGTTTAGGGGAGATTTATCTTAGGGGGAGACGTCTTTCTAAGTTGGTCATGTGTTTGATAAAAGGGAGAATTAATTTAGGGGGAGTAATTAATTAAAATTGCATTTAATACTTTGATATTCCCTATGCATTTGGTGAGTTTGCTTAAGTGTGCAGGATTTCTTCTAAAGCGGCATTGTTTAATGGCAAAGCGTTTGATCCTTGGGTTGAGTCAAGTTTGGGTGGGTTATGTTTTGAGTCTAGTGAGCTTGACGGCCCTTTAGGATTTTTGTTTGGTTTTTGTCCCGGAATAGCCAAAGGGGGAGATTTGTAAGGACACAAATTTCCAATTGAGCCCATCTTTAGTGTTGGCTCAATTCTGGACAAAAACATTTATTCATAGGATAGTATTTAATTGTAATATTCTCAAACCTATGAAGTGTTTGTTGAAGACGTAGTGGAAAAGAGTATAAAGCTTCATCAAATATGCCGGTTTCCGTGCCTCGCTTCTACGTCATCAACCATAGTTCCATGCTCCCAAGGTATGAATGCAATATTATATATATAGGAGCTTAGAACAAGTTTATTGGGTGTTAGGTTTTATAAAAACTGTGTTTTGTTTTAAGAAAGTATTAATTAAAACTTTAAATAAATGTTTATAAAGTTTTCTGGGCTTAAACAAGAATATTCAAACTTTATAGTTTTTCGTTCGATAGAGTCGTTCGAACGAGATTATCGTTCGAACGAAAATGTCGTTCGAACGAACCTGCCAACGAGTTCCCATATTAGGCCACTGGAATGTCGTTCGATATGTCGTTCGAACGAACCATATGTTCGAATGCGATATCCAACGAGATTCTAACGAGTTCAATCTGGAACGTTGTTAGAAGTCACGTTCGAACGAGATTTCGTTCGAACGAGATGCCAGGCGGGAACAGTTTTTGGCAGTTTTTTGGTAGTTTTTCACCCACTTCCCCACTTAGTTTTTAACCAACTTTTTCAGTCTTTAATATGTGCGGGAAGAAAATTTTCCACCTTAACATTTCCATCCTAGTTTCATCTCTTAGAGAGAGTTTGAGAGCTAAAATTGTTTAAGGAAAATGTTCATGTTTTGAGTGTTGATTTTCAAAGAAAAATTCACTTACCACTCGAGTTTGTACACCCATATTGTTTATCCAAGTTCTTATATACATATCAATTGCTTGGAGTTTAGCACCGGTTTATCTCTTCCGTTTCAAAGAGAAGTTTTGGTTTGCTTCTACATCCATCAAAGAAGAAGACTTTTTGTTGCGACTCTACCCATGTGGAGAAAGGCTCCTTGCTCGGGTGACGGTGACCATATAAAGTCCTATCGGTGGATTCCGAGACCGTGGTGGTGTTCCAAGGTTATCCTCTAGGAAGAGGTGTCTACAAGAAGAAGCGTCGGGGCTTGAGAGGGATCGAGTCGTGGGTTATAAGTCTTTTTCTTGTACTTGTAATTCTGTATCAAGTGGATTTGTGGCTAGGGCCGTCCGAGGTTGTTTCCCGTCTTGGGTTTTTCCTCGTACATCGCGGCGTAGTGTGATTGATTTATTTTATCTTGCAAAATAACGTAGAACGCATGCTTAGAATAATTCAAGATAAAATTCGGTTTAAATCATCACACTCATTTAATTTGGTGCTAAATTAAATATTGGGTAAAGTTTATTTAATTCGCCTAATTTGCTAATATTGATAAATATGACTTAGGCAAATTCTAGGACTTGGATTAATTAATTGGCTTAAGTGAATATATTAATTGATTAATTTTACTTCACTTGGTGTAATTTTAATTTGTTTAAGAAATTAAAATTTATTGTTTTTAAGTTGAACCATCACACCGCTTCCGCATCTTGAATATATATAAAAGGAAATTATTATAAATTTATTTTTAATTGCGAAATTTAAAAACCCGGGAATCCATCATTGCTTCGCGTTTTCAACAATCTTTCATAGTACCATGTTTTTCAACCAATCTTTATTTCATTATTTAAATGACTTTTACAAATTGTACAAATTTCTTTTGTTCATGAGTTTTTGTTCTTCTCTTGAACTAAGATGTCATATAAATTTGATTTTTAAAATGTTCTTCCCTTCATTGTTAAATTTGGCTAACCATAGAACTTATATATATTTTACGCATAAAGGGTAGTAAACACACTTTTACACTCATTAAATTCTCTATCCACGGTGTTAAATTTGGTAACTTGCATACAATATATGCAACAATTAAAAAAAACAACCACATGTAATATATGATTACTATATAACTTCATATAGAACTTTTCAGAAATATCTAATGTGCAATAATCCAATTTTGAATTCAATCCGTATGTAAAATAAAAAAATAAAGGACTAAAACTTAAATACCTTATCGGGGGTAGAAACGACTCGCTTCTGATGCCTTGTATTGCAAAAACCAATAATCATGTATGGATAAAATTTCAATTTCAGAACAAAAACATGAAATAATGGGGGAAAGTTGTAGGAAATATGGATGAAAATAGAGTCAAGAATGGATGAAATATCATTTTTTTACCTTCAATAACAAAATTCTTCTCGAGAATGAGAATGTGACCTTGTAGCCGAAACATCTCCAAATAAATAGACTGTGGATAAACCTTTACAAATTTCATTGCAGGAAATATGTAGGGGATAAGGGAGATTGAACACCTATTGAACATGAAACGGTTGCTGAGTGAGAACCAATTGATATCCAAGGGAATATAACATTAAGGAGATGCAAATTAAAATAGAGACTCCAATGTGTAATGCTTCGTAATAGAGAAACTTTAGATTAGATGGCTACGTGGACAACTCCAAAATATAGCAGCTTTAATGGAGGGCTTCCGTAATACCCAGTATTATTTATAAATTTTAGAATATGACTTTGATGATTTGTGAATAAATCAAGAGGGATTTTATTTTTATAAAAAGTATTGGGGTGTGTCATGTCACAATTAAATATATTCTTAGGATAAAATATTGAAGGCACCTTGAGAGGTATTACGGGCTCGTTTGGGTATTTTAGACCCTTAGAAACGGTATATATATATATATATATATATATATATATATATATATATATATATATATATATATATATATATATATAAGTTGGGTGGCTATCGGGCTCGTCAGATTTTTTATTTGAGCTCATTTGGGGGTCCAAAGTTGGGGCCTAAAGCCCAACTCGGGAATTGGTAAAAATATAAGGTTAAAAGGAAGATAAATAGCTCCCCACTCCTAATCAAAACCTAACCCTAGCAGCCCCACTTCAATAAAGAGAGGAACAAAGGCTTTTGAGGAGAAAGATCACCCTAGGAGGAGGAAAGAGGCTTCTCTACTGTAACAACCCTCGCTTTTGAGATTCTATTTAATATTTAATCTGCTAATTATAGTGATTAGATAAAGGTGTTGATTTGTAGAGTAGGTATTAATGTATGAAAGATAAGTTAATATCTACACTGATGTTGAATATTTATCGTATGTAGAGGTGAATCTTGCTATATTGTGTTTGGTAACGCCATATGATTTAAAAATGACATTTGCCTTAAAATAGAACCGGAACCTAAAATAAATTATAAAATCTCCAAATGATAATTTGGAGGGTGCTAGTAGTTCCGGGAGGTTCGTGATAGTCAAATTGTGTACCATATTGTATTTCTAGTTTCCAGGCACTTTCGACTGGTAGTAACTTAAATGAGAAATTGCGTATTATTTTACTGCATGTTAATCACTTAAGCTGAAATTTTAATCTAAGCCATGCTTTATGTCTTGAGTAAATCACTATTTCCCCAAATTATCTTGTTAAGCCTAGAGAAAGAAAAAGGAAGAAGAAACCTTGGGAGAATAGGAGAGATTGAAGCCTTGGTGGTTGTCTTGCTTACTACTTCACCAAATCTGATGTTACAACCTTGAGGCAAGTTTTCTACTTGCTAGTGTATGATTCAAGTAGAGTAATCTGCATTTATAGTTATGGTTATGTATCGTTTATGGATATTAGGGCTTTTTAGTGGATTCATGGGTTATAACTCCTTGGAGGTTGCTTTGAATTGTTATTGGTGTAGATTTTGGGTGTTGAAAGCATTTAAAATATTTTGGTAGAAATAAATGATGTGGAGACTGGTTCTTGGAAGAGGAAGGGCTTTTGGGTCTGCTATGACCGATCGACCACGTGTCCAGGACCGGTCGACCGGGCCTTCGGGGGAGGGCACACTGCTTTCTCACTAAGGCCTGATTTTTGGCGTGCGATCGACCGTGGTATGTGACCGGTTGACCGACCCCCTCTTTCTTGGACTTTCTGCTTTTCTTCGAAGGTAGAAGATTTGAGACGCGGTCGACCGCGGCCTTAGTACCGGTCGACCGTTCCCCTGTTCTTCACCCTTAGACTTATTTTTGTTTCCTAGCTTTCTTCTTTTAATTAGTAAATAGGAACCTTCTTGCATGAAGTAAACTTAGAGTTTTAGTTGAGTTTGGTTGTTACCCTATAGTTGAATGGAATCACTTGGGGTTAATTCAAAGGCGGGGGGGGGGGGTACTTAAAGTGATGCTTAGGTATCACTTCTCTTTTGGTAAATTAGTTAAAGTTAGGGTTCTAGCCCATAATTGGAGATGTTTGAGGCCCTATTGAGATATGTAGCTTTTTGGGGAATAGTACGATTTCGGAAATCACTTGGAGGTTTACTTGGGACTTAAAAAGGATGAATATTAATGAGAACATTCAAGGATAACGGATTAAAATAAATTAAAACACATGTGATATACGGTAATGAAAATGAGATTAAATTGGAAATTGTTAAATTACTTAAACACACCTCTCTAAATGCTATCATAAGGGAAGCTCGCGCATGAGGTGATGTCCCCTGACTATTGAATGCAGGCTGACTATAGTCCTCGGTCATATGCGGGGTTTGTATATATTTTTCTGCGCTAGTAAGGTAATTCCGAGTATGGTTATGACTCACTCGCAGGTATATGGCCACTTACTGACGTGCGTTAGGTGCCCAGGTTGTCTTGTATAGATAGGCCCTGGAAGATGATAGTCATTTAGGGGCGCGCCCAGTGGGGAAACTCGGAGGGGCGGTCTTAGAAACGTTATATGTATATGAATATAACCTTTCTAACTCAAGTGGGACTTGAGGTATGTAAATTGCCATAAGATATGTGATGGTAGTTATATTCTTGTTAAGGAATGGAACATGATAATATATGGGAAGAAATGAGAATTTATTTAACTGCTTTCGCCTAATTTCATAATTGTTAGAATCTTATATAATTGCATTAAAACATTTTATGATTAGGTTGTTAGATTCTCATTTCATATTATTTTATGCTTCATTGTCTGCATCTATCATGTTTCTTACTCTTCTGGGAATCATATATAAATCAGGCCCTGACCCGTTCATTTTTATGTTGTGCATATTGTTGTATCCGCTCCGGTGCTCCTCCGCAAGGGCGCCCATTATGAATTTCCCTTCTTATGCTTTTGACAAGCTGTATGACCTTGCGGATTATTACAGGATGTTGTTAGACGCCTTCCTCCTTAGAATCTAGTTATGATCGGGTCTTACATTCGGGCGAGTGGACCATATTTTGTAATTGTTAATGGATGTGGTATGTAGCATATATTATATTGTGAAACACTGTGATGTAACTGTGGACCGACAGATTATTCAGTTTTTTTATTGTATATTGTTTTGGTTAACTATCTATATGTCCCATGGGAATTCCACTTTAGTCAGATTTGGGTTGTTTAATTTATTTCTTAAATTTTTTAAAATCAAAATTTTGACAACCTGCTTTCTGATTTATGGAGTGGCTTACCTATATACCTAATTATTATTATGATGCTGAGGATGATATCCATCCATGATTCCGTATGTCAAGGTATCGGGCTGGCCACCCCTTATTTCGGAGAGCGGGTTGTCACAGATGGTATCAGAGCATCAGGTTCTAGAGTCTTTTGGATCTTGTGGACTTGTCACGTTCTACCGTAGCGTTCTTTGACATAGAGCCTAATGTTAGGACTACTTGTTGTTTATGCTTATGATCTTCTACAAATATTGATTGTTTAAAGTGAAATTCTAACTCTATTGTTATCTATCTCAGATGCCACCTAAAAGCGGTCGCCCGACGAGATGCAATAGGATCTTAGATGAGGATGATGGTCCTCCTCCACCGCCACAAGGGACATTTAATGCCGTGGATGTGGCGAATATAGTGGCTCAAGCCGTTAATCTGGCCATGACAGCAGTGGCCCATCAAGCGCCACAGGCTCAGCAGAGAGCGTCAGATGCCCAAGTTCCTACTGGACCTTCTCCGTGGGAGAGAGCTAGGGAATCTTTTCTGAAGGGTCAGCCCCCAGAATTTGATGGGATCTCGGATGTTATAAAGGTGAATCAATGGAAGAAGGATATTCAACACCATCTACGTATGGTGGAGTGTGGTGAGGACAGGAAACAAGTCCTTGCTACTTTTAAATTAGTTGGTGCCGCATTACACTGGTGGGAGTCCGTGACTACGCCAGAACAAAGGGATACAATGTCCATCTATGAATTCTGGGTTTTATTTGATCGTAAGTACTTTCCTTCTGCAATTCAAGGGGAGATGATAAGGAGGTTGCAGAACCTTGTACAAGGGGAGAGGTCAGTAGCGGAATATGATGAGGAATTGACCCGGTTAGCAAGCTTCATACCTGATGAAGTGACTCCCGAAGAAAAGAAAGTTTCAAAGTTTTTGAGAGGGCTGAACTGGAGGATCTGGTAACACTTGTTGGGTAATCTTTCTTCACAGACTTTTGGGGAAGTGATGAATGCAGCTCTATTACATTGCCAAGAGCATAAACTCTTTTTGCAAAGTGGTAAGAAGACCTCCATAGTGGGGTAAGGTGGAAGGCCGGGAGGTGGTGGGATTGGAGGAGGAGTCTTTCCCTCGCCCCAACCTTCGGGCAGTAAATAGAAAGAAAAGGATCCCCAATAGGGGGACTTGTCTAAGAGGCAGAGTTCTGGTGGGTTTAATTCGGGGAACTAAAATTATAGGCAAGGTTAGGGTGCCCCACAATAGCAAGCTGTCCATGGTGGTCAGGGAGGCAGAGGCTAGCAGGGCCAGGGTGTAAATTAGTTTAGAAATAATCGTGGTTAAAATGCCGAGAATATGATAGGTCGGTGTTTCCAATACGGAGAAGCGGGTCACTATAAGAGGGAATATCCTCAGTTGATCAGGGGACAGGTTACTCAAGCTCCACAGCAGCCGTACGTTCAATTCCCTCCATAGGTGCCTAACCTAGTTGGTCCTCCATAACAAGGTTAGTTACAATATGGTTGGGTCTACCATATTGAGGATGCTATGCTTCCTCTATCTCAGCCTGCACCGCCAGCCATTGAGGGTAAGTTCCTTATTCAGGGACTTATGGGTCGTGTTTTATTTGATACCGGTTCAACCCATTCATTTATTTCTAGGAGCTTTGCTCAGACCACTGAGTTGATTAAATCTGCCAAAAGAACTTTTACTAGTGTGGAGTCCTCTATGGGCGACGATTCATTCATCTTCTTTGTTTGTAAAAATATAGAAATATCTCTCGGTAATTTATGTTTTGAGGCCGATTTACTCGTCCTGGATATGGTCGGGTATGGCATGATTTTGGGTATGGATTGGCAGATGAAATATCATGCAATTGTAAATTGTTACGGGAAGAGTATAGTCTTTGCCATGTCGGGACAAGAATTGTTCCTGGTAGTTTTACCTCATTTAGAGGAGAGTACTTGTACTTATTTGTATTGCATTGCCGAGGAGACTTCTAGGGATGTAGTCGTTCCCTTGGATTCCATTCCAGTTGTGAAAGACTTTGAGGATGTATTCTAAGAGATACCCGGTTTACCTCCTAGCCGAGAGATTGAATTTATGATTGATTTAGCGCCAGGAATGAGGCCTATTGCGAGGGCTCCATACCGAATAGCTCCTATTGAAATAAGGGAGCTAAGAGATCAAATTCAAAAGTTATTGGAGCAGGGATTTATACAGCGTAGAACATCGCCATGGGGTGCTCCAGTGTTGTTTGTTAAGAAAAGAGATGGTTCTCTCCGGTTATGTGTGGACTATAGAGAGTTGAATAAGGTCACAATCCGAAATAAATACCCTTTACCTCATATCGATGATTTGTTTGATCAACTTCGAGGAGCGATGTACTTCTCTAAAATCGATTTGAGGACGGGGTATCATCAATTGAGGATACGAGAGGAGGACATATCCAAGACTAATTTTCTTACGAGGTACGGGTCCTATGAATTTTTGGTTATGCCCTTTGGACTAACCAATGCCCCTGCTATATTTATGGATCTCATGAATAGGGTCTTTCAGGATTTCCTGGACCAATTTGTTATTGTGTTCATCGATGACATTTTAGTCTATTCTCAAACGGAGTCTGATCATGCTATGCATTTGAGGTTTGTCCTACAGAGACTACGGGACCATCAACTGTATGCCAAGTTCGAGAAGTGTGGCTTTTGGTTGCAGGAAGTGCAGTTTTTGGGTCATATGGTGACGTCCCAGGGTGTATCAGTGGATCCAGGCAAGGTAGCTGCGGTGAGGGAGTGGGGTCAACCCACGACACCTACCGAAGTTCGTAGTTTTTTGGGATTGTCGGGTTATTACCGTCGGTTCATCAAGGGTTTCTCTAAAATAGCAAGCCCTTTGACAAACTTGACCCGAAAAGGGGTGAGCTTTATTTGGGATGATTCCTGCCAAGCTGCATTTGATGAACTTAAAGATAGATTGACTTTGGCTCCGGTCCTTGCATTGCCAAAACCAGGATTGGAATATCTAGTCTTCACTGATGCATCTCTTCAAGGATTGGGAGGTTTACTTCAGCAAGAGAGACGGGCTATTGCTTATGCTTCCCGTAAGTTGAAGCCCCATGAAAGAAACTATCCGGTGCATGACTTAGAACTAGCCGCAGTTGTTTTTGCCCTGAAGGTATGTAGGCATTATCTCTTGGGAAAGAAGTTTAGTGTTTTCACGGACCACAAATCGTTGCAATATTTATTTTCACAGAAGGACTTGAATATGAGACAACGTCGATGGTTAGAGTTCATGAAAGATTATCAATTTGATATTCATTATCATCCGGGTAAGGCCAACGTGGTAGCGGATGCCTTGAGCAGGAAACCTAATAGAGAATTAGCTGAGGTTTGGAAAGCTAAATGGAAGGAACTCAATCAGGAGGATGCGATGGTGAGAGCATTCATGTCGGTAATGACCGTTACTCCTACCATTGTGGCAAGGGTGGTAGAAGCTCAAGGAAGGGATAAGGAGTGTCAAGACTATATTCGTCGATTGCTGTTTGAGGGAACATAGTCCTACTCAATTGGTTCCATGGGTGGGTTACGCTTCCATAGAAGACTCATCGTTCCAGAGGAAGGAGATTTGAGGCGGGCAGTGATGGTCGAATCTCATGGGTCTAGGTTTCCGGTTCATCCTGGTGGGGACAAAATGTATCAGGATATGCGCCTTCAATATTGGTGGTCGGGTATAAAGAGGGATATTTTGGAATTTGTGTCCCAATGCACTACTTATCAACTAGTCAAGATTGATCATCAGAAACCGACAGGTTTGTTGCAACCGTTAGAGATTCCCGTGTGGAAATGGGAAAGTATATCGATGGATTTTATCATGGGCTTACCGAGATCACAAAGCAGGTGTGATTCTATTTGGGTAATTGTCAACCAATTGACAAAGTCGGCACACTTCCTACCTGTGCGAACAGATTATGACACTGCTCGGTATGCTCGCTTATTCATCGAGGAAGTGGTGAGACTTCATGAGGTGCCTTTGAATATAGTCTCCGACAGAGACAAAATTTTTGTTTCCCACTTTTAGAGGAGTTTCCAAGAAGCTATGGGGACTGAAATGAGGTTAAGCACTTCATACCATCCTCAAACAGACGGCCAAACTGAAAGGGTAAATCAAATGTTGAAGGATATGCTTCACATGTGTATGCTTGACTTCAAAGGTGGTTGGGAACAATATCTTCCATTGGTCGCGTTTGCTTATAACAACTCTTACAAATTCACAATTGGAATGGAACCTTATGAGGCTTTGTATGGAAGGCTGTGTAGATCACCCGCTTGTTGGTTAGAAGTGGGTGATAATAAATTTCTTGGGCTCGAAATGATCCAAGATTCTTCCTCGAAGATTGAGTTGATCCGGAATCGCATTCGGATAGCCCAAGATCGTCAAAAGAGCTATGCCTATGCGGGTCATCGACACATAGAATTGGAGATTGGGGACCAAGTTTTGGTTAGAGTGTCGCCCATGAAAGGGATAAAGCGTTTCGGTAAAAAGAGGAAACTTGCGCCGCTCTTTGTTGGACCATTTCCAGTTATTGCAAAGGTTGGTCCCGTGTCATATCAACTTGCTTTACCGGAACCATTGCAACAAATTCATGATATATTCCATGTTTCCTCCCTAAAGAAGTATAAGAGATGTGAAGGTGCACTTTGGCACATTCCTTTCGAAGATATTTATTTGCAACCTGATGTTTCATATAAAGAACAACCGGTTGCTATATTAGAGCATGGGGAATGTAGATTGAGGTCTCATATCTTACCCTTGGTGCGGGTTCAATGGAGTCACCAAAATTCCAAGGAATCAACGTGGGAGTGCGAGAATGACATGCGGGAGTTATATCCGCATCTCTTTATACGAGGTACGCTTAAATTTTGGGGACAAAATTCTCATAAGGGGGGAAGTATGTAACAACTCTCGCTTTTGAGATTCTATTTTATATTTAATCTGCTAATTATAGTGATTAGATAAAGGTGTTGATTTGTATAGTAGGTATTAATTTAAGAAAGATAAGTTAATATCTACTCTGATGTTGCATATTTACCGTATGTAGAGGTGGATCTCGCTATATTGTGTTTGGTAACGCCATATGATTTAAAAATGACATTTGGCTTAAAATAGAACCGGAACCTAAAATAAATTATAAAATCTCCAAATGATAATTTGGAGGGTGCCATTAGTTTCTGGAGGTTCGTGATAGTAAAATTGTGTACCATATTGTATTTCTAGTTTCCAGGCACTTTCGACTGGTAGTAACTTAAATGAGAAATTGCGTATTATTTTACAGCATGTTAATCACTTAAGATAAAATTTTAATCCAAGCCAAGATTTATGTCTTGAGTAAATCACTATTTCCCCAAATTATCTTGTTAAGCCTAGAGAAAGAAAAAGGAAGAAGAAACCTTGGGAGAATAGGAGAGATTGAAGCCTTGGTGGTTGTCTTGCTTACTACTTCACCAAATCTGAAGTTACAACCTTGAGGCAAGTTTTCTACTTGCTAGTGTATGATTTAAGTAGAGTAATCGGCATTGATAGTTATGGTTATGTATGGAATATGGATATTAGGGCTTTTTAGTGGATTCATGGGTTATAACTCTTTGGAGGTTGCTTTGAATTGTTATTGGTATAGATTTTGGGTGTTGGAAGCATTTAAAATCTTTTGGTAGAAATAAATGATGTGGAAACTTGTTGTTCGAAGAGGAAGGGTTTTTGGGTCTGCTATGACCGGTCGACCGCGTGTCCAAGACCTGTCGACTGGGCCTTTGGGGGAGGGCACATTTCTTTCACACTAAGGCCTGATTTTTGGCGTGCGATCGACCGCGGTCTATGACCGGTCGACCGACCCCCTCTTTCCTCGACTTTCTACTTTTCTTCGAAGGTAAAAGATTTGAGACACGGTCGACCGCGGCCTTAGTACCGGTCGACTGGTCCCTGTTCTTCACTCTTAGACTTATTTTGTTTCCTAGGTTTCTTCTTTTAATTAGAAAATAGGAACCTTCTTGCATGAAGTAAACTTAGAGTTTTAGTTGAGTTTGGTTGTTTCCCTATAGTTGAATGGAATCACTTGGTGTTAATTCAAAGGGGGCGGGGTACATAAAGTGATTCTTAGGTATCACTTCTCTTTTGGTAAATTAGTTAAAGTTAGGGTTCTAGCCCATAATTGGAGATGTTTGAGGCCCTATTGAGATATGTAGCTTTTTGGGGAATAGTACGATTTCGGAAATCACTTGGAGGTTTACATGGGACTTAAAAAGGATGAATATTAATGAGAACATTCAAGCATAACGGTTTCAAATAAAATGAAACACATGTGATATACGGTAATGAAAATGAGATTAAATTGGAAATTGTTAAATTACTTAAACACACCTCTCTAAATGCTATCATAAGGAAACCTCGCGCATGAGGTGATGCCCCCTGACTATTGAATGCAAGCTGACTATAGTCCTCGGTCATATACGGGGTTTGTATATATTTTTCTGCGCTAGTGAGGTAATTCCGGGTGTGGTTATGACTCACTCGCAGGTATATGGCCACTTCCCGACGTGCATTAGGTGTCCAGGTTATCTTGTATAGATAGGCCCTGGAAGATGATAGTCATTTAGGGGCGCACCCAGTGGGGAAACTAGGAGGGGGGGGGTCATAGAAACATTATATGTATATGAATATAACCTTTCTAACTCAAGTGGGACTTGAGATATGTAAATTTCCATAAGATATGTGATCGTAATTATATTCCTGTTAAGGAATGGAAAATGATAAGATATGGGAATAAATGAGAATTTATTTAATTGCTTTCGCCTAATTTCGTAATTGTTAGAAACTTATATAATTGCATTAAAACATTTTATGATTAGGTTGTTAGATTCTCATTTCAAATTATTTTATGCTTCATTGTCCGCATCTATCATGTTTCTTACTCTTCTGGGAATCATATATAAATCGGGCCCTGACCCGTTCATTTTTATGTTGTGCATATTGTTGTATCCGCTCAGGTGCTCCTCCGCAAGGGCGCCCATTATGAATTTCCCTTCTTATGCTTTTGACGAGCTGTATGACCTTGCGGATTATTACAGGATGTTGTTAGATGCCCTCCTCCTTAGAATCTAGTTATGATCGGGTCTTACATCCGGGCTAGTGGACCATATTTTGTAATTGTTAATGGATGTGGTATGTAGTGTATATTAGATTGTGAAACACTGTGATGTAACTGTGGACCGACAGATTATTCGGTTCTTTTATTGTATATTTTTTTGGTTAACTATCTATATGTCCCATGGGAATTCCACTTTAGTCAGATTTGGGTTGTTTAATTTATTTCTTAATTTTTTTAAAATCAAAATTTTGACAACCTGCTTTCTGATTTATGGAGTGTCTTACCTATATACCTAATTATTATTATGATGCTGAGGATGATATCCATCCATGATTTCGTATGTCAAGGTATCGGGCTAGCAACCCCTTATTTTGGAGAGCGGGTTGTCACATCTACACAATCTGAAGCAAGGATTATCTTGCTATCCTTATTCAATTTGTGCTATTTTCATATGAATGTTAACTCCATGAGTAGATATTATAGTTATATCATGGTTTAAGATTTGTGGAAATTAGATTTAAATTGATGGATTTGATGATGAACAATACATGTAGTGGATGGAATTTTTGTGTAGGCATTATTCTAAGAATTTAAAGCATTTAAATCTGGAAATAGTTGATGTATTATTTAAAATTTGATTGTTATTTTGGAATAATTAAATGGATTAATGTTAGAGAACTCATTGTAAATTTGTGGAATAAATCTTGTTATGAACCCCACGATAAATGTCTATAATATGAGAAAGTTCTGACTAGAATTTGGGGATATTTGTTATCAGTTTAGAACCCTTACGAAATATGACTATTGGGCTGATTTTTGGACTGAGGAACCTAGTTTTACCTCATTAGTAAGGGTAAATGTTGGATTGATTTTGTATGGATTAGTATCTATATCTTTTAACATCGTGGTTAAGAACTTTGGGTTGGAATTGATCTGGAAGAAGGAGGCAAAGGAAGGGACATGGGGATGATGTGGTCATTCTAACGACCATGCATGTCGTTCGAACGACATATGATGTCACGTGAATGACCATGCCATTCGTTCGTGCAATGTGATGGATGACGTGCCATTTTTGCTACATTTGGCTTTTGATTTGAAGACCAAAATTCGCTTAAAACTTCATCTTAAAAGCAACGTATGGGTGATAAGACTACAAGAAACCGTTATGCTAAAGGGAATACGAATTTTTTTTTGGGTTAATGAATTATGGGAATAATATTCTTCCACACTTCAGTTATTAATAATTACAATAAACTGGATGGTTAGGTAATTATTTTCTGGAATGGAATTAATAATTAATAAAATGGGATGCTTATATCTAGAGGGTTAGATATGAGAAATTTATAAGTGTGTCCACTTATTTACGGAGAATTTAGTTTGGATAAGGGCAACGGAGTGAGTACGGGCATTTTGGTTGAATGACACCACTTTAATAATTAATTATGGTGCGATTAATTAAATTTCGAGTTGGGGAAATTGACTCAAGTATTAAGGGCTAGTGCTACGGGAGTTAGGCACGAGGAAGTCAATTTAATTTATATATAATAAATTATCAAATATCTAATTTATTAAAGGGTGTTTTACCAAATATTGAGATATTGTGTAATAAATTTTGAAGGATAAAGATACGAGCCGAATGAATGAGACCAGGTATTGTAGTTGGTTGATACTGCTTAACCATATTAGAGGAATTCGTATATATGTACATATTACCCTTTTCAAATTGGTTAACTCCTTATATATGCCATATAAATATTATTGAAAAGGTACCAAGAAGTGTATAATTATTAACAATCTGGAATGCTTGATGTTTGAGTCAAGAGGACAACATGTTAAGACTCTTAATTATGTGGGTAAAGTTAGCTTCAGAATAACTATACCTATACTCTTTTGGAACAACTAGTTTAGGTAATAACTATACTTATGTATTTAAAGATTAATAAATGATGAAGAAAGTGTGATTTGAGTCCAAAGAGGATTTTAGGAGACTTAATATTTAATTGAAAAATAGTCATAGGATAACGGCTAAAATGAGTTACGGAATAATTGACTAAAATACTATGGTTAAGCCAGGAATGCTATAATTTATATGGATTGGTATTTCCATGGATTTAGGTTGTTATAGAGTAACTACTTATACGTATTGGGAGATAATATGCATTTATATATATTTGTGTGGACATACGAGTGGATCGTCCTATCCACTCGGGGTATCTCGCATTTGGGCCCTAAACCATACATCGGCACAGATGGGCTTGACGATGTGTATGCTATATAGGTACTATGTAGATGCTCCACCCTCAAGGGGTAGGTGTGGCGCTCACCCTTCATGTATCACTGTTGGGTATGGGTCGTATACTATTGTCCTCTGTAGGGACCGCCCCAAACTTATGCGCGATTTGTGATGTCCGCTTAGGATGTAGGGATTCCTTTGGACTTGCCAATAGAGCATGTACAAGACACTAATGAAAGATGACTTTGTGTGTCATATATATATATATATATATATATATATATATATATATATATATATATGTGTGTGTGTGTGTGTGTGTGTGTGTGTGTGTGTGTGTGTGTGTGTGTGTATGAGAAGTCTCACCTACATCATGCTCTATACATCAACCATACATCACACTTAGTTGTAGGGTCTTAAAACTTGGTCTTTCTCTTAAAATTAACCTTCCAATAAACTCATTGTAATACCTCGTACTTTTAAAGATATTTAAATTACAAAGGTGGGCGTAATTTGGTAAATTGAGGAATTACTGTGAATAGTAATTATGGAATTTATGAGTGAAATTGAATAAATTCAGAATATAAAGTAAATAGTAAATATTAGTTTGTAAGTGCCAGATTAATATTTACATGGATTATTTTTAATTACATGTCGCAAGTTGGGTAAAGCGAGAAAAAAAATATTTTAAATTGGAAAATACGCATATTGAACATGTTGGGGCAAAATTAATGAATTTTAGTTAAGTACCTCGGATGGAGATTTCGACTGTGCCATTAGGTTCGGATTGGCCGAGATAGTCAAAATAGACTACACAGGGGTAGTATTTGGGTTCCAGACATTTTTGGACTAGTAGGGGCTCGTAAACAGGTACACGAGTCATTTAACAATTGGGCATTTACCCGATTTCGGGTTTAAAAACTTAAGCAGCCCCCTTTCCCTTTCATTTCTTCCCTAAGAGAGAGAAGAGAGTAGAGATAAGGAAGAGAAGAAGAAGAATAAGAAGAAAGAAAAGAAGAAGAAGAGAAGGAAAATCCGGCCAAATTCGCGGGATTTGACTCGAGAACGTCGGATTTATTCCACAAGGCAAGTGTTTAAATTGCATATTGATTTAGTGTGTTAATTTCTCATATTGTAGTTGGTATAAAACTAAAGATTTTTGGGTTGAAATTTCGTGGATCAAAGGGGTTTTCGAAAGATTAAAACGGATATAACTCGATTAATACCCAATTTGAGAAACTTGAAATTAATTGAAGTTAATTGTTGGATCTGGGTTCTAGGATGATTGGAACCCTTTGATAGTGTGTATTTATGGTTATTTGAGGTTGAATGATGATGAGAGAGGAGGTAAAAAGCTTGGATGTGTTTTAATGGAGGTTTGGATTTTTGGAGAAGAAGGTGAATAGTGACCAGCCCACTTCCGGGCTGTTTCGGATAGGAAGAAAACCGATTCAGCTCTCGGTCAAAACACGAAAGTTGTAGATAATTTCGATACGGTCGTGTGAGCATCAACCGCGTATTTTTCTGATTTTTCTTTGAATTGTTATGATTTTTACAAGATGGCAGTTCCGGGGTGAAATCACCAACTCGGAAATGCACTCGGAAATTGGAAAAATAAAGGCTAGAATTATGTGGAGATAAATATTTGGGGTTCCTAAAAATAGTGTGGGGACTTCAAAATATTTTTTTTAGTAAGGCGTGTACCTTGGGTTAGTTGAAAGTAAAATCCAAGATTTACCCAAATAGGGGTGTTCGTGAGGAAAAAATACTTAAAGGGGTATTTAATTGTGATTTGAATGTTAAATAAGGGAACATGTATTGGGGTAGTGTTTTAATTGTGTGACGGCTTGTATTATTATGAATGAGAATATTCAAGGTTATTGGCTATCGTTACGAGAGTTTGGAGATTATAGCCATAAAAGATTGAAAATAGATAAATAATATATATCGGTGTCGTTGGTATTGTCATCGTGCGGTGAGAAAATATCGGAAATGATGTATTGAGGATTAGTTAAAATTGATTAATGCGTAGGATATTCGAGAGATAAATATACTATGTGGGAAATTTATTATACGGGTTGTGCGTATACTCGAATGTTATTATATACATGGGTTAAATAATTACCTTTGGGGAATTATGTATAGGTGAGAGAAATACCTATAATTATAATATGGTGTGTGAATACCAAATTGATGATATATGTATATAGGTGGAATGTGTACCTATATGATTTTTTTTATTATGTGTATGACATACCTACCATACTTGCTCACGGGAGGTTGACGTTCGGAAGAGGACAATCTTATCCTTTGTTTCCTTCGGGAGGATTTTAGATTTGGTACCTCAAGAACATAGGGCTGTGAAAGGCTTATTTGTGAGTTGATAAGTCCGCTGCTTATGGGAGCATAGGTATGTGCGTGACCCGTAGGTACGTGAACTATGTTCGCCTCCAATACGTGTGATTTGTATTGTTACAGTTCCTGAGTGATATGGAACGGGTAATCCTTTTTGTACGAGATGTACTTGGATTGGATAGCAGAGTATGAGTGCACCGCAGCTGAGGCTAGGGGTGCTATATATCTATATATGTATTGCGATTAACATATATGTGTACTTGAGATAATTCACGGATGCTTAGTAAATGAGAATGACTAAGCCACTTATATTATAGTTCGGTGGATGATTAATATACTTGTTGCGTATAGTATACTGTTGATATATATGAGATGAGATATCATATAACCTAACCTTGTATAAAGTGAAAAGAATGAATAAAGTGTGATATTACTTCCGGTAGATTTATATCCGGATTTATATGAATGCGAATAATAGGATCTAATGAGAACTATTAATAAATACGAGATGGTATAAATATGTTATGTACTGAAGGCCTAATGGATCCCAGTGATCAACATTGTCACGTAGTAGTGTATCGGGGGGGGGGGGGGGTTCCTTGTTTGGATTTCGCTTCGCGAGACACCCCACGCACGAACGTAACATAATGTTGGGAATGGGGAGAAGTTTAGTCCTTAGTACCCGAATCGATGATGTTTATTAGAAGATGGGTAATTACATTAGTTAGGTAGGGTAGCTTAACTATGTTGTCTAAAATGGTATGCGCTAGTTGTGCACTATTAGAAGAGGGGTGAGGTGTATCTCATGTGAGAACGATACCAGTTTAAAATATGAGAAATAACATATTTTAAAATATGGATTTTATGCACTTGCTAAAATATTTTCAACAATCGGGCTCTGACCCATTTTCTCTACTTTTCCCCTCTCTTGCTATATATATATATATATATATATATATATATATATATATATATATATATATAGGTGTCCAGACACAGGGACGCCTGGATAATAATTCATTCGAGTCAGACGTTTGCTGCAGCAGCTGTGGATGCAAGCAGGTTTGTTGTAGATGCTTCCATCATTGAGATCTAGATAAGAGGTATTGTAGTCATATTCAGGCTAATGGCCCAACTGTACTCATTTATTCATTTACCGCCTTTTGTGTGGAATTCGATTTGGTTGTATTATTTGGACCGAGTGTTCGGTTATTTTACTTTATTTTATTTCAGTTGTTGCATATAAACTGTTGTCCTTATTTTATTTGGATGGTTTGGTTAAAAAAGATTAGTTAATTTAAAATTTTGACGTCGGCCTAATAGGATGTTAGTAATTAATTAGTTTTCGACAGTGATGTTAAGAATGAACCACATGAGACTCCTGTTTTAATTTGATATAGGAGTGATCGCCCGGTATTTTATTAGGTGGGGTGTCACACTCATGTTAAAAAAGTTAGGTCAAAATACATTTTGTAGCTATTATTAAAAAATCCACAAAAAACTGCACAAACTACCTTATTTATAAGGATCTGCACCATCGGTTTTTTGTGAATTTTTTAAAAATAGCTAAAAAATGTATTTTGAACAATTTTTTTGAATATGGATTGGTTAGAATAGAAGGTCAATTTGAAGGAAAAATAAAAAATTTGGAGAAACTGTTTCTTCGGCCTTAGAACTAGGTGTGATGTATACATCATGATCTAGGTGAGACTTTCTCTCTCTCTCTCTCTCTCTCTCTCTCTCTCTCTCTATATATATATATATATATATATATATATATATATATATATATATATACTTTTACACATTGTGGTATACCTTATAAGGGAATGTTCCCTTTTTATCTAATGATGTAGACAATGCTTAATGATAATAAGGATGGGCTAATAATAATGATGTGGATAATCAAGGACTAGATAAGTCCTAATGAATAATGCGACAAACATTTATTAATAAGAATAATGATTGGATAGTCCAATGAAGCAGGCAAATATTAAATAGAATGAGAAATGATGTAACAAATTATTTATGGAAATAATAATTTGGTAATCTAAGATAGTGGAACTTATAGTCTCAGGGGGTAGACGATTGGGATTACGAATTGAATCATTAAATGATTTGAAGAAAATGGAAATGGTCACAGGATATAATGATGTAAGATTTTTCACTTAGTTTATATAAATTGCGATAATTATATTTTGAAATATGTTTGGGGATTGGTGTGTTAGATCGGAGGACACACTTGTAGTTATTGTATAATGAAAGTGATTGATTCTTTACATGGATGATTAAATAATTGAAGTTACCATTGATATTTATTTAGGGATACGAGTAGGACTACTTCTAGATGTATGAGTTACTAACAAATTAAATATTTATTGGTGAAGAATCCTTGCACACCTCGAGCTCTGACTAAAATCTTAAACGTTTTTCCCCAAGTATTCTTAATAACAAGGCTAGCAGGACTGACAATGGATAAAGCTTGCAGTTGAATTGGATGTAGTGGATTCCACTCCATTAATTATAGCCTAGGTTATACTTAAGCGTTTTGTTATTTTATTTCATACTGGAATTTGTAAGGGCATAATCCCAAGTGTTTATTTAAATTCAGGTGTACTTAACTTTACATTTTGGGCATTGTATGATGATTTAGTTTCTATTATTCATGTTTTAAGTCAGTTTGACTAAAATGTTTTATTCATTGTGGATTTTGATTTAAAATAATAAAATCTTAGTTCTTCATTCCTAATAATGGTATAAGTTGTTGATAATCCTCCTCTTCGACGTATCGTGCCTGGATATCCTTTACGTGAGAAAATGGGGGTTGTTATCGTTGGTATCAGAGCACGGTTCTAGTGTCCTTACAATATGTGTTTAAGCTTGTCGCATTCTGCATTTTTTCCTTTGATGTAGCGCCCTATGAATTGGAATCATTTTTTTTTTTGCTATTGGTTAGTACCCGGTTGGGAAGGGGTTTGTTTTGGAGTAAGGGCCATAGAGACCTTGGTGTGAGTCGGTAACTTGATAGAATTTCGAGGAGTTAGGAAAATTTGGTGCCTACTAATTTAAAGGAAGATGTTTAAAATTTTGAGGATGTGGTCATGTGAAATAATGCACCAGTAGAGGTTAGTTCATTTAGACCAGGAACAACAGCGAGATAGGCATGAGATTATAGATAAAATTATTTGCGGAAAAAAGAGACGAATGATAGTATCGGTGATAAATAAGGTGTCTTTACTACATTGAAGTATATGGGATACGGTTAGCTTGATATTGAGACTTAGTGTTCCATTGGGTTTTATTTTAACCTTAGAAAGGATAGACTTTGTAATTGGAGACAATACTGTACATTGATCGTCGTGAGTGAGGAGGAATATTGTTTCGCTACACCATACCCTCAACGGTTGGTCCTACACTCCAAAGTGACTTCTCGGGATGATGTTTTGGACATCCTTAAGTAAGTAAAGATTAATTTACCTTTTCTCAAGACTATACAGAAAATTCCCGCATATGCTAAGTTTATTAAGTACTTACTCATGGTGAAACAGAATCTAAAGGTAAATAAAAATTTCTTTTTGCCCCAAAATGTCAGTTCGGTTTTATCGAGTGACCTTTCGTTAAAGTACAAAGATCCGGGTTCAAACACCATCTCGTGCATCATGGGGAATAACCGAATCGAAAGGGAGCTAATAGATTTAGGGGAGAGTGTTAACATTCTACCCTGTCCCATCTATAAGAAACTAGATTTGGGAGCCTTTAAGCCCACAAATATGACTCTCCAGCTCGCGGATCGTTCTGTTAAGATGCCTCGGGGAATCATTGAGGATGTGATTGTACAAATATAAATTTTCTACTTCCCGATGGATTTTGTCATCTGGGATGAGGAGCCCTCCATTCTCCCGAGCAATCATGTTCCCGCTATCATTGGTCTCCCATTCTTAGCTACGGCTAATGCACTCATGAATACTCGTAGTGGGCGAATGTAATTAACATTTTGCAACATGGGCCTCGAGATAAATATTTTTAATAATATCAAGAACGAGGGTGATGAAGGAGAACCGCGAGAGACGAATCATTTAAAGGCGGTACACGAGAATGAGGGTTCCCACAAGAGAGAGCCATTAAGGGTGTGCCTCATTTCTTCAAGTAATAGCGGTAGTTGTGATGACGAGAGAAAAGCGAGGGAGATGCGTGTAGTGATCGCGGCTGAGAGAGAGAGAGAGAGAGAGAGAGAGAGAGAGAGATGGGTTAGAAGAAAGAAAAATAGTGGAGTTAGAGATCAAGCAAGTAAGGGAGGACATAGTCACAACTCGATAGAGAGAGCTAGGCGACGTGAGCATGGAAGATTTTGAGAAATAATTTGGGCAGGTGGATGAAAGCCTTACTCTTGAAGTCCAATCCCTATTGGACTCTTGTAGTCACTTAGACAAAAGTGAATGGAAAGACAAAACTGATGAATTCTTTTTTTATGACTATTGACCCATACCATTTGATGTCCCGAATGCGATTGAGGAGAAAAATTGTGTTTCGTCCGACGTAGAGCCCAACCCACGCATTCCAAAAATTAAAAGAAACATAGGTGTTCCCTTCGAGTCGATGCACACAGTCCACACTTTGAGTAAGCATCACAATGATACCTTTCCAATTAGTCACGATGATTCTCCCGGACTATCCTTTATCTATGGGCGAGGTCCCAACTTGTTTCGATTATTGGTTTACGATATGAAGACATGAGAGACGAGGAGAGCATTGGACCCTGTTTATGGGGTCGAGTGAGTTTGTGGGGAGATGAGAGGTCGTCGCACCCCCAACGCGTATGGGGTGATTTTTATTATTGAGTCATTTGTTAGTGTCATTTAATGTCTTTATGCATTTTAAATATTTTTTTTGTCGCACTTATTCTTTTTCTTCTTTAGATTTTATTCCTCTTGATTGAGGACAATGCAAAAGTTTAAGTTAGGGGGAGTCATAAGTGCATCTTTCCAAAACTTCACAAATTTTCAAAAATGAACAAAAATTTAAAAAAATATATATAAAATAAAATCTTAAAAAACCCAAAAAGATTTTTTTCAAAATAAATAAAAATTGGAATTCAAATTTTTCGAAAATATCATTAAAAGTCGATTTAACGTGTCAAATTGTAAAAGCATAATACACAAAGCCGAAATTGACTAAAGATGGAAATGGAGCGAACGGAGGCGACCTAACGAATAAATGTGGAGATTAAGAACCCTGGTGAGATTCGAGCCTTTAATTTTTGTGAAATTGATAAATCAATCCGAGTTAATTGTTAACTCAGAAGTTCTTTTCAGTTTCTAATAAGTCGTCGAGGATTTCAATCCTTTCAATTTGATCAGTTATGGAAAATGTGTGTGATATTGCCTTAAAACACGTTCCAAAATAGATCTCTAAACTTAATTTATCTCGAAACTCATTTGGTAATGCAATTAGTATTTTGGACAATCAAGTAGGCCCTCGTTCGTCACCCAAAAATATTGGCCAAAAAAGTAGCGAAAAATTATCCCTTTTGTAACCCAAATTGAGTAGAATAAATGTTTCCCTTTCGTTTGACCACCTGAAAGACCCCAATTGGCCCAGAATTGTGAAAAGTGATAATCAGAATTTAAGTCCAAAAAGTGAAACAAAAAGGGGCAAGAAAATATAGAATAATGCTCAACAAAAATACCAAGAAAATAAAAGAAGCGAAAAATAGAAAAAAATTGAGAAAAGAATAAGAAAATGAGCAAAAGCCCGAAAAAGCATTAACGGACATCATAAGAAAAAAATTTCAATTCTAAAATTCTTAACCTTTTTGCAATATGACCCAATACACCGTATCCCGAAAAATTGCTAACCGAGCCGAAAATTATAAAATTGGTTATCGCGTGGAGAGCAAAAAAAAAAGGGAGATCAAAAATATGAATTAGAGGCAATGTTCCCACGTTCTTATAACTGTAATCCGATGATGAGATCCGGTTACCATAAAATTTCCATCTTTCTACTTGTGTGCGTGAACTTGATTCCACTACATTTACTCTTATAAATCACGCATACTGAGAGAATAGCCACATTTCGAGTGATTCGTTTGTGAGAGCATTCCGTGAAATGTTGAAATCAAAACGATTTTTGAATGAGTAACGTAATGGTCAATCGCTAGAAATTCACGGTTAAACTTCTGGCTCCACACACGCGCGCTATGATTTGAGACTCTTGGACATGGACTGATGATGATTATTTTCAGAAAAAGTATGAATTATACAATTTTTGCGTATTCAGAGTTTTCTTTAAGTCGAATTTCGTGGGTATATTCTCTGCAACCCCTCACGTGACACAACTCGTCTTACTAGGGTAACTTAGGGGTTTAACGGCTTGTTGCATACGCTAAGTGCAATCGCTCGTCCGCGCAAGACGTATTCTATCCCATTTTTGAGTTAGACCATGTTTTGATTCTTTTACATTACTCGGGACGATCAAAGTTCTAAGTTAGAGAGGTTTGATTAGGCATCAATTCTTCCCATTTATACCCTTAATTTAGATTCTTTTATCACTCTAAGAAGTGTAATTCAAGTGGATTTATATCACATCATTACCATTGACAAGTTTCTAATGAGTACACCGAGTTTCGTGTGTTCTTCATCTATTTCGCAGGTGTTCAGTGTTTTAATCCGAGTTCTGTACCAAAAGGTTCAAAGAAGTACAAGAAGAAAGGTTTATACAAAAGCTGACAAGATGGAACCGAACCTAACTGGAAAGAAAAAGAACTAATTCCATCCTGGGAAAGTTCCTGTAAAGTTTGTTAAGACAGAACCGAACCGAAGGGATGAAATAATGAACCGATCCTACACCTGGAAAACTTCCTGTGAAAAGTTAACAATATGTAACCGAACCGAAAGGAGGAAATAAACAACCAATTCGGTGCTCAAAAAATTCTCTGTAAAGGCTGTCAAAGGCAGAACCTAACCTAACCCCTTAATAAGATCGGTTCTATTCTCGATTGTTTGAACTTATCCACTTGTAAAAATTAGAATCCTACTTTCTTCAAACTCTTATATTTCATATATTATAAATTGTAACTCCTCCCAACCATTAGGAGGAGGCATATGATTCGTTAGGGAAGCTTTGTAATCAATTTTAAAGAAGAAGAACAATAAACCCTAGTTGCTTTCAGTTTGCAATTCAAGTAATACCGTTCTAATTCTTGTTTTACTGTAGTAATTTCTTTTCTAAAACACCTTCATCTCTCTTCATCTTCATTCAGTAGTACAAATGTTTTAGTTCATTCCAAACGTGTTGTCTTCAAGTTTTCATATGCCCGACTAGATTTTTAACGTCGAGATGCATGAATTCAACCTGATGTAGTAGTTGCATGTGTATAAAATTAATCCTCTAAATTTAATGATTTATTACGATTGTATTGCCTAGAAACACGACAATTGTAGATATTTGGATCTCGTTTGCTTCAGGATAACCGGGATGCTTCAGAATGTAATTCGAGTGTAACTATCACAATACCGATTTACTCGTCCTCATTTTCTGTCTGGTGCAGGCTTGAACCTCATATATGTAATGCTTGGGAATACCAAATTTTTGGTCTAATTAATCATTTAAATTTACGATTAATTTTATACCATCAATACTCTAGGGTTGAGGGATCGTATTCTCATACTATTGTCCTCATCATATAGTTCAAGTTCTAATTAAATTATCATCAGTATTTCAAGTAATTTTGAATAGTTGCATTCCATTCATACTTTAGTTCATTAGTTGACCCTTTTCAAAATTGCATCTAGTTATAGTTATTCCAACAATCAAATAACCTTTCCCTTTTCTTTAGAGTCAGAGTTAGGGTTCCTTCGTTTGTCCAACGTCGTTATAACTCATTTGTCCTATTTCTCTAAGGATCGATACCCGACTTACCGAGTTTATTACTAACACGACGGTCTTGCAGTTGAGCCTAGAGAGTACGCACTTCTAAGACATATTCTTAGTCGCGTTATAGCACAAATGGTCATTTTTATTATCTTTGCCTTGGGCCGATGGACCTCGGTAACTATCTAAGATGGGCAATAGTGTATCAGGAGGGTTCTTTGTTTGGATTTCGCTTGCGAGACATCCCACACACGAAATTGGGAAAAATCGATAGTTGAGGGAAGTCGAATACTAGGATGATTACTTTTATTTATGTATGTGGTTGTATACTTGTGGTATGGATGTTCTCGGTATTGATGGTACATATTAGATGTATATTTGTCATTCAAATTTGTTAATAGTACATGTGTGCGTGTATGAAATTTGAAATATATAGGCACCTCAGTGATGTTATGATTGGTATAGATGAGCCTTTTCATTTATCTCATAGGATATGAGTATGGACTAATTCGTATAATCATAGCTTAACGGTGCAAATAAGATATGACTTTATGTCATCTTGAATTCCGAGGACAGATTTTCGTTGTAAGGGGGGAGGAATGTAATACCCCTTATATTTTTGGAATAAAATAAAATTTAATAGGGATTAAATTAATTTGGTGAAATTATTTAATCTGGGTTGTGAGTAGTTAGACTCAGTATTATTTATAAATTTTAGAATTTGACTTTGATGATTTGAGAATAAATCAAGGGAGATTTTATTTTTATAAAAAGTATTTGTGTGTGTCACGTCACAATTAAATATTTTATCGGGATAAAATATTTGTAATGCACCTTGAGAAGTATTACGGGCACATTTGGGTACTTTAGACCCTTAGAAATGGTCCCGGGGTATATATATATATATATATATATATATATATATATATATATATATATATATGAGTTGGGTAGTTATCAGACTAGTTAGATTTTGTATTTGGGCTCATTTGGGGGTCAAAAGTTGGGCCCTAAAGCCCAACTCGGGAATTCGGAAAAATATATGGTTATAAGGAAGATAAATAACTCCCCACTCCTAATCAAAACCTAAACATAGCATCCCCACTACAAGAGAGAGAGGAACAAAGTCTTGTAAGGAGGAAGAGCACCCTAGGATGAGTAAAGAGGCTTCTCTACATAATCCCCGGCAAGGATTCTCTTGCCATTCTTAATCAATTTCTGCTATTTTCATATGAATGTTAACTCCATGCATAGATATTAAAGTTAAATGATATTTTGAGATTTGTGGAAATTACATTTAAATTGATGGATTTAATGATGAACAATACATGTAGAAGATGGAAATTTGTATAGATTATTCTCACAATTTAGACCATTTAAATCTTGAAATAGTTGTTGTATTATTTAAATTTAATATTTATTTCAGAATAATTCAACGGATTAATGTTGGAGAAGTCACTGTAAATTTGTGGACTAAATCTTGTCATGAACCCCACGATAAATGTCCATAATTTGAGAAAGTTAGGACTGGAATTTGGGGATTTTTTTTAGGAGTTTAGAACACTTACGAAATATGACTGTTTGGATGATTTCTGGACTGAGGAACCTAGTTTTATCTCACTAGTAATGGAAAATGTTGGGTTGATTTTGTATGGATCAGTATATATGTTTTTGGGTGTCGAGGTTAAGAACTTAGGGTTGGAACTGATCTGGAAGAAGGCATGAAAGGAAGGGGCGTGGGGATGATGAGTTCTTCAAACGATGATGCATTTCGTTCAAACGACATATGGTGTCGTGCAAATGACCATGCCATTCATTCGGGCGACGTGAGGGATGATGTGGCGTTTATGTTCTCTTTTTATTTTGATTTGAATTCCAAAATTCTCTTAAAACTCTATCGAAACAACAACGTATGGGTGATAAGATTTAGGGAAACAATTATGCTAATGGGAATACGGGAAATTTTTTGGGGTTAATGAACTATGGGAATAATATTCTTCCACACTTTGGTTATTAATAATTGCAATAAACTGGATGGTTAGGTAATTATTTTCGGGAGTGAAATTAGTAATTTATAAAAGGGGATTCTTTTATCTAGAGGGTGAGATATGGGAAATTTATAAGTATGTCAGCTTATTTACGGGAAATTTAGTTAGGGTACGGGCACCAGGTGTGAGTCCGTTCATTTTGGTTGAATGACACCACTTTAATAAATAATTTATGACCTGATTAATTAAATTGCGAGTTGGGAAAATGGACTCAGGTAATAAGGGCTAGTGCTATTGGAGTTAGGCACGAGGAAGTCAATTTAATTCATATATAATAAATTATCAAGTACCGAATTTATTAAAGGGTGTTTAACCAAATAGTTTGATTTTGTGTAATAAATTCTTAAGGATAAAGATATGAGCCGATAGAATGAGACTCAGTATTGTAGTTAGGTGATACTACTTAACAATCTTAGAGAAATTCTTATATATGTACATATAACCCTTTTCAGACTAGTTAACACTTTGTATATGTAAATATAAATCTTATTGAAAATGTATCAACAGGTGTTTAATTATTAATAATCTGGAATGATTAATTTTGGAGTCAGGAGAAAAACATGTTAAGACTTTTAAATATGTGGGTAAGGTTAGTTTCTGAATAACTATACATATAACGTTTTGGAATGGTTAGTTTGTGTAATAACTATAACTATGTATTTAAAGAGTAATAAATTATGAAGGAAGTGTGCCTTGAGTCCAAAGAGGATTTTATGAGACTTAATATTTAATTGCAAAATAGTCGTAGGATAACGACTAAAATGAGTTATGGAATAATGAACTAAAATGTTGTGGTTAAGCAAGGAAGGCTATAATTTATATATATTGGTATTTCCTTGGATTTAGGTAGTTATAGAGTAACTACTTATACGTATTGGGTGATAATATGTATTTATATGTACTTGTGTGGACATACCAGTGGACCGTCCCATTGGCTTAGGGTTTCGCGTGTTCGGGATATAGACCACACATCGGCACAGGTGGGCGTAAAGATGTGTAGGCCATATAGGTACTCCATAGAGGCTCCACCCTCTAGGGGTAGGTGTGGCGTTGACCCTTCCTGTATCACTACTGGGTTTGGTCCGTATACAGGTGTCCTGTGTAGGGACCGACCCCAACTTTTGTGTGATTTGTGGTGCCCTATTAGATATAAGGATTCCTTCTGACTATTCTCTTAGGATGTAGGTATTCCTTCGAACTTGCCGATAGAGAACAAACAAGACACCAACATAAGATGCCTGTGTGTGTCACACACACACACACACACACACACACACACACACACACACACACACATATATATATATATATATATATATATATATATATATATATATAATAAAGTAGAAAACTTATGTATGTTATCATCTTAGTGGATGATGTCATCAATATTCATTTTTTCCTACAATACCCATTTTACCCATCTAAAATCTAACTCCCCCCTAAACAACACTTAAACTTATTTTATTTTCTTCATTAGAAATCAAAAGGAGGGGTAAAACGGTATTATTACTCTCATTATCTCTTTATTAACTCATGTGTAATCTTCCCTCTCTCTCAAACACGGACTATCTACGCGTAAAGTTGAGAGAGAGAGAAATATAAGATTTGGCAGCAATAACGAATTGATCTCAAGAGCAAACCCTACCCACCACTCTCATTCAACTTCCAATTTTATCAACTCCCGAACATTCACATCTGTTGTCGAAGAATCGCCCTCAGACCGAGTATCAATAAGACCTCTACCAAATCAGGTATTTTCTAATACCATGTTGGGACCATTTTACAGGTGTTTTCTAATACCATGTCAGGACTATTTTACAAGTATTGTCTAATATCAATAAAATATCTGCCAAATCAGATATTTTACACTATTTTATAGCAACCATTTTTGCATATTTTATAATATGCAAAGTCCATTTTAAAGGTTTTATTGATCTGCCCAGGCAACGACAACAGTGATGGTGATAGTGACAGTGACGATGATGGTTCCCCTCTTCTCTCAGTTCTCCATTCTGTAGGTACTCTCCCTCTCTCTCTCTTTCTCTCTCTCTCTCTCTCTCTCTCTCTCTATCTCTCTATGTTGTTGGGGTTATGCCTGTTTGAATATTTTTGGAGTAGATTTTGAGTAGATTTTTGGAGTAGATTTTTTGGGTCAATTTTTACAAGAATATATATAAACGATTGATACCTTTGTTGGGTTCTTATATGGAGTATATACATTTGTTGGGTCTATTTATAATTTTTCTAACATGAATAACAATGCCAGTTTGATGTTTGATTTTTGTATGTTTTCATGTTCAAATTTAATTTGTGTTCATCTTAATTGGGTATCTCAGATTTGAGAGCAGAGAGGTAATATTGTTTGGGTATCTCAGACATGCACCCATACAATGATCAACGAATATTAAATAATTTTTTCTATTATCTTTTCCAAGTTTTTCATTTGTAAAACGTGTTAATCATTTGTTGTTATCGTTTCCAATTTTTTCAATTCATGTTCGATTACACCTAATAATCGATTTTTTGATATCATCGTTTCCAATTTTTTCGTTTGCTAAAGTGTATTAATCATTTTCTGTTATCGTTTCCAATTTAAATTTAGGTCGATATTATACTCATTTGAACTATGTTTACCTGTTATTTGCTAATATGAGTTATACGATTACTACCCTATCCTTTTTCGCACCCATAAAAAACCTTTGGCAATAAACCAACATGATAAACAAAAATGCACCAATGAACAACAATGATAAACTAACATGATAAAGAAACAAGTATTTTTTTAGCTATACGTTTCTCATCATTTTTTGGCTGTACATCTTCTCAGCTGAACAATTCTTGCAGTGACAAACCAACACCGATAAACCAACATCCTTTGGCAGTAAACTAGAACAACAACAAACTCTAGGTATTTTTCATAGGTTTTTTTTAGAAGCTCAGTTATTTGATAAAAGTCCTGCTAAGGTATACACGACTTTTTTTTTTATCAAGTTTGGGGTCTGTTAATAGGTGTGCTAAAAGTCATGGCTCATTGTAACACATTTGAGAATACACATGTTTGATTAATGAGAATTTACCTGTTTAATGAGAATATACATGTTTGATGAATGAGATTGAGAATATACCTATTTTAAATGAGACATGTTCTAATTTCCACTCATGACCTAATAACCTTGTTTGATGAATGAATCAAACATACCTGTTTGATTAAAAACCCATACACATAGCTATTGGATTAACAACCCCTAAATTTACTATGATTTTTTTTTGTTCATGGTACACTATATCTACATTCATTATATTCTTTCTATAGTTATTTTTATTACCATACCTTAGACTATTTTTGAAGTACCAACAATGGTTTGATTTTTTTTAAATAAATCAATAGCAGATTTTTACAGTACCTATAACTCTTAGATTTCAACGGTTTAATTATTCTATTTTATATTTTTAATGCATCCATCTAGACTGTAGTAATATTTAGATAAAAAAAATAGTAATATTGTTGCTGTTGTTTGTGCTCCATACATAAATTGTTTGCTTCTATTTGTGCTCCATAAAGTGTTTGATGTTGTTTGTAACGCTGTTGTTTGTTCTTCATAAGGGTCGACGACGGTGCGGTGTCCAGGAGGCGTGTGGTGGGAAGGAAAATTTTTAATCTGAGGTTTTTTATCTAAACTTTGTTTATAGATGAGTTTATTGCACTTGGCATCGATTATCCCTATTTGTTACAAAACATGCATGAAAGATTATATATTTCCTGTATGATACAAAACATGTATGTAACCATATTTCTTCCTATTTTGCATTTTAATTTGATACTGACATTATTTTATTTGATCCCTAACTACCTAGCTTCCTGTCTTCTTGATCCTTACTATTCTCAACCAGTTCAAGTTTTCAGTATGCTATGGTTTCATTCGTTTCTCTGTAAATTAATATTTGATAGGTTCATCTATATGTGTTGAACTGTCTTTGACATATGAACTGTCTTTGACATGATATGTTTCATTCTGTTCTATTTTTTCCAGCTCAATGTGGATTTGGAATCATAATTTGGCAACTTGGATCTCTGTCCTAGTTTAGAATTTGGTTGAGGTATTTGTAACTTGATTAGTCTCCCTTCTTTTCTTTTTAAATTCAAGGTTGGTTATTGTTAAAACTTGGAATTTGTGTTCAATTTGAAAAGATTTTTGCTAAACTTACTTGGGATACAAAAAAATGAAATCTTTTCCATTCTTAATAATTCAAATTGTATAATATTTTTATTTTTACACTCCATTAGACTTAAACATGGGTTCTTATCTATCAGGTTTTGTTCTCAGGATAGTTGCATTATTGAAGTATTTAGTGAGACATGCGTGTTGTTTTTAACCATTGTTAGCATGTTATGTATATGTGCCTAAAAAATGATCATTTTCATTAGGTTCCATCTATTTCTTCCATTCATATCCCATATGAAATTCAAAGTTAACAGTGAATCACGATTGGAATATCACCGTGCCATTGGCATGAGCATACTTAGAATCTCCCTCAATCTGTGATGCCAATGACATTCAAAACAAATGTATACCACCATAAGATGGGGGAACTTTTATCATTAAAGGTAATTATGCAATCTTATTCAATCAAATAAGTTAACTATTGAAGTTACTTTTTTTCATTATTTTGTTGGTGGATCTTATTAGTCCTATAAAAGTTGGTACTTTCCATTTTTTTCTTCAGGAAGACCCCCTAGATCCATCAAATATGTTCAAAAAAGAAATAATTGGTGTGACAATGGTGTTGTAAACTTGATCTTATTTGGGTCAAGTTTTTATCCGAGTGGGCTACGATGTGAACAATGATTAAGGATGTCTCGCATGCGATTTATTGTCTTGAATTAAAGACCTCCCAAAGATGAGAGCCATCATTTTGATTTATGATCTTAACTAAAAGGTAAAGTTTCTTAATTAGTAGTACGCACAGGAGTGTTAGTTACAAGTGTTTTAGTTGTTGACCAAGAATCATATGTTGGTAGTATGTTGAAGGAGTCACTAACATTATTGCCAATTTTATCAAGAATCATATGCCCCTCTGTTTTCTTATTTATAGCTACTTTATTAAGTGTAAAATGCTCCTCTAATTGGATACTCGTCATCATTATGGCATTTACCTGATGATTGAGTCTATTAGTATTAGTCTTAAGCCAAAGGTTATAGAATGTCCATCCATGTTCTAAAAACAACTCATTCTGGCTCCGTAAATGTTTCCTGAATACCCAAAACATGCGTCTTTATTTACTTGATAATTATTTGCTGAAATCTCCAACAATACATATTACTCTCACATGTTCCAACCTTCCCTTGTTAACTAATTTACAACAACAAAAAAAAATTAATGGCAAAAAACATACTTAAAATCAGTCACTACAGACACCACATTCTAGGACCCCCAAGCATATCCTTAGCCTCCTTTCACTTCCTTGTGACACGTCGCCTATTCTAATCCTGGGTGATCAGTCCATTATTATATTAAATATTAATCATTAATGGTTTCATTCTTAGCATCACTGCCAAAAAACTTTTTAATTGCTAATCACCTGTGTTAAAATAATTTCGTGTCCAATTTTATCTTAGTTTATGAACACATGCACAAAATAAATTAAAACTAAACCATTCACAGGTAAATATAGTCTGAATCATCACATGACACATATATAAAATAAAGGACACCGGATAAACCATCGGTGCTCTAAGTACAAAATACAACCATAATAAGTAAAACTGAAACACATTACAGTTTGATGCATAACAAGAATAAAGAAATAGTCTGAAGGAAACATGCCCCAATTGAGATGCTAAGAACCCTCCTATCTAGAATGAAAGAGCTGAAGCGTCTAAAAGAAATTTCCTTCAAGCCTCCACAATGCTGCAGCTACGTGCCTCTAGCTAGGATGTCTATGTTTGGCATCCGTGTGGCTGGATGCCTAAAAGGTTTTGAAATATTTTTGGCACGGGTCAGAGCCCAAGTAATGAATTTTGAAAATATTTGTGAAGTATTTAAATCACAATATGAATTAGTTATTTATTACACATGTAGTACCCACATACACTCACTTGAGATTCTCACCTGTCAACTAATGTTCACACCTAACGTATTCTACCAGACTAGTATTCCCTTCCCAACAAGATAAGGTATCTGAATACTCTTGATAAGTCTAGTTCTCTCGTACAATACATTACTATGGTCTCAATAATAAATCCTTTATTCCCATTTTATTATCGAGTGAATTATTTAAGTTTCACTACTTAATGTATTTTAAATATTCATCATTTATCAATTCTACTTTCTCACACAAGTAGATATAGCATCCCGATATATATTCATCACACATATAATATACATACACACACACACACACACACACACACACACATATATATATATATATATATATATATATATATATATATATATACACATAACATCATCAGAATGACCCCTTGTGATGCTGACATACTTTGATATCAAGACCATTTACCTCTTGTACTCAATAAAGGACTATTAGTTTGGTAAGTATCCTCAAACCCAAAATTAATAAACACAACAGGGGAGGCGAACATGGTTCTAATCCTTTGTGATACAAATATACCTAACTTACCCAAATGACATGACAATCATACTAACACACGACAAATAGTGTACCGCCATAAGTTCCATGTTCTGGGGCACAAATTCGGGCCTCACTTGAATCATCAAGGTGGGATCGCCCACTGCGCGTAAACATCTTGATAGAAGGTTGCATAGGTATGTTCACACACATAATTAAATCATATCTATAGGTATTCACACAACCTATTTATACATTATTGAATAGGTATACACACAACCCAATTTTATCAACTCGTATGTAGTATATATCACTCGTATATTCAATGTACCATAACTTCCAATTCATGTAATTTCGAGTATCGTTAACTACTCTACTATTCCTAATTACCCCTTTTGAAATTGGTAGTTATTTCCATGATATCCAACTGGTCATAAACGTAAGTTCACCCATCTCTACATAACCCTTCTCAAATTTCCTTCATTTATTAATTATGCATAGTTTGTCAATTTCCATAAATTATTTACTCGTATCAATCTTGCATTGATCTAATCTCTCTTATAGTAATACTAACCGAATTTATATTTCCCTGTATGGTTTAAAATTATCCTAAAAGTCTTATCACGAATTCTCCATAATTTCTGCGCTTAAAAATGTTTTTTTTTATTTTGGGGAAAATTGAATCTATTTGTCGAATGGTCAAATCAATTCGCCTTGCGAAATCGATTCTCCCTTGGGCTAAATCAATTTAAATAGTGCCAAGGGTCTTCTTTTTCCTTTTGTTGTTACGGATTTTCATATTATCCAATTACTTGAACTTTCATACCAAAATCTCAACCTAACAATTATCATATATAAACAACAAATAAACATGCAGCGATGATTTCTAACTTAAATCATATATAAATCCTTATAGTTTTATCCTATAATTAGATTCACATCTCATAATCATTAACCCCTTTAGTGGTTGTCTTCTTCCTATAAATTAATCAAAACAACTCACCAATACCAAGATTTATTCCATGACTTAAATCCCAAAAGTCTGAATTTTGTTTTCTCCATATAATTGGATCTAATCTACATAAAATACCATTCCCAATTATAATTTTACTCATCACATTACAATGGTAACTTCAATTGTCATTAATACAAAGTTCCTATTCTTCATGGGTATTATAACTCGTATAATTTTCAAGATAAATATTTCCCTCTTATGGAAGAAGTGTGATTTCATCCTTTTTTATGAAGCTTCTCTTCTAATGATTCCTCTAAAAATTGTTGTGATGCCCTGAATGAGCTTGAATTATCTAAAATACTTTCCTAGGGTCCAAGAAATTCTTCCTCTCATCTCTACTGGGTTACCATTATTTTGTACTTTTTTTACCATAGCCTCACAATACCACACCTATATAATCCTTGAAATTTCGAAATGCCCTCTCGGGTTGTTAGTTTGGTCTAAAACTATGCCAGGACCTAAACTACACACCTGAATATACTATTTTGATTGTTTTGACCCATCTGGACTCAACCGTAACCTCAAAATCATCATCCGAGTTACTCAAAATATATTTCCTATCTAGACCTCATTTAGTTCACTGACGACATCTGGTTGACATAACATTCTATCACGCCACTACCACTCATTGGGACCTCAAATATGTAATTAATTTAGACTTAGTAATTTTACTCAATAAGAATTCCCATAAAATTACGTTACCCGTGTACTTTAAATTTAACCACATTAATTCATTTTTAATTCCTCAAAAATACGAGTTGTCACATACTACCCCCCCCCCCCCCAAAGGGAATTTCAACCTCAAAATTCAGACGTAGCTACGGTCCCGTGTCAATTCAGCTACAATATGGTGTCCACACTGAACTCTAACCAAGGGTACCACTTAAGACTACATTTTATGCTCACTATGATAAAGTATCGACACTAGTCTCTCCTCGTATGATATGTCGAGATGCAAGTCGATCTTCTGTGATGGAACATGCCAAAAATTTATCCCGTTCCTCCGATATCTCTTCAGCTATGAAACATGAAACACATCATGAATTCGATATGGATGCTCCGGTAGACCTAATCTAGAGGCCACTAAAAAAATGGTCCCACATATCTATGCACCAATTTTGCTTTCTTGTCGAATCTCATAACTCCTTTAAAAGGTGACATCCGCACCAACACCTGGTCTCCAACCTCGAGCTCAATGTGCCTCCTGTCAGCATCAGTGTAACTCTTTTACCTGTATTGAGTTATTCGGATGTGCCCTCGAATCAACTCAATCTTGGCAGTGGTATATTGAATAATCTCTAGCCCCAATAACTTATTGTCCCGTACCTCCAACTAACACGTAGGCCAATGATTAGGCTGACCGTACCCTGCCTCAAAAGGTGACATGTCGATGGTGAATTTGTAGGGGTTATTATATTCAAGCTCCCCCAATGTAAGGTGCTTCTCCCATCTATCTCTAAAGTCAAGTATGCACACCCTTAGCATATCCTCAAGCATCTGATTAACCCTATATGTCTACCCATCTGTCTATGGGTTATATGCTATAAGCAATCGTAAATTCATGCCCATCACCTCCTAAATTCTCTTCCAACCGATGGTTTATTTAGTATTATATTATCTAGTATTTATCTTGTGAAGGATTTATATTAATACTACGTGCATGGTTTGGTGATTGTATTTATTTTTTGCATGTTGTTATTTAATGAAAGATAAAATTTGGCAGCGATAAAGCTAAAAACATAGGTGGTTAGTAACTTTAAAAATGTTTTTAATAGTTATGCTAAGAATGACCTAGATGAAATTCCTATATTATTTTTATGAAGGACTTATCACCCAGTATTTAAATAGGCGGGGTGTCCCATTCCTCCTTTACCAAAAACCATAGGTCATACTCTGAGTACTAATCTCGATGCCAACAAATGCACTCGGTCCCCATTTGACTACCGATCAACTCTCTCACTTGAGCAACTGATCCTTGGATCTTCAAAGGTCAATGAATACCTTTTCTGATGATCCACCCCGTGTGCGAATCGGCCTTATGGTTCGAATGAATGATCCATTTTAATATTAAAATTGACCTTAAGGTCACTGGGCGCTTTTGATCCTAATTTTGACCCCAATAAACTTCCTTGCCTCAGAAAAATCTCAATGAATCCTTGAAGGGACCTGAATCCACTTTCCAACTTTCCACCTTGCACGCGATTCTGTATCATGGTACAGACGAACGAACTATTTTCTCCTAAAAACTGATCAAGAGGCCATCGGGCACTCTCGGGATCTGTTTGACTCCCATAAATTCTTCAGCTTGAACAAAACTAATGAATATTTTAAGGGCTCAGAATACCCTTTCCAATGATTTGCTTCGTGCACGAATCAACCTTATGTACGGACAAACGACCCGTTTTACTCTGAAGGGTCATCGGGCGCTTTCGGGCCCGGTTAGACAATTATCAAGTATGTGAATCGAGTGAAACTCTTTGTAACATCAAACTGATCTGAATACCCTTTCCAACGATCCATCCCGTGCATGATGCGAAATTAGGTATTGCATTTTACGACTATTTTTTTGAAAAATTGGCATTAGATTATAGAATGGTTAACCCATTTCCCTGCTTATTACCAGTGTGTCTGGGGTTACCTATCCATAGGCATGTCAAGGACAATGGTGATTATCACCACCTTGAACTTATCTAAGGGGAGAATGAGATCACTCAGAAAGGCACCTCAGAAACATCCCTCTTAGTGATCTCAGCAACATTGCCTCAAAGTCAGCGTCGTTTCAATATTGAAACCTCTCATACACATCTAGTTTCCATCCTTTCCTTACCTAATTTGATAAATTCCATTATCTCTCCTCCTACCACCTTCATCCACTTGTAAGAGTAGCCCTTTAATAATCAAGATCAACTTAAAGCTTCCAAAGAAGGTCTAAACCTTTCACTTTATCTTTAAATTCTCTTATTTTTACATTATTTATTTAATTCTTATGTTATCACTTCATCTTTTTATCACCCATATTAATATCCAAATTTTTATTAGTAGTATTGCACATACCATATATTCTATAAAAAAAAAGAGGGTTTCCTTGTAAACTCTGAACAGGGATTTCTCACTACATTTTCTTACATTAAAATATCATTTTTCTACACACACACACACACATACACACATATAAGAAAAGTCCCCGATTGGATTTGTGGGATAAACCCCACCCTCATGTTATATGTGAATTACGTGGACTTTGATGCCCGTTTAGTCTACGTAGGCGTGTTGGGTAAAATTCGAGATTCGAGTCCACCGTTCTTATTTTTTTATATACAATATTTTCATATATTATACTTGTAATTCATGCTGGCATTTTTCCAATGCATACCTGTAACAACCCTCGCTTTTGAGCTAATTTACTATATGAAGTAATTATATAAAATACGGATGATGGATTAAATATGAACTAATTGAGATAATTGATCATATTTACTGAATTGTTGCATATTTACTGTATGTGTACGTAAATATCATCATGCTAGGTTTTATAGTGTCATATGCTTTCAATGACCTTTATGGGTTAAATGAAACCATAACTTGAAATGACTTACAAAATTTCCAAATGATCATTTGGAGGGCGTAGTTAGTCCCGAAGTGTGTGAAATAGTCGAGATAAGTGCCATATTGTATTTTTATGTTTTGGGAACTTTTGACTGATTATAGCTTAAATGTGTAGTTTCGAATCATTTTAATGTGGTATTAACCACTTAAGTTGGGAATTAGGGAGAAAAGGCACGATTAAGTCTTGCATTTCCTTTATTTCTCTTAAGTGCATTTACTAACCTAGAGACTTAGAGAGAGGAAGAGAAAAGAGGAGAAAGAGAAGAAATTAGAGATTGAAAATTTTGGATTGCTTCTACCAAGAGAAAATCTGAGATTTCAACCTTAAGGCAAGTTTTCTACTTGCTAATATATGGTTTAAGATGAGAAAATTGTGTGTTAGAATTTCTGGAATAAATGGGGATTTTATGGTGTTTAAACCCTAATCATGGTTTATGTTAATAACATTATGGATTATGGTAGTTGAGAATCATGTAGGATGGTTTGGGGTAGTTTCATGTTGATGTATGTGTGTAGAAAATAGAGAATATTTGAGTTTTGGGGAAAATATAGGGTTCATAACCCGTAGCCCCATCCTTGGCCAAATCGCAGGGTCGAATCGATTCGGCCCTAGGGCAAATCAATTCGCTTAGGGGTCAAGTTACAAGTTTGCAAGACCGAATCGATTCGTCCAAGAAAGAATCTGGGATTTGTCCTCCAAATTGATTCGCTTCTGGGCGAATCGATTCTCTTCTAGAGGAGAATCGATTCGGCGCTAGGGAGAATCGATTCGAAAACCTTGCTGTTTTGAGTTATTCTTCTAACTCAATTTTGACCCTTTTCTTTTAGTTTTAGGACATAAGAACCTTATTGTATGAAGTAAACATAGAGTCCTAGAGTCCTAGAAGAGTTGGGTAACTACCCTATAATAGAAATGCATTAGATGGGGGTTATTCCGGGGACTTACTAATAGGTGATAAAGTGTTATTTTCCCTAGTAAGTTAGTTTGAGTTTAGGAGTCGTATAACTATAAATTGAGGGACTTTAGGGGACCTATGAAGGTGTATAAAACCTTGTGACTTGTAGAAATATTTTGATCCCTTGGAGACTAATTTGGGAATTAGTATACAATGAATACTAATGATGATGTTAATGATTATTGTTTCAGATAAAACGAAACATGCACATGGAAAATGGAAATGAAAATGAAATGAAAATTGAAATGAATATGGTAAATGATAATTTACTTAAACAAACATCTCTAAATTCTATCATAAAGGAAGTTCGTGCGTGAGGTGATGTCCCCTGACTAATGAATGCAGGGAGACTATAGTCCTCGGACATTTGACCGGTTGATATATGTTTATTTTGCGCTAGTAAGGTAATTCCGGGTGTGGTTATGACTCACTCGTAGGTATATGGCCACTTCCCGACGTTGCGTTAGGTGCCCAGGTTGTCTTGTTGATAGGCTCGGGAAGATGATAGTCATTTAGGGGCGCGTCCAGTGGGGAAACTCGGAGGGACGGTCTTAGAATAGTTATATGTATGTAAATATAACTATTCTAAATCAAGTGGGACTTGATGGATGATAAATGCCATAAAGAGCATATAATTGTGATTGTATTTCATAATGAGAAATGGAACAAGGAAATGGAACGGAGTGAATGATGAGATTTTAATTATTGATATTATTCACATCCCCTTGTATAGTTAAATAAAACTCATGATCATTTAAATTTCCTTTGCTTATGCATTGAATTGTGTAGGTAGATTCTTATCTTTATATATCATGATTATCTATTCATAACTGTCATACTCTTTACGAATATTACTGGATATTTTATGTAGACCCCTTCACTTTTGTACTCTAGTCACGATCGGGTCACTTATTCGGGCTTGTGGCCCAAGCTTTTGTAACTGCCTAATGGATGTACTATGTATCTTAATTAATTTGTTATGCTTGGTTTGTATAGATTATTGACCGACAGCATATTCGGTCCCCTTATTGTATACTTTTTGTGGTTATAATATAAGTTCTTTTGGGTTTCCACTTTCTTTTCAAATTGGGTTATTATAGGGTGGTTATCCCGCATACTTAGTATATTGTTGTGATGTTAAGAGTGATCCACCTATGATTCCCATTATCATTGAAGTATCGGGTTGGCCACCACTTATTTTGGTGAGCGGGTTGTCACAGATGGTATCAGAGCATCAGGTTCTAGAGTCTTTAGGATCTAAGCAGACTTGTCACATTCTACCGTAGCGTTCTACGATATAGAGCCTAATGTTGGGACTCTTTTATTACCTATATATGCGATATCCTGCAAAATATATTATTTTAAATAGTATTCTAACTCTATTGTTTCTTTATCTCAGATGTCTCCTAAGAGAGGCCGCCCTGTTAGAAGGAATAGAGTCGTAGAAGAAGATGTTGATCCTCCACCACCACCAGAAGGAAATATAAATGCGGCAGATGTAGCAAACATTGTGGCTTAAGCGGTCAACGTAGCTATGACTGCCGTGGTTCAGCAAATGCCACAAGCTCAATGACAAGAAGCTCCAGAGGTACAAGCTCCTGCAGGACCATCTCCGTGGGAGAGAGTTAGGGAGTCCTTTTTAAACGGTCATCCCCCAAAATTCCCGGGAGGTTCTGATGTCATAGTAGATAATCAGTGGAAGAAGGTCATGCATCGCCATCTTCTTATGGTGGAATATGGTGGGGAAAAGAAACAAGTGCTTGGTACTTTCAAAATCATTGGATTTGCACTACATTGGTAGGAGTCGATGACTACGTCTGAGCAGAGAGATTCCATGACTATCAATGATTTTTGGGTTCTGTTTGATCGGAAGTATTTCCCTCCCGCTGTTCAAAGGGAGATGAGAAGGAAACTTTACGATGTGGTGCAAGGGGAGCATTCTGCTGCAGAATATAAAGATGAGTTCACCCAATTAGCGAGTTTTATACCAGACGAAGTGACTCCAGAAGAGAGGAAGATATCAAAATTTATGGGAGGTTTGAACTGGAGGATCCGACAACATTTGCTGGGAAATCCAACTATGCAAACTTTTGGGGATGTGATGAATGAGACGTTACTTCATTGCCAAGAACATTGACTGTACGTACAAGGTAGTAAGAAGGCTAAAATGGTGTAAAAAGAAGGGAAACCCGAAGGCAATGGGATAGAAGGAGGAGTATTTCTCTCGTCCCAATCTTCGAGAAATAAGAAAAAAGAAAGGGATCCCCAGCAAGGGAACTTATCTAAAAGGCTACATTTTGGTGGGTTCAATGTGGGTGGCAGTAATGTTAAGCACGGTCAAGGTGCCACACAATAATAACAAACAGGTCGGGGTGGTCATGGGAGTAGGGGCCATTCAGGCCAAGGCATTACCCAGTTTAGAAAAAACCAGGGCCGAATTCAGGAGAATATGACGGGTCAGTGCTTCCAATGTGGGGAGGCGGGTTATTACAAGAATGAGTGTCCTCAGTTGGTTGGGGGTGAGATTCTTAGGTTTCCTCACCATCCACAGGTTCAGTTACCACCACAGGTACGTAATCCAGTTGTCCCGCCACAATAGGGACAGTTACAGTATGGGCGTGTTTATCATACTTAGGGTGCTGTGCTCCATTTGACTCCGCTAGCGCTGCCAGATATTGAGGGTAAGTTTCTTATTCAGGGGCACATGGGTCGTATTTTGTTTGATATGGGTGTGACACACTTGTTCATTTCCAGAAGTTTTGCTCAGTCTATAGAGTTGATTAAATCTGCAGAGAGTACCTTCACTACTCTTGAATCTTCTATGGGTGATGGTTCACTCATTTTCTTTGTTTGTAAATAAATAGGAATAAATCTTGGTAACTTGTGCTTTGAGGCCAATTTAATCGTCCTAGATATGGTTGGGTATGATGTGATTTTGTGTATGGATTGGCTAGTGAAGTACCATGCAATAGTAAATTACTATGGGAAAAGTATAGTTTTTTCCATTCCGGGGCAAGAAATGTTTCTAGCGGTTATGCCTCATTCAGAAGGAGTTAATGGTACTTATATGTATTCTATTGCGGAGGAAACTTCTCGGGATGTAGTTTTTTCCTTAGATTCTATTCCGGTTGTTAGATATTTTGAAGATGTTTTTTGGGAAATACCGGGTTTGCCTCCTAGTAGGGAGATTGAATTTGTGATTGATTTAGCGCCGAAAACTCGACCGATTGCGAGAGCTCCGTATCATATGGCTCCTGTTGAGATGAGGGAGTTAAGGGATCAGATTCAGGACTTGCTAGAGAAAGGGTTTATTAGGTCAAGGACGTCGCTGTGGGGCGCTCTGGTGTTATTTATGAAGAAAAGAGACGGTTCTCTCCGGTTATGTGTTGACTATAGAGAGTTGAATAAAGTCACCATTCGGAACAAATACCCATTGCCTAGGATTGATGATTTGTTTGATAAACTTAGGGGAGCATTGTACTTCTCTAAAATAGATTTGAGGACGGGGTATCACCAATTGCGGATACGGGAACAAGATGTGTCCAAGACTGTGTTCCTAACGAGATATGGGTCTTACAAATTTTTGGTTATGCCCTTTGGACTAACCAATGCCCCCGCCGTGTTTATGGACATCATGAATAGGGTGTTTCGGGATTTCTTAAACCATTTTGTTATCGTGTTCATTGATGACATCCTATTTTATTCTCGAACCGAAGCCGATCATGCTCCTCATTTGCGATTGGTCCTACAGACGTTAAGGGATCACCAATTGTATGCCAATTTTGAGAAGTGCGGATTTTGGTCGCAGGAGGTACAGTTTCTGGACCATATTATGACGTCCCAGGGTATTTCGATAGACGCAAGTAAGGTTGTGCAGTCAGGGATTGGGATCATCCCACAACACCTACCGAGATTCGTAGTTTTCTTGGTTTGGTGGGTTATTACCGTCGGTTTATCAAGGGCTTTTCTAAAATTGCTATCCCTTTGATAAATTTAACCCGAAAAGGGTTGAGGTTTGTATGGGATGATTCTTATCGGTCTGCTTTTGACGAGCTCAAGGATAGGTTGACTTCTGCTCCAGTCCTTGCGTTACCAAGGCGAGGATTGGAATATTTAGTCTTCACCGATGCATCTCTACAAGGATTGGGATGTGTGCTTCAACAACAGCGACGGACTATTGCTTATGGCTCTTGAAAGTTAAAGCCTAATGAAAATAATTATCCGGTGCATGATTTGGAACTTGCTGCATTAGTTTTTGCCTTGATGATTTGGAGGCACTATCTCCTAGGGGAGAAATTTATTCTTTTCACAGACCACAAATAATTGCAATATTTATTTTCTCATAAAGATTTAAATATGCGACAACGCCGATGGCTAGAGTTTGTGAAAGACTATCAATTCGATATCCACTATCACCCGGGCAAGGTGAATATGGTGGCATATGCTTTGAGTAGAAAGCCCGAGGGTGAATTACTGGAGGTATGGAAAGCCAAATGGAAAGATCTTAGTCAGGAGGACACGGTTGCTAGGGAGTTTATGTCGGTGTTGACATATACTCCTACCATTGTGGCAAGGGTTGTAGAAGCTCAAGGAAGGGACAAGAGTTGTCGAGACCAGATACTCCAATTGTTAACCAAGGGAGCGGAATCCTACTCTATAAGTTCAGAGGGTGGATTACATTTCCACAGGAGACTCATTATCTCGGACGAAGGGGACTTAAGGTGGTCCATGATGATAGAATCTCATGGGTATAAATTTTCAGTGCATCGTGGTGGGGACAAGATGTACCAAGACATGCACCGTCAGTATTGGTTGGCGGGCATGAAGAGGGATATTTCTGAGTTCCTTTCCCAATGTACTACTTGTCAATTGGTCAAGATAGATCATCAGCGACTGATGGGTTTGTTACAACCGTTGGAGATACCGGTGTGGAAGTGGGAGAGTATATTGATGGATTACATCATAGGATTGCCAACATCGTAAAATGTTTACGATTCTATTTGGGTTAACGTTGATCATTTTACTAAGTCGGCACATTTTCTACCGGTATGCACCGATTACAATACTACTTGTTATGCCAGGCTATTTATTGCGTAGGTTGTTAGAATCCATGGGGTGCCAATAAATATAGTCTCCGACAGAGGTTAGATTTCCATCTTCAACTTTGGGAGAAGTTTCCAAGAAGCTATGGGAACCAAATTGAAATTGAGTACTTCTTATCACCCTTAAACAGATGGGTGGACAAAAAAAGAGTCAACCAAATGTTAGAGGATATACTCCGAATGTGTGTGCTTGATTTCAAGGGTGGTTGAGAACAATATCTCCCTTTGGTCGAATTTGCTTATAATAATTCCTATCAAGTTACTATTGGGATGGCACCCTATGAAGCACTTTACGGTCGTCCTTGCAGATCGCCCACTTGTTGGTTGGAGGTGGGGGATAATAAATTCCTTAGACCTGAAATGATCCAAGATACTTCTTCCAAGATTATACTCATCCGGAATCGCATCCGAATAGCTCAAGATCTCCAAAAGATTTACACTGTTACGAATAGAAGGCATATAGATATGGAGGTTAGAAACCAAGTTTTGTTGCGAGTATCGCCAATGAAAGTTATAAAGCGTTTTGGGAAGAAAGGGAATCTTGTGCTGCGCTATATTGGACATTTTCCCGTTATTGCCAAGGTAGGTCCAATGGTGTATCAACTTGCCTCATCGAAACATTTACAACAACTTCATGATGTGTTTCATGTTTCCTCTTTGAAAAAATATAAGAGGTGTAAAGGAGCCCTTTGGCATATTCCTTTGGAGGATATCAATTTGCAAGACGATATTACGTATGAAGAACAACCGGTATCTATCTTAGAGCATGGAGAGCAAGGATTAAGATATCGAGTGGTGCCCTTGGTGAAAGTTCAATGGAGTCATCACAACGCCGAGGAAACGACGTGGGAACGTGAGGACGATATGCGGGAAAAGTATCCGCATCTCTTCTTGCAAGGTACGCTTGAATTTTGAGGGCAAAATTCCCTCATAAGGGGGGGGGGGGGGGGGGAGTATGTAATAACCCTCTCTTTTGAGCCATTTATTTTATATTAATTTACTATATGAAGTAATTACATAAAATACGGATGATGGAGTAAATATGAACTAATTGAGATAATTGATCATATTTACTGAATTGTTGCATATTTATTGTATGTGTACGTAAGTATCATCATGCTACATTTTATAGTGTCATATGCTTTAAATGACATTTATGGTTTAAATGAAACCGAAACATGAAATGACTTATAAAATTTCCAATTGATAATCTAGAGGGCGTAGTTAGTCCCGAAATGTGTGAAATAGTCTTGATAAGTGCCATATTGTATTTTTATGTTTTGGGCACTTTTAACTCGTTATAGCTTAAATGTGTAGTTGCGAATAATTTTAATGTGGTATTAACCATTTAAGCAGGGAATTAGGGAGAAAAACCACGATTAATTCTTGCATTTCTTTTATTTCTCTTAAGTGCATTTACTAACTAAGAGAGTTAGAGAGAGGAAGAGAAAAGAGGAGAAAAAGAAGAAATTGGAGATTAAAAATTTGGTATTGCTTCTACCAAGAGAAAATATGAGATTTCAACCTTAAGGCAAGTTTTCTACTTGCTAATATGTGTTAGAATTTATGGAATACATGGGGATTTTATGGTGTTTAAACCCTAATCATGGTTTATGTTAATGATATTATGGATTATAGTAGCTGATAATCATGTAGGATGGTTTGGGGTAGTTCAATATTGATGTATGTGTGTAGAAAATGAAGAATATTTGTGTTTTGGGGAAAATCTAGGGTTCATAACCCATAGCCCCATCCTTGGCCAAATCGCAGGGTCGAATTGATTCGGCCCTAGGGAGAATCGATTCGTTTAGAGGTCAAATTACAGGTCTGCAAGACCGAATCGATTCGGGTTAAGGCCGAATCGATTCAGCCAAGGCAGAATCTGGGATTTGTCCTCCGAATTTATTCGCTTTTGGGCGAATCGATTCGGAAACCTTGTTGTTTTGAATTATTTTTCTAACTCAATTTTTGCCATTTTCTTTTAGGTTTAGGACTTAAGAACCTTCTTTCACGAAGTAAACTTAGAGTCCTAGAGTCCTAGATGAGTTGGGTAACTACCCTAGAATAGAAATGCATTAGATGGGGGTTATTCCGGGGACTTACTAACAGGTAATAAAGTGTTATTTTCCTTAGTAACTTAGTTTGAGTTTAGGAGTTGTATAGCTATAAATTGGGGGACTTTAGGGGCCCTATGAAGTTTTATAAAACCTTATGACTTGTAGAAATATTATGATCCCTTGGAGACTAATTCAGGAATTAGTATACGATGAATACTAATGATGATGTTAATGATTATAGTTTCGGATAAAACGAAACATGCACATGGCAAATGGAAATGAAAATGAAATGAAAACGGAAATGAATATGGTAAATAATAATTTACTTAAACACACCTATCTAAATGCTATCATAAGGGAAGTTCGCGCGTGAGGTGATGTCCCCTGAGTAATGAATGCAGGGAGACTGTAGTCCTCGACAATATGACCGGTTGATATAGGTTTATTTTGCGCTAGTGAGGTAATTCCGAGTGTGGTTATGACTCACTCGCAGGTATATGGCCACTTCCCGGCGTTGCATTAGGTGCCCAGGTTGTCTTGTTGATAGGCCCTGGAAGATGATAGTCATTTAGGGGCGCGTCCAGTGGGGAAACTCGGAGGGACGGTCTTAGAATCGTTATATGTATGTAAATATAACTATTCTAAATCAAGTGGGACTTGATGGATGATAAATTACATAAAGATCATATAATTGTGATTGTGTTTCACAATGAGAAATGGAACAAGGAAATGGAACGGAGTAAATGATGAGATTTTAATTAATGATATTATTAACATCCCCTTGTATAGTTAAATAAAACTCATGATCATTTAAACTGCCTTAGCTTATGCATTTAATTGTGTAGGTAGATTCTTATCTTTATATATCATGATTATCTGTTCATAAATTTCATACTCTTTATTTCATCTGGTGATCATATAAAATCGAGCCCTCACCCATTCATATATCTTGTTGTGCATGAAACTTGAATCCGCTCAGGTGGTCCGCCGCAAGGATGCCCGTACTGACTATCCTATTTCGGTCTTTTTTTGGGGAGCCTTGATACTTTGCATATATTACGGGATACTTTGTGTAGACGCCTTCACTTTTGTACTCTACTTACGATCGGGTCACTTATTCGGGCTTGTGGCCCAAGCTTTTATAACTGCGTAATGGATGTACTATGTAACTTAATTAATTTTTTAGGTTTTGTTCATATATACTGTTGACCGACAGTATATTCGGTCCCCTTATTTTATACTTGTTGTGGTTGTAATATAAGTTCTTTTGGGTTTCCACTTTCTTTTCAAATTGGGTTGTTTAAATTCTTTTTTTTACTTATAAAAAGTAAAAATTTTGACAACCCGTTTTTCTAAAATGTAGGGTGGTTATCCCGCATACTTAGTATATTATTGTGATGCTGAGAGTGATCCACCTATGATTCCCATTTTCATTGAAGTATTGGGCTGGCCACCCCTTATTTTGGTGAGCGGGTTGTCACAATACCATCATTCTTCTATAAATAATCGGTAACATGATGAATGTACACATTATATTTTTACTATTTTGGAAACACTCTTATGGATTACCTCATTCTTCCTTTCTCCATGACGCGAGGTGAGTGATTCCGCTTTCCATTTATATATACAAGCACAAAACTTCACGAAGTTTCTAACAAGAAGAAAACACATGCCCATGAAAGACTGAAGGGGGGGGGGATGGGTGCCTAACACCTTCCCATTCTGTAACAAAGCCCTCGAATCCTTGTAAGGACATAAATTTCCAATTGAGTCCCTTTATTGTTTTGACTTAATTCCATGAACAAAACTGTGTTTGTAATATGTCATTGGGAGATTTTATTTTGTCACGATCTAACTTGGTCTATGACGTATTGAAGAAATTGAAGACGTTGCGCCAAATCTTCAAAAAATTAATCATGCCGAAGTTTAATTAGTGCAAGTTTATTCGTGTTCAAGTTTATTACATTCTGAGAGCACATAGTTAGGAATACATATTGTTAATGAGATTCAGAATAATTTTTATAAAAGGATAAGGATGAATTTTTATAAGGAAATTATTTTTAAAGTATTTTAGATGTTTTACACTACATTTTATTCTGATGAACTCGAAAAAGAGTTTGACTTAATTTGATATCTTTGGGAAGAAATGTTTTAAAGAAAAAGTCAAACTTTCATGCGCATCATTCAAACGATAGCTGGAATCATTCGAGTGAGATAGCCATGTCGCGCGAATGACTGGTCAATCTCGTTCAAGCGACACATTTTTTGAGGCGGTTCATTTTTCCTATTTGAAGCATGGTTTCGTGAGAATTAACGAGGAGTGCAATCTGGAAAGAAGTTTTCAATCTAGTACGAGTTGTACACATGTTTTTCTATGGTTTAAAAGCTTAAACACATCCTTAGAGTTTACAAAGATCCGAGTTATCATTACTATATGTTTATGTGATCTTACTGCACCAATAAGGTTTGTTCTATACATGAATATCTGGGTTTTGCAGTGAAGAAAAGAGAATGACTTCTTGTTCGACATTGTAGATGTATCAAAGCCATTTGGTGGGCACCGAGACTTACGTGGATGCATGTGTTGTGGATAGGTATCGTGGAAGAAGGACTTTCTGTGTGGGTACAATGAGAGGAGTGGTTGAAGATCAGAAGAGCGTCAAGATCCGTGGGGATCGATTCATTGAGTGAGTCTTTTGTCTGTTCATTGTAATTAAACATTCATAGTGATTGTCTAGATTGGTCCGTCTGAGGTTTTTTCCCGTCTTGGGTTTTTCCTCATACGTCCAGCGTTGTGAGTATTCTTTACTTACTTTACTTTCTTTAATCACTAGATGCATGTTTAGGATTAATCAAGAAAAAATTGCTTTAAAGTAAAAATTGGTTTTTCACAACTTGGTTTGGTTTGGATAATTTTTTGTGAAAATTGGTTTGATTCGAAACACACTCGTGTAGGACCACTCTTTCAAGTTGGTATCAGAGCTAGAAAACATAATTTATTTGTTTTGTGATCCCGTGTTTTTTCAAAGATGAATTTTGGAAATAACAAACTTTTTCGAACTCCTATTTTTTATGGCACTAGTACACCTATTGGAATATGAGAATGAAAAGTGCATTAAAATCTATTAATGAACGTGTGTGGCTAGCAGTTGAGAGAGGTTGGACACCCCCTATCATTATTATAAGTGAGGTCACTAATTTAAAGCCTGTTGATTCATGGACCAAAGCTGAACATAGACCATGACAATATAATTCTAAGGGTTTTCACGTTATTTCTTCACATGTCACACCAAAAAAAATATAATATAATTATGACTTGTGAAACATCAAAAGAGGCTTGGGATATTTTGGCACTCACTCACAAGGGAACTAGCATGGTAAGGGCGTCGAAACTTCAAAATCTTACTACAAATTTTCACACCATTAGGATGTTAGATAGTGAGAGTTTTGTTGAGTTTTGTTCTCGGTTGTCCACTATTGTCAACTCTTCGTTTAACTTAGGTGAGAAAATTCCTGACAGCTGTGTCATTAAGAAAATCCTTAGGTTGTTGCCAAGTAGGTTTGATACGAAAGTGACTATTTTAAACTCCTTGGGTAAGTTAGATTCGACAAAACTAGAAGAGATTGTAGGTGACTTACAAACCTATGAAATCTATATGATCACCTCCAATCAAGTGCCTAAGAAAGACAAGGGTATTTCTTTGAAAACTCGAAATGAGGAAATTAAAGTTTCGGATTCGGATTTCGATTTTGACGATGTTTATTTGCTGGAAAAGAAATTTAAAAAAATTATTAAATTTCAAAAGCAATCGAAAGATACGAAGATGTTTGAAAAATTCAAGAACAACAAAGTTGATCCCACCTCTAAGGATAAGTTTGAGAAGCCTATGAGCGATGAGTTGGATAAATGTTTTACGTGTGAGGGGTACGGTCATAAAGTTAAGGAGTGTCCCACTAGACTTAATAAAGAGGGAAAGAAACCCATTGTATATAGATCCACCTTAAGTGATAGTGATCCGAAAGAGGGAGAGAGTTCCCCCATTGAGCGTAATTTTGTTGCATTTATGGCATGTCATGTGAGCGACGACGATTCTCATGTGAATGACACTTTCGAGGAGGTTTTGAGTAAATATCATGTTAGTGAAGGTGAAGAGAGTGACGAGGAGGAAATATACGTGAAATAATTTCATGTTGCATTTAATGAGTTGTATGCCGAGACGGTTAAGGTGAAAAAGGCAAATGAAAAATTGGAAGCTAAGTTGAATGAGTGTGGCATAAAAAATAACGATAGTTTAATTGAGAATCTTCGAGCATGAGAGAAGACTCTTAGGGAGAAATTAAAGTATGTCGATGGTGAGAGAGATAATCTCCGTGCTTTGATGGAGTCTTGGAAAAAGGTGATTTTTGTGTTTGAGGAGTCTAGGAGTTTTCTCGAGTCTAGGATTCACGAGTTGGAACAGAGATTGATAGACTCGTCTAGAGTTAAGTTTCATTTGGAGACTAGGTTGGAGAAGTTATATAAGATCGTAGGCACCGTCCAAATTAAGGGAGATAGGGGTGGTATACGTTTTGATGCGAGAGTTGTTCTCCTCCCCCCCGCACGTGCGAGAAACACTAGGAATGTTAGAAAATGTCCACTTGTAGGTAATCATTCCCACCATCGCTGACTTGCACATTTTTTGGTAGGAGATGTCACCTTAGGCATTATTGTTATGACCTTAGACAAGCTCATAGGAAGTTTAGGAATAAATTTTCCCCTGTTCCCCAAACCCCCATGCGTCATTTTACAACTACTTGGGTTAGGAATTCGGATTTAATGGCCTTAGGAATAAAACTTCATGATTCTTGTTTGAGTGCACTTGATTCTTCACATGCTAAATCTAAGGGATGATAGTGTTGCCTTGTTTGTCATATGTTAGTTTCCTTCATGATATATTCATTACTAGTATAATGACGTGTGCATCATTTTGTATTATAGTTTTTCATTTGTTTCAGTCCTATTGAAAAAATACAAAAAGATTTTGGTTTTGAGAAAACTTTTGAAAACCCCAAAATATTTTTCTTTTATTTGAGTCAAAATATGTTTGAAAAGCTAAAAAGATTTTTTGTTTTTGTTTTAGATTTTACATGTTTGATGTGGCATATTGGTGTACTTGGACACCCAGCATTTCATATCCGTGTGGCTAGGGCATTTGGTCATTATTATCGATGCTTAGAATAATCTTAACCATTGTTTATACGTGGTACTTTCGAAGTTGATATGCATTTTGATTCGACTATGTAAATATGCCACCATTGCACACGTGCACGAGTTTATATGGATGTTTGACTTATCTTCCATATTTGAATTTGGTAAGGCGTTCTTATCTCAATCTTGTCAACTATGCGTAAGTAGACTTAAGGAGACGTGTGCATGTAATAAACGTTTACCATGAGGATTAGAATTGGTAACTAATTGACAAAATGATGAGTGATTCGTGGAAAAGGGCTACGAAAGTTCAAAATAAACTCGTCGTGAAAGCTACCGTTTAAAATACCCCAAAAGAAAAAGGCAATATGATTTTCTCTAAGTTGTGAATTCTAGAAACCTCAAAAGAACTTCAAAAAATATATATTTATAAGGGAGTTAGGTTGGAGAAAATTTAAACGGGTTTGCACAACTAATCCTAACGTTGAAACATTGCAATTTGATGCTATTGTTTGTAGAATCATCAAAATTCTGGATTTGTATGCATGTAGTATGTTTAGTTCATTAAGATCATACTTTAATTATCATGTGGCTATGATAAAGTTTGATGATTTATCACTAACAATTAGAGATTCTTGATCGTTTCGATGTGTTGAAATTGTGACTCATTTGTTGTAGTTTCACGCCCATACATTCCATGTCCATATTTGAGCACATCGGTACTATGTTTGCATGTAACTCGCATTGTCAGTTTTTTATGCGTTTTTGCATTTTGGGTAAAAAGCTTACTGTTTTAGCACTGTTTTGCTGCTCTCAGGTCCTTCTAGTGTGATTTTTCTGCAAATATTTTCATTGGAAAAAAATATATGATATTTATGGGAATCTGGGAAAGTTTGGTTGTCACGAGAAGTCGTTAAAATGACTACTCGTGTCACGAGAAGCCTCGTTCGAGCGACATCCTCATCTCGTTTGAGAGATGTCCCTGGCTCATTTGATCGACAATCTGGAAATTTTTGCTTCTTATTCTTTGCAGCCCACTGGTTTATTTTGTGATATTTTTTGGTACTGCTATAAGCTTTCTAGACTAACTGATTTATATGCAGGTTTTATTGTCTCATATTGTAATTTTGCATACGATTTCGTTTATCACACCCGATTAGTTTGCTATATTATTTGCATGATTCCTTGGTTTACTAGACACTGATTTGTCATTACTTGATCGTATTTAACTTGTTGTTTCATGATTATCAATCGATTTTTAATTAGTATATCTTCATGCTAGATACTTATTGATTGGTTTATCTTTTCACTGGGTTGTCTATTCGAGACAAAAAAGGGGGAAAGATGTATGTGATGTAGGGGGAGATTTGTTGAGCATGTTTATTGAGATATTATTTAAATGTTGTTTGATTACATATTTTACAAATTGCTACCATATTGTTGCTCAATTGTTTAACAAATGATTTGTCAGAGTTTATTCATATTGGAATCTATTATAAAATTTGTATCATTTGGATATATATATTGGTTTCATTTGTTCCTCCATACTTAACGGGGTATTTGTTTGTCTGTTTCATGTGTTTAGGTATGCTTCAGTGATTCGAGATATCAAGTCTACATCACATTCAAACAGTTCATGCTTGGCGGTGCTACATATACTAGTCGGTGTCCTTTAATTTTTGACTTTGGGTTTATGGGATTGGATTTAGGTATCATACGGCTTGACGGACCGGCTTAGGCATTTCACTTATTTAGTTTTGTCCTGGAATATTCAAAGGGGGACATTTGTACGGGCATAAATTTCCAATTGAGTCCTTGTATTATTTTGACTTAATTTTGTGAACAAAATGGTGTTTGTAATATGTCATAACGAGATTTTATTTTGTCACGATCCAACTTGGTCTATGCCTTATTGAAGAAATCGAAGACGTTACGGCAAATCTTCAAAGAATTAATCATTCTGAAGTTTAATTGGTTCAAGTTTATTGTCTTCAAGTTCATTGCATTCCCAGATCACACATGTACGAATTCATATTGTTAATGAGATTCAAAATAATTTTTATAAAAGGATAAGGATGAATTTTTATAAGAAACATGTTTAAAAAAATTTTATAAATGTTTTACATTCCATTTTATTATGATATGCTCGAAAAAGACTTTGACTTAATTGGATTTCTTTTCGAAGAACAGTTTTAAAGAGAACTTCAAACTGACACGCGCGTCGTTCAAATAACAGCTCGAATCGTTCTAGCGAGATAGCCATGTCGCGCGAACGACTAGTCAATCTTGTTCGAGCGACACAATTTTTGAGGCGGTTAATTATTCCTATTTAAAGCGTTGTTTCATCAGAATTAATGAGGAGTGCAATCTGGAAAACTATTTTCAATCTAGTACGAGTTTTGCACATGTTTTTATACGGTTTCAAAGCTTAAACACATCCTTAGAGTTTGAAAAGTTTTGAGTTATCATCACTATATGTTTATGTGATCTTGCTGCACCAATAATGTTTTTTCTATACTTGAACATCTGAGTTTTGAGTTTGCAAAGTTTCGAGTTATCATCACTATATGTAGATGTATCAAAGCCATTCGGTGGACACCGAGACATACGTGGACACGTGTGCTGTGGATAGTTATCGTGGAAGAAGGACTTTTTGTGTGGGCACTGTGAGAGGAGTGGTTGAAGATCAGAAGAGCGTCAAGACCCGTGGGGATCGATTTGTCGAGTGATTCTTTTGTCTATTCATTGTAATTCCAGTTTCATAGTGATTTTCTAGCTTCGGTCCTCCGAGGATTTTTCCCGTCCTGAGTTTTTCCTCGTACATCCAGCGTTGTGAGTATTCTTTACTTTACTTGCTTTAATCACTAGATGCATGTTTAGGATTAATCAAGATAAAATTGGTTTAAAGTAAAAATTTGTTTATCACAACATGGTTTGGTGCACATTACAAGTTAGATAATTTTGGGTGAAAATTGGTTTGATTTGAAACACACTCGTGTAGGACCACTCTTTCAATCCTTTAACTAATTAATTTTGAAAGAATCATCATGTCTTTGACGCCATTCTCTTGAGGTGGCGATATTTCTTTTTCATGTTTTGTGTAAAATAGGATGGAGACTCTATGTTTATACATCACCCCAATTGACGATGGCCGAACCTCCCCGGGGAAGGGTATAAGACCCCCGCATGTGCATGCTCCCACCGGGATGGGATGGCCACATTGGAAACTCCACTTGGCACATTGTTTCTCATAAAAGGGCTAGACTCTATTCTTACATGGGTGTTATCATTTTCTGCATACGTGCATATGCACCAACCTGCATGTTCCCCTTTACCTCTATTACTTCTTATATATATCTACCTCATGCTTATATCACCTCTCACACAATTTTCACTTCACGCACTTGAAAATAACCTCCTTGTACACTTCACACTACTTACACCTATATATAGGATCACTTATACTCACATGTTTCACACACCACTAAGAATATCCATGCCTAGGTTTCAATAGCACACCACCACTTATCACACTTGTATATATACATGCTCAGTTGCGCATATCACACGCCACTTGTATTTGATCCATGCTTTACAAATCACTCACTCACATGTATCCTGCTTAGTATAGTCTTCATGCTCCATGATAGATTTAATTTTCACGATATGGGTACATTCTTCCCCTTTAGTATAGTGTTTCCTCTACTCATCATGCAAAATAAAAAAACTCTCTCCATAATATACTCATAAAAAATCATGCATTTTTTCACACTACATCACCAAGAGCATGGATATTAACCAAAATTTTGTCTCGTATTTGTGGGTTACTTTATAATGGGCACTGGTTCAGAAGGTCCAGTTAGCCTAAGCAGTATTACTCTCACCTTCCATTGTCCTAATACCTTCGATGTGTATCAAACGGTCCCCCCCGCTTTGTACCGCTTGACCGAACAAATGATGAGATGTATATAGTAGGGAACTCATTCACATACGTCGAGTATATTGAATTTTCTCTCAAATTATTGTGTCCATCCCGATCTAGAGCTAGGGGCGGCTCAAAGAGGTCTGGCATCCCGCTCGGGGGCGCTTAAGTCATCGTCAGTGTGAGGTAAATGTAAGGAGATAGAGTTGCCAATGTATTGTACTGAAAATAGACAAAAGAACATGTCGCTTCGTCCAAAGGACGACATCAAAGACGAACTGATGCATACAAAACTAATAGTTCGAGGGTTCGGGGGCTAAGATACCGAATGGGAAGGTGTTAGGCTCCCATCCCTCCCTTTCGATCTCTCATGGGCTAGTGTTATTGTTTTCTTTTATTTCTTTGTGAAGCGTGTGTACGTGTACACATAATGGAGATCGAAATCGTTTAACTCCAACCATGGGAAAAATAGACTGAGGTCATCCCTAGGAATGTACTCAAAATAATATATGTAGAAAATATGATTTATGTATTTGTCGCGATATTGATCGTTATTGAAAAACAACAATACGTGTTGTATGAAAATATAATTAACATTATATTTATATTAATGCATGAGTATGATACGTATTTAGAAAAGTTAGAAAATCGGACACGAGTCTCAAATTATAATCTAGAATGCCTACGTAGCCCGTAAAGGCATCAAAGTCCACGTAGTTCGGATGCGGCATGGGGGTGCGGTTTAGCCTATAGATCCGAACAGGATTTCATTATATGTGTGTTTGTAGAAAAATATGTTTTCAGTTTTGAAAAAGTGTGATTGATAATCCCGTTTGGAATTTATAGGCGTAACCCTCATTTCGTCTATTTAGTTTTTTTTAATATAAAATAAAAGTACGTGCAATCGACTAATAAAAATGTAGATATAAATGGATATTAACTAATGTAGGAACAAGATTATGAATCTAATGAAATTTATGGAAAAAAGGAATTTAAAGAGAGAGGGAAGGAATTAGACCTTCTTTGAAGCTTGATCTTTGATCTTGTGTGAACTGCCTTGAATGTGAGATGGATGTTGCATGAGAGAGAATCTTAATTACTAAATCAGGTATGAAAAAGTATGGGAATGTAAACTTGAATGGAAATTCACATGGAGGAACTTCGTTGATTTTGATAGAATGTTGCTGAGATCACCAATGATGATGGATCTGAGGTCTTGGTGTTGGAAGTGAGGTAAGACCCTCCTTTTATAGGGTCAGTGGGATGCCGATTGGAATATCCGTTATCCTGCCAATTAGCAGGTGACCCTAGACACACTGTTGATAGGCATCTGGACTTGCCAATTTGTAGTAGATTTTCCTGGAAAATTTCAAATCGTGCATGGGGCATAACATTAGAAAGGTAATTCAGAGACTTTTAAGAGTACTTGGACCGCTCTCGGGTTCGAGAGTTGACTTTGGGTCAAATATGGCTCGAAAGATCATGTCGATCCTTTGGATGGGAGATCGCCGAATGGAAACATATTGTTCATCCTCATGGTAAGTCAGAATCATGCATGCGGAGAACTGTTGGAAACTTTATGAGATGTACTTCAACATTCCAAAGAGTTTGGCTCGGTTCGGACAGTTGACATTGGTCAACCGGGGCCGAGAAGTGCCTGGTGACCTCTCGGAGTAAAATAGATCATTCGTCCATACCGTAAGTTCGAATCGCGCACGGGGAAGACTGTTCGAAAGGTTATTCAGTGACCTTTGGAAATTCATTCAGTCTCATTCGAGCTGAAGAGTTGACTTTGGTCAAACAAAGCCCGAGAGAGCCTGATGGCTTTTAAATTAATTTTTGAGGGGAAAACTGACTCTTTGTCCAAACGGTTATGCGCATTGGGTGGACCGTTGGAAAGGGGTTGTAGTGCCCTTTGAATACTCAAAGAGCTTTTTCTATGATGGTAGAGTCGATTGGGGTCAAGTGGGGGCTCAGGAGCACCTGATGGCCTCTGGATCGACTTGGGGTTTGTAGTGAAATGAAGAGGTGTTAGGGACCCAAGGAGAGACTTATGGTGTCCTATAATGTGGTGTCCCCATTTATTATCCCTACGAGGCATATATGGAGGAAATTCACCTACACTCATGTATATCAAATGGCTTGTCCACACGTACCGATTACCATCAAAAGCAAGAAGTGTATTTTGGAAGTCAGGCCAAAGGGGGAACCCTACCAGTAACCCAACAAACATCATAATCCTCATATAGGTGTCAAACATAGGGAACTCATATTTAGTTTTTATATTGCAAAACAAAACTCTGTCGAAATTCCAGGTCGGCATGCAGCATAAATTTTCACGATATTTCGTCATTTTTCAAAACGGACCCTGTCCAGAGCCTGGAAACAAGTCAAACTAGATCTTACATATTTTTCAAAACCAATTTTCCCATCCTTGGGTCGTGTTTGACATTTATTTTTTTAATTTAGGTAAACAAAAACAAGTTAAAACATAACAATAACAACAATCACGATATGATTCATCTCTTAATTTTTCCTTTTTTTTTCTCAAAAAGTCGAAATACCAAAAACATTTGTCCTCCTTTTTATCCAAAATACACAAATAAAAAATCGTCCTTTTCACTAAAAATGTCAAAAATATTTTATCTCTTTTTCAAAAATAAGTTCCAATTATTTTCCTTTTTAGGTCGATTGCATTCCCAATTCTTGGCCTAGTTCCCAATTGTCTTCGGTCTTCCATCAAACTTCCCCGAAGCTCTACCAGTTCCTCTGCTACTTATTCCCAGCTTGAAATATACCTTCACCAACTCTTCATGGAAAATGGTGACCAAAAACCAAAGGTGTCACCTAATCTGATGGCAGTCCCACTCCAACCTAGTGCTAAGATTAATGCCATTTAAATCGAGGTCCACGAGATGCAGCAAAATTAGGTCGAGATTTTCAAAGAAACCGTGGTCCTTTTAACTCGTTCCATGTTTACATCTGTTGCTAAGTCTATTTGGGTCCCAGAAGGATATCATCATGCTGCATGTGCCCTACCTTCCAATGTGTCTCATTGGAGCATCTACCTATACTAAACCTTGACCAGTAAGGGGATAACTTGCCAATACCCATTGATCCCATTGAGGAAGAACATAATAAGGTCAAGGAAGACCTCAAATTTCTATCCATGAAGTTTGACCAAGTTAGGATATCCGATAACTACATGGACGAAACCCACATGTCTCCCTAGCGCAAAGTAAGATTATCGGAGAAGTTCAAGATGCTAGCTATCGAGAAGTTCAGGGGAAATGGTCCCCCATTATTCATTTTGCTGTTATGATCGAGCCATGACCCTTATTGGTGCCTCTAAAGAGATAATGGCCCATATGTTTCAACAATCTTCGAAAGAAAGTGCTTTGTATTAGTTCCTATCCCTCAAAGGATCCAGAATCCGTAGTTGGGAAGATGTCACCCGGGATTTCATATCACAGTGCAAGTACAATGAAGAATTAGAGGTTACACATTGGGATCTACGTTCTCAAGAAGAACCCTGGATAAACCTTCATTAGCTTCATACTAAGATGGAGAGATAAATCCACCAGCATGACCAATTGACCCTCCTAATAATAACATGTCACTATTGGGAAGAAGAATTTCTTGTCCATGTCCAAGAAACTATCGGAGGTCAATATTATCAACACTTTTGAGAGATCTCATAGAGAAGTGGGTGGAAAAATTGAAGAAAGTGTTACTAAGGTAGAAGTCGAGCCAAAGAACCTGACCGGACATTTCATTCCCAGAAAGTACGAGAAGCCTGCTAATACTACAACCTCAATTATCAATAATATCTCCCAACCGATTCCCTCTTGGACACCCGAAAGATGCCCTAATCCTTTCAGGAAAGAATACACTGAGCTCCATGCACCCTTAGCCAAAGTCTACCAGGCCTTATTAAGACAAAACCTCATACAACCCTTGGATACCTATCCATTACCAAACCCACTTCTCAAGAACTTCAAATCGATGCTCATTATGACTTTCACCAATCCATGAGCCACATTACTGACTAATGCTTCAATCTTAGAAACATAATTCAAGTCTTGATTGACTCGGGTATCATCGCCCCACCAAAAGATCCTAAGCCCAACACCACTCATAACCAATTTCCAACCCACATAAAGGCCATCTCTTGTAGATAATGACCCAGGATTTGATCCATCTACCCAAATTATGCCCAATAAAGCACCCATTATGCCCCTAATCTCCCCCAAAGCACTTAAAGTTTGTCCATATTTTTTTACACCCTACCACATTCATCGATCAAGCTCTGTCACTCCTCACAAGGTCTTGCATTATTGTTCGCACCCAATCCGAAGGGAGAGATACGGAGATAGCGGGTATTCTGAACCAAGTCTTGGAATTTGGGTGGAAATTGCCCACCGAGATGACCATCGTTCGACAAAAAAACAGTGTCTTGTTCATGGAATCCTAAAATGTGCTTGAGAATTAGACGAATAGATGGTATCGGTCGAAGAAATCAGTATAGATGGTGTAGTATAGATCACGACAGACATGCTTCGACAGATTAATGAGATCCGTGGCATTTTTTAACAACTCACTACTTTGAAGATATAAGGGCGGTTGGTCCTTGCACTTCTACATGTCTCCATTGAGTAGGAAGATTTATATGAGGAAGTTATTAAGATCATGGAATGCATTAATTTCTCTTATCAATAAGATATCATTGCCATCGGATAGTGGGACAAATTTGACAGCTCAAATGATTAACTGAGTTAGGAAAAAGTTAGTTCAGTAATCAACACGTAGGATATGATATCATTCGAAGAATTATTGGAAGAAATTAGTAAAGTATCCATTCAGCTGGAATAAATGAAGACATGATGTTCTTTTTCTTCCTCACCTTTGTAAACCGCATGACCAGTTTAGGGAGACACTATAAGAATCTTAATCCTTAGTCATGGGTAATAGATAAGGGAAAAGGAGTTTCCGACGAACTTCCCATAATGAAAATGACCATTGAGGAGGGTAAGATACTTGACCCACTCAATAAGACTCAAGTTCACATCATCTTATGAAGATTTTTCACTTCTTCCCAATTACACCAAAATAGTCAGATAAAGATTCTCATGAGACCCACAATCCCTCCTTCCACTACTCCCAAAGAAGAAGTAACCCGGTTGGATCCTTGACGCCTCTAGACTCATTTACTTCTCTGAAGAAGAAATTTTGAAGGTCAGCCTTGACCACAATTATGCCCTCAATATCTTTGTTGATGTGATGGGAATGACAGTCCCAGTATCACTTGTCAATAATGGATTCAACCATAATGTTTTCCCACTAAGGACCTTCAATTGGTTGGGGTTGAAATTAAGTGACCATACTCTTAATTCCATCGCCGTGCCTGCTTATATGATAATACTCGTAGAGAGGTGATGGGATCCATAAAACTCACAATTGGGGCTATCCTTAACAATCCCATCATCGAGTTTCAAGTTATTAACATACCCACATGCTTCAACCTACTGCTTGGTTGATCGTGGCTTCATAGTATCTGAGGGTTATCCTCCTCCCTTTATCAGAAGTTAAAATTCTTTACCAAAGGTAATGTGATCACCATTTTGGGGGATGATGATGGCACAAAAATGTTAGCACAAATAATATGATACAATAACTAAAACTTGGGATGAATCACATGCTCCTCTTCGATTTCAGAGTGGATTCACTGCCCCTCCCAATAGGTGATAACTTAAAAGAATGAGTATATCCAAAACACAACCCTCAAGAAAATGTCAATGTGATACAAATGTTCAATACTATGCAATTTATGGTCGAATGGGGACTGGGATGACGTCAACAAGGGATAATGGATTCCATAGTCCTGAAAAAGGCGGTTCCCCCATGTGGCCTGGGTTATTAGACTTCACCAGAAGAACTCAGAATGCTTCACCAAGCACATTAAGAAGAAGTTTGGAAGATTCCAAGACTATTTTAAATAATTCTCTTAACGGGAGATTTATTAAGGAGGGTGAGTCCTACCCCTTTTATGGCTTTACTGATTCGTTGTATGACCATGCCGATAAGAGGATGAAGCCAGGGATAGAGATCTTCTTCCAAGATAAATACTCCTAGACCAAAGACTTCCAACATAAAGTGAAACCTTCTACTGAGAAATCCATAGACAATGTATAGGTCTCTGAGGAAAGTGATTCCAAATACTCGTTCAACCTTTAAACATTGGGGTTGACCCTCTGCATAATCCATTCAGGAACTACATCATCAGACCCATCCACTCTCATCAAGGCCTATAAAGATCCTTTTTCTAAATTGGAGTGTTATACCAATCCTACTTATTGAGATTCAACCCAACCCTATCTCTTCATATGTTATTATTCCTCCTTTTTATGATAACAATATAACTGAGACCTCTTTTGACGAGTTTTTTAACGTTATTTTTCCTGAAAGTGAAATAAATGAGGATTTTGAGTATCTTATTTAAAATTACATTAATTGTCTTGATGCTAATCAAACTCTTGTAACAAAACAAACGGTGTGTAAAACAGAGGTCCGAGCAAGAAGTTATGTCAGAAATATGAAGCAGGGGCAAATCTGTCCATTCGTTAAATGGTTTTTTGTCTTATATGTATAACAAATAGATGACTTTCATTGGTTGGAAGGGGGGGGGGGGGAAATCTTGGCCGACTTAAGCCCCTTGAAATTACCTACTTCTTCAGCCAAACTCATCCATTAGAGAGTTTGTCTAAAGAGAGAGAAACGGGAAGTTTAAGAAGTGAAAGGCGAGGAAAAAGGGATAAAAATCCATAGGAAATAACGAAACATCCCTAAGGTAATTCTACCTGTAAATCTTGTTATAATGTAGTAATTATTTATTTAAAATGATATGAATAATCATTCGTTTACTAAACTTCCGTGTTTTGAGGTATATGTATGGATGAGTACGGGTTTAAGCAAAGTTGAACGTGTAAATCATGTATATTGATTCGATTAGAAACCATGTGTATTCAAACTCCTAACACTTTTTTGTATATTTATTGGAATTGAATAATCCTAGTTGAATATGAAAATAGACTCATATATGTATAACATATCCGAATATTAAATGAAAATACAAAGAAATGAGTCTTTGGTGATAGTTCGAAGTTCATATATCAAATCTTCCCCAAAGGTGTAAGTATGCACACCAGGTGTTCAATGTTTTTCTTGACATAGCAAATGAACCTTAAAAATATGAAACTTTAATTTTTTATTGTTAAATATGTTTATGGATGTTGGGTGAAATATCAAAGGTAGTTATGATGCAGAAAAATTATGAAAATTCTTCGAATTTGACTGAACGATAAAATAGTCTATAGGGAAGATTTGATTTGTAATAAAGAAATGGACATGTCTTGCTCTAGGAAACTTGAAATGATGTGTTGTATTTTATATTGGGAACCTAATATGGTAAGAATCGGATTACCAGCATGAAGTTAAAGTATGTTAGGGCTATGGATTGGATATGTTAAATATTTTAACATGAAATTGGATGATATTTCATTTATGATAAATAATTAGAATGGGTTGATATGATTCTAATGAATTCAGTTAAGGTTAAGTCATTCTTTGGATTGTTAATATTCTTACGATGATACGAATATTTTAAGACTTTATATCTGAAAGAGAAGAAGAACCGATTGAACAAGTGCTAGACAAATCTAAGGGAAGAACACATGAAGTGGCCAAGGCGAGTGTATTACACATGGGTATGGAGATGATCTGAATATCACTCACGGGTAAGTTGTATTACACATGGTTATGGATACGATTTGAATATCACTCACGGGTAAGATGTATTATGCATAGTTATGGATAAGATCTGAATATCACTCAATGGTAAGAGGTATTATACATGGTTACGGATATGATCAGAATATTATTGATTTTGACTTTATTCATTTCGGTTTACAAAAATGGGAGTTTACTCCCCGACCCGAAATGGGGGAGATTTTTCTATTAAAGACAAGGGGTTACTCCTCGGCCATGAATGGAGGAGAATTATCTATTGCAGACAGGATATGTGAATCATGATTCGGATAAGTTGGTCATTCTTTCTGAATGAGACAGATAAGTATATAATTTTTCATTCTTTATGAATGAGCCAGATATATATATAATTGGTAATTATTTACGAATGAACCGGATAAGTAATACACAATTATTAATGGGTAGGATAAGTATACATAAATTACCACATGGATATGATTTATTGCATTTTATTATATGCAATAGTTTAGTAGTGACGCATTCATTGGGCTATTTTGCTCACGGTTACTATGGTTATGTGTTTCAAGTAACGTAGTGTCACTTCCAAATCTAGGAGGCCAGATTGGGTTATCAAAGGATGCATAAAACCATTATTTTGGGGAAATGAAAAAGGGGTAATTTAATCCTACTAATCCTTCAAGCATGTTTGAATAAGCATAATTACTTTAAAATTGTGAAAGGTTCTAGTTTTATTGCTTCATGTTAATAACTGAAAAAAGGATACTTGTGTTTATGGTTTGATTAAGGTAATTATGATTTGACTCACTTTCACTTTCAAACTTAATTACAAGTAACTAGGTTGGGGTGTGCTAACTTTGGTGTCAGATCCTAGGTTTTAGAGGTTCTAGGGTGAGGAACGCCTAGATTTGGCAGTGGAAGTAGAAATTTATGAGTCATAAGTATATTGCCTTTATTGACAAACAACTGTTAGTTATACATATATATTATTATATGGGATATAAAATGTAATGATCTTACAGGAAATGAAATGAGATGCTCAGGTTTATTCGGGGATGACAGCAAATACAGGGATTTTAATTTGAATCATTGCATTGTTTTATTTGTGGTATCGACAAACATGTCATTGAAGGAAAAAATTTAAAGACAAAATGTAGTATACCCAAATTGTGAAGTATTAGAAGTAATCGCTCCTTATACTGGAATATGTAGACTTGAGTTGTGTTACTTATTAAACCATGGTTTGGTGTGTGCCCATTTATGTGGGATAGTGAGGTACGGGAACCCATATTCCATTAAAGGATGAGATAGTAAATTGTGAAAGTGTGAATAAAATTAAGATTCACATGGTAAAGGTGAAGTGAGGATTAATAGTTGTATATGTTTAATTTTAATATGTGAAATGGTCTGAAATTCAATTACTAGTCAATATATAATAATTTATCCGAATATGGGTTCATATTGAATTATGTTAAGTAGAAGAAAATAGTAATAAGAGTTGAGATGTAATTCTTTAATAGTATGAGTATATGTAGTAGATATTACCCTTGTAATGTTTTGAAAAGATAATATGAATAATAAAGTTGAGACAAGGTGTTAAAGAGTTGGAAGTTTAAAAATATTGGGGAGACCTTTTAAGAGTATGTGTATAGGAAAGATGCTAATTGGGTTGGAATCTTGACAACTGGTTTGGGTGGATATTGAGTTTTATTTGTCATTGTACGTGCATGTTATCATTAAGAGTGTGGCATATAATGAATATGATTGAAATTATACGGAGCCACCAAGAAGTATGTGTAAGGATAAGATGTTATGTGAGATACCATAATGTGATACATTAAGGTATTTGTTCAAGTTATTTGAAAGAAACACGACATATAATAGTTAAGATAAGTATTATTGGATTGGTATGTGTGGTTAAAGTTTTCAATGGTGATGTTATGTTTAACCTCCATATTACCAAACGGGTGAGGTGAGTGTATTAACAATGTTGCATAAGACAATAATGTTAATTAGGATTGGGGTAAGATTATGATTGTAAACTTATTGTGTTGGATAAATGACTTTTTAAGGTCATTGTATGTTTAGTTAAAGAACAATCCAATGATACTAAAAAGGGAATATAGTGAGAAGTTCGATTGAGTTCATAGTGCATGACTACATAATATACATGAAGGTGAATATGAAACCTTTGTTAAGAATAAACATTGAGTGAATGATTGTTCAGTTTCAATATATAAATAGTAGTGAGGATATATTTAAATTAAGAAATTGTAAGGACGAGATTTAACATACTCTTAAACATCAGAAATGATATGGATAGTAGTTAGGGTCAAACACATGCATTTGGTGTTGAATGAAATATGAGAAGATGTCATATAATAAGCTAGTCTTGTAATATGATATTTATGATTTGAAATATTACACAATGATACAAATGGACTATAGGAATGAAGGAAGAAAGGTAAATAATGATACTAGGTTTGTTAATAATAATAACTTATTGTGAATATACGATGATACAACTGATAATCTAGTATGTGTGAATGTTTGACATACATATATAAAGGTATGCAGTAATATATGAGTTGGGGATTAGTTATCATTAATAAGAAAGCATTAGTCTATTATTCTTACTTGTAATGATAAGGAAACTGAAGTTATTATGAAAGAAGATTTGTTGTACATCGAGGAACCAGTTGAAATTCTTGGTCTTAAGGAGAAAGTATTAAGGAGTAAAGTTAGTTTCGTACTTAACGTGTTGTGGAATATCCATGAAAATAAATAAGAAACTTGGGAAATGGAGGATAGAATAATAAAATAGTATCCCCAATGGTTTGATAAGTGAAAATCATCCTAAATTTTGGGGACGAAATTTTCTAAGAGGGGAAGGTTGTGACGACCGGAATATGATTGTGATAAACCATATTTAAATTATGATTACCGTATGGGGACGGGGATAATGTGTTATCAGAAAATATAATGGTATGTTATTGTGTTTAGTCTAATTCTATTTTCATAACTTATGAAATATTGAATTAGTCATAAACACAAATTTGTGAAGTCTTCGGTAGGAATGTTCGAGTTCGGGACTCATTTTGGCCAATACAATATAATAATTGACTTGAGATGAAAACTAGATAGTTGTATATATATGAGTTAAGATTGTAACAAAACAAATTGTGTGTAAAATAGAGGTCCGATCAAGAAGGTATGTTGGAATTACGAATCATGGGCAAATTTGTCCATTCATTAAATGGTTTTTTGTCTTATATGTAAAACAAATGGATGAATTTCATTGTTTGGAAGGGGGGAAAGCTTGGACGAATTAATCCCCTTGAAATGTCCTCCTTCTTCAGCCAAACTCAGCCATTAGAGAGTTTGTCCTGAAGAGAGAGAAACGGGAAGTTTAAGAAGAGAAAGGCGAGGAAAAATCGGAGAAAAATCCATAGGAAATTATGAAAACATCGTTAAGGTAATTCTGCCAGTAAATCTTGTTATATTGTGGGAATTATTGATTTAAAATGATATAAATAATCATTTTTTACTAAAATTCCGTGTTTTGAGGTATACGTATGGATAGATGCGTTTTTAAGCAAAGTTGAACGTGTAAATCATGTATATTGATTCGATTGGAAACCCTGTGTATTCAAACTCCTAACACTTTTTGTATATTTATTGGAATTTAATAATCGCAGTTGAATATGAAAATAGACTCATATATGTATAACATATCCGAATATTAAATGAAAATACAAAGCAATAAGTCTTTGGTGATAGTTTGAAGTTCATATATCAAATCTTCCCCAAAGGTGTAAGTATGCACACCAGGTGTTCAATGTTTTGCTTGACATAGCAAATGAACCTTAAAAATATGAAACTTTAATTTTGTATTGTTAGATATGTTTATGGATGTTGGTTGAAATATCAAAGGTAGTTATGATGCAAAAAAATTATGAAAATTCATCGAAGTTGACTGAACGATAAAAGAGTCTGTAGGGCAGATTTGATTTGTAATAAAGAAATGGACACGCCTTGCTCTAGAAAACTTTAAATGATTTGTTTTCTTTTATATTGGGAACCCAATATGGTAAGAATCAGATTACCAACAAGAAATTAAATTATGTCAAGGGTATGGAATGGATATGTTAAATATTTTAACATGAAGTTGGATGAGAGTTCATTTATGATAAATGATTAGAATAGGTTGATATGATTCTTATGAATTCGGCTAAGGTTAAGTCATTCCTTGGATTGTTAATATTCTTATTATGATAAGAATTTTTTTAGACTTTATATGTTAAAGGTAAGAAGAACCGGTTGAACAAGTTCCAGACAAATGCAAGGGAAAACACATGAAGTGGGCAAGGTGAGTGTACTCACTGTTAAAATATGTATTATACATGGCTATGGAGATGATTTGAATATCACTCATGGGTAAGTTATATTACACATGTCTATGGATACGATTTGAGTATCACTCATGGGTAAGATGTATTACGCGTAGTTATGGATAAGATATGAATATCACTCACTAGTAAGAGGTATTATACATGGTTACAGATATGATCAGAATATTATTGATTATGATTTTTTTCATTTCGGTTTATCGAAATGGGAGGTTACTCCCCGACCCGGAATGGGAGAGATTTGTCTATTAAAAACAAGGGGTTTTTCCTCGACTAGGAATGGGAGAGAATTGTCTAATGCAGATAGGATATGTGAATCATAATTCAGATAAGTTGGTCATTCTTTATGAATGAACCGGATAAGTATATAATTGGTCATTCTTTATGAATGAGTCGGATAAGTATATAATTGGTAATTCTTTATGAATAAACCAGATAGGTAATACATAATTATGAATGCGTCGGATAAGTATACCTAAATTATCATATGGATATGATTTATTGCATTTTATTATATTCAATAGTTTAGTAGTGATGCATTCATTGGGCTATTTTGCTCACGGTTACTATGGTTATGTTTTTCAGGTAACGTGATGTCACTGCAAAATCTAGGAGGCCAGGCTGGGTTATCAAAGGATTCATAAAACCATAATTTTGGTGAAATGAAAAAGGGGTAATTTAGTCCTACTTATCCTTTAAAAAAGTTTGAATAAGCATAATTACTTTAAAATTGGGAAAGGTTTTAGTTTTATTGCTTCATGTTAATAATTGAAAAGGGATACTCATGTTTATGGTTTGATTGAGGTAATTATGATTTGACTCGCTTTCACTTTCAAACTTAATTACAAGTAACTTGGTTGGGGTGTGCCAAATAGCCTCTAAGTGTTTGATAAAATGATTTGCGGTAAACTTGACATTTTGATTTTTTCTATTTTGTCTGCTTTGCTTTTATAATATCATCTGCTCAGATATCTAAGAATTTGATGGAGTTTCTAGCCTTACATAATCAACAACACCTTGAGTTCTTAGTTTTTTTTTGTGATTTTGTATCGGGTGTACATCCAGTTCATGTATAGAATCATTTCATCCTTTTAGGTATGTGATTACTTTTCATTTAAACTATTATCTTTGTTTTTGAAATATTATGCGTAGTTTCATTTGATAAAAGTTTGAACACTTCAAATTAAAATTAATTATGATACACGTTTATTTTGAATTTTTCTATGCAGGTTAGGTCATTACTGATTCTACTAAACTTCTCTATATGGTCACAAATAATAAATGGTCACAATATGCACATGAAGAGAAGGGAGAAGTTTTTATTTACTCTCAATTTTCATCAAATTTGCAAATATATATCTCAAGTTGTGTCAAGTTTGTATGGGCTTATATGGAATATTATTAAGTATGTGACGTAGTTTATACAAGGTCCATGAGTGACGATTCACTTGGTTATTGAAGTGTTTTTTATACCTTAAACATGTGGGTAGTCCTATAAATAAAGGAATTTTTGTCCAATTTTTGAAAAAATTGAACTTATTTCTATTGAATTTAAATCGGGTCAACTGTTATTTTGTTGTGATTATGTTAGCTTTTTATGATATGGCCATGCCTTTAGGCATGGGAATAACCTAGTATATATATATATATATATATGAAGAAAGGTGAAACAACAGTAAATCAACCAAAAATCAAAAAGTCCAAAACCTAACTGTGACACCCCGCCTAATTAAATTTCGGGTGATCAGTCCTTTATTAAATTATAATCAAGGTGATCAGTCCTTTATTTTCAACATCACTGTTGTGAGAATATATTTTCCAATTTGAACACCCTAAATAATTAAGCTAAGTGTCAAAATCATTTTAGACATTACTTTCCAAATTTTATTTTATAAACCAACATTTAAAACTTTACATAATTCATAGCTAAAGAATCACACAACAACTATCCTCTAACATATAATCCAAATGATCAAACATTCAACTAATTGAATCCAACATTTAATACTTAAATGAAAACATCCTGACAATAATAAATCCCAAAGTGTAAATACTGGAAATAAACGAATCACAATATCCGATAAGTAACTAAATAATGGAAAAAGGGCGACACATGCCCAACTGAACAAATAGTGCTAGAAGTGGAATCAACAATTGAGGTCGTCTAAACAAAAGGCCTATAACTCCCACCTAAGCTGCATCGCGTTCCTTCCAAAGGATCTTATGCAAGACGCCCCTATGGCTGGGCACCTGTAATATATACATATATATACAAGAGAGAAAAGAAAATGGAAACGGGTCAGAGCCCGATTATAAAAACGATTTAAAATTTGTTTAGCAAGTATTTAAATTGTTTACTGGCCAATGAAACAACATATTAGTGCGGAACTCCCTTGAGAAATCCTCACCTCTCTTCTAATGTGCACGCCTATCGCATTAACCTTCCCAACGGTTTAACATATCTTATCTTAGGTTGCTCGTAAGATTTAAACTGACAAATTCAATTGTTTAAGGGGTGAATTTCATTTAACAACAAAGTTCTCATTTAAACCTTATTTACTAATAAAGTTTCTCAGTAACACACTATTCAAACACTTATTCCCAAATTGAAATAGTTATTCCATTCTTACTTACCATAGACACAACAGGTAGTTCCCAAATCCCAGATTTAAATATATATATATATATATATATATATATATATATATATATTAAATACTCATATAATATATATATATATATATATTCTAACAGCACCCGACATAATAATTATGGTACGGGCATACTCTGCTATCCAGTCCCCGTATCACTCGTACTAAGGGAAATACAAGTTCAGACTCACTCTCGAACTGTATTAACACAAATTCAAACAATATTGAGGCGAAGCATAGATTCCAAGTCTCTAAGAGGTCAGCACATGCCCCCACGTCTCTTAGGACCGTCTGACTATCCATCCGATAGACTGTACCAAAGGATTTCTATCTTCTAGGGTACGAGTGAATATCCCCCATAAAGGCCCATCGAGATAAGACTGTCCCAGCACGGTAACCTTAGGTATAGCAAGTAGCACGGGCAGGATTTTCACACATATATAGTATATGCATAATCACAGTTATATAAATATGCTACTATTACCATATCAAATTTAGATACATCTCATATACCATAATTATGAAATTTATCCTTATTTCTCATTATTTAGTTATCACGTATAACGGTTCGTTTCTTACTTTAATTTGAGGGATTATTCCAACTTGCTACGTAACACTCATGGATTCTTATCTTTCCAAAGTGCAATTTCAGTAGGTACTTATTCATTTTACCACATACTTCTTTACGAGTCTCACCCTTTAACACATTATGTCCATTTCCCTTAAATGTAATACACCCCCGTGAAATGTTAAATCTCTCCTTTATTCAACGGTTCCGTATATTTCTAAAGTCCTACTGGTCTTATTTATATCTCAAAATATTCTAACTTTCAAAACCAATAATGTCTAATCATATAAGTTGGAATGGAATATTTAAAAGGGAATATGAGTTATATAGGAGGGGTCGATCGATCGATGGAAGGAGCTCGATCGATCGATGCGTCGATCGATCGATACTCCTGGTTCGATCGATCGATTAAACAGGTATGGCGAATCTGCAGAATACCAGTTACGGGTTCTAACACCCAACATCATAAAAATCCAAATGTTTAACTCCCAAACTCCCAGAAATTTATACCATAAACGTTCTAAACTCAAATGGACAATATTCCACGTAAGGCATGTGAGTTTTCATCAAGAATCATGGATTAAAGTGCCAAAATTTATACAATTCTCATGAACCCTAAACTTTTCTTTAACTTAATTCAAATCATTCTTTTTCCATAATTTCTACTTCTAGTCCATCATAAATCCGTGGTTCAACCTCTACATGTGAAGGGGATTTCCAGATTATCGTTTATATGACTACAACATGCAATTTCTAATCTCCAACATGGGTTTTCTTTCATAGAAACTCATCCTAATCAACCATAAACTAACATGAATGAAGCACTAAAGAAATTAAGCAAGATTAATACTTGCCTGGGAATATTTGGTCTCTGATTTGTGCTGAAATCAGTGTGGTGGTGATCCTCATTACGCGAACTATCATTTGGCGGCGACGGAGGCGCAAACGGAGGAGTTCTTGGCCTAGAATTCTTTGGCAAGCTCTCTTATTCCTTCTCCAATGGTCGTCACTTGTTTTTGGTTGTGTTAACCCTAGAAGGAAACCCTAAGCATCTGATATAACCTTTCAATTTTCGTGGGTTTTCAGGCCTAAAAATGTAAAATGTCCAAAACGCCCTCCCGGGGTGTTAATTAGGCCTACAAATGCTCCGAGACCCAAACTAAACCCACGGGTACATAATTTTGACTGTCTCGACCCTTCCGGACACTTTGGTGCACTCGAAATGACCATACGTGTGACTTGTAATTTATTCACTTTTCTTAATCAATATTTAGTCCCGACACGACACGGGCGCGTCCCGACTTAAATTTACAAAATTGTCATTTTATTCACTCGTGACATTTAATGGTAACAAAATTATATATTACTTTGCTCATTAGTAATATTCAACAAGTTTCCAATGATTACTAACTCTCGTCACGTTAGTAATTATAAAAATAATTAATTTCTGAATTTATATTAAATTAATATCTCACATTAAATTTAATAAATCCCCAAATTTAGAAAGCAAAAAAATACGGGGTATTAAACTAACTTGGAATAAAAAGATAAAACTTTAAACCTTAGGAAAGTACTGAGTGAGTTTCTTATGAGAGGAGCGGACGAACCTTCTTGTGTGTATTCGAACAATAAAACTTTATATTCTTCTTGAGCCATTTAAAACACTCCTGGTGTCGACATTTCGAAAAGCCACAAACTCATTATCCCCCAAAACATACTACCAACGCATAGTTAAACAAATACATCAAAAAAGTTCTTTGTGAAATAAAAAGAGAAAGAGACCCTTGATTTATTATTTAGATAGCGAATACATAATTTGAAAAGTGATGTGATTTTGAATATTCGTATGATGAACCAAACATTAAAACATGTACACAAAAAATACCATTATAGAACCCATAAAAAATAACCACAACTTCACTTCGAACCCTAACTTGATAAAATACCACTAAAGAACCGATAACCAACGTGGGCCTTCTGAAATAAACTTAGAAATCCATAGCGTAAAAGTAGATATATGTACCAACCTGCAAACGACACTTCTATTAGGCTAACATACAAATGAATTGCCACCCAATTTCTTTGAACAAATAGCTATATAGACTGGAGGCAGTACATTACTTTAATGTAAAAGCTCAATCAATTTACTATTTGAATAGTTAGTACTGGTATTAAATATTCAATAAATTTATCACTCATTCATTTTAAAAAAATGAACTTAATATAAAATTACCAGTTTCTTGTTGTAAGCATGTAGTGACTTTACATGTTCAGCCTTCATAATCTTAGCCTTAGCCACATAAGGAGCTTTCTCCTAAATTTTAGATTACAATTATTTATTAAAATCAAGAAATATTAACCTAATCAATTCAATAATGTATTCAAAAATTACACACCGAATGTGACATGGACTTCCATATATCTCCACCATCTTTACCGACCTGATCAATTCAAACGCAATAACACAATTACCATCACACACTCAAAATGATGGAAATCACAAATATTTTGAACAAATTATAAAATTTACAATGGTCATTTTCACCGTTGTGAAATCACCTAAAAAATAGAATACACCATTTAATTAAAACATCATTAAGGTTTCATTCCAGTTACTCTTAAGATTTAATTCCAGTTACTCTTACAATACCATTTTTAAAATTAAAACATAAATGAAAAGTTCAATAGATTAATCTCAAAGCACTGTATACCCCTATTCGAGTCCAACTAGACAAAAAGACCAGGGAACCCAAACACAACCCCCAGACACTCATTTTGACTATCTCGGCCCATCCCGGATCAATCGCGCACTCCAAATTGTCATCCGGGATTTCAATAATAAAAGGTCATATACCGACCTCATATAAATCACACATATATGCTCCCGTTGAGAAATAACCAATTCCCACAACTTATACTCACATACGACGCAATAACATTTAGTATGATTCTATTTACTTTATCACACTACTAAATATCCAATTCAGATAAATATTAAATCTTCTACAAAAATTAATATTTATCTTAAATTCCCATTTCATTTTTCAATTATATTAAATCACACACACACAACCTAATTTAATACTGAAAATAAATTATCAAAACTAAGGGGTGTTACACACGTTACACTAAAGAAATCATCAAATAAAAAAAATAGTAAAATAGTATTTGGAGCCAAAAAAAATAAGAAAATAATCGCACAAAACAAAGTAATGATAAAAAGAAGTAGTGACATGTACCTCATAATACTTAAACCTCCATCATAAGCAATTTCCTCTGATACTTGGGCCCCTATCAATGATCTTCATTAATGTAAAATCTTAGTAGACAAATGCACAACATGTATGACCCCAGAGCATGTGTGCCAATATTGAAATGATTGATCTCTGTGACATGGTAATTGAAAAATGAAGTTGGATAAAAATGTAAAAAGGAAATCATGCAAGTGAACCAAATTTTCAAATATGAATTAGTGGTGTTTATTAATGATTTCAAAGAACATAAGAGGATGTATCCATATTTAAGGCAAGGGTAAAAATTTCATGCCTGATAATGATTTCTCGACATTATAATTTTCTTTGTGGTTGTCATCACACCCATGTTTCAAAGTATCCGAAAACCTGCATTCAAAATCTCCTTTCCAAGCTTTAATCTACATCATCACTTGTTGAGTCTGCATTTACTACATTTATATCACACCTTCAAATGTTTGCTCTCAATGGAGAAACTTTGAAAATAATAAGCTCAAACTAACATTTTACGAAAAAAAATTAATATTCCAATATTCAATTTTTTGGTCTCAATGACTTGATGTTTGAAAAATTAGGTCGATTAGCATGTAAATGCCTAGACATCCAATCTAATGGACTGTCCTTCTTAAAACGGATACGAAACTGACAAACCTGAATATTTTTCCTCTATCTCAACCACAAATCCACTGCCTTAGTTCGATATATCCAATAGTGAGAAATGTGCATTAAAACCACATATATCACCAATATGGGTCTTAAAAATATAAGAACTGAGCATATACAATAAAATATGCCTTAATTTTCACCCAGGAACACAAATAAGAATGTATACGTGATGAACGCAAACTAAAACTGGAAACACGTGATAAAGTGAAATTTTAAATTTACGCAAGAAAAATAAGAGGACAAATGCCATGTTATTGACATTATTCATGCAAAAAAATGAATCAACTGAACCTTCATCATACCTGAAAACATTTAAAGAATCAAAAAATTAGTAAAAATGAAGCCCAAAATGTGTAAAGGTTACATCATGTAACAACAAACACTTTCGCTTTGCAATTGAGTTCTTGAATAGAAACTTGTTCTACTTTATAACATTAAATCTTTACTCATATCCAATAAATTTTGTTCCATGACTTTTTACAAATGGAAATGAAGAAAAAAATTAAGAATATTGCCACAAATGAACAAAAAATACAACTATTGGATAGATTCGTTTACCAACATTAATTGTTTTAGGGGTGTGGAAAAAAATGGCAAATAAATCAATTGCTCAAACTTATCCCCGTACAATTATTTCTGTAAGTTTTTTTAAAGAGACTCTTAGATTAAATTAAGTACAAACCTAACTCAAATTTATACACGTCTCTTTCAATATTTTGAGATGTAAATCCATTAAAAGAATCACAAAAGTAATATAAATACATAACAAAGTTGTATATATATGTACAAGTAAACAAAAATAAATTGATAAAAGTACCTTCCAGCAAACAAAGAGGATCAGAAACGATTGAAGAGATTTTGATAAAGTACCTAAAACAAAACATTAAAGAGATAGTGAAAAAAACCATTGAAGGGATAGTGAAAATAAACCCTACTGAGTTGCATATCATTTAGGAGACATCAGACCCAATTTGAACATTAAAATCACGAGTGTAGGGTTAAGTGAATGAAAGAATATAAAGAGTTGAACATTAATACGATCTAGAATAGATCCGTAACTATGTAGATGCCCAATTTGAAATTTCAAAAATGTGTAAAAAAACATGTACCTACAAGAAAAAGCCTTTTTATGACCTTTTTTAAGGATCATAAAACGCATTTTATGACGCTTTATTTTTCAATAAAAAGTGTCATAAGTTTAGGTGTCATAATTGATACCCATAAAAAGTGCCATATTAGGTAACCGTTATATATAACTTTTTTTTTTCAAAATTGTCATATCTACTATAAAAAATGGTCATAATATACTCTATAAGATGTCATATTTGATTTAAAAAGCATCATGACAAACAATTTTTAAAATTTTTAAATGGTCATATGAAAATTTTCGTCATATGAGGGTTTAATATAAAATGTCATAAATGAAACATATAATAAAAAAATTAATGACCAATATTAATGTCATAGTTGACAAATAAATCTAAACACGAATCAAAATATTAAATAACATAAAATGAGTCTTGAAATTGTTTGTGTTTGAAGTCACACATACCTAAAATTCACCAAACCAAGTCATTTATGCGTATAAACAAAATAGTGGGACACAAATAGATATACCCACCTTCTACATTAATTATCCACAAAAAAATAATGACCTACTACATGTATCCTAGCTAGATATACCTACTATGTACATCATACAAAAAAATGTCTCCAAAAAAAATGTTCATCCAAAAATCATGCATAAATGTGTTGGATCTCCTTTGCTTCTCACAAAATGGTATCGAAAAAGTGCTCCAAATCATATAATATAAGATTGAATAAATTCAATGAACTCATGTTGAAGTTCGTTGATATCATGAGTTTGATATGATGACTTTCTAGCCAACTCCTTCATCTAAACAAGACAAATAAAATATCGTTTATCTTTTATCACTTCTAAATAAAAAATGTAAAAAACGTATTAAAAACATGTGACCTTCAATTTGATAAACTTTGATGAATTTTTCAAGTGCTCTCGCATGAACTTCAATATAAGAAAACAACACATAAATTATCCTCGTTGTTTAGGTCCCTGAAAATAAAGGAGTTAGTGTATTACTCATGTCAAATGTGAATACATAAATATTAAATTTAAATTATCGAGCAAATACCTTATCATTATCTCAGTTTAGTAACGATATTTTTCCTCTGTTTGTCAAAAACAATCTAATTCAACTTCAATAATTTTATGTAAAATGAAATCAATAATTTTATCATAACCATTTATTTAGGACACTACTTACGTGTTTATATAGAGCTTAAGGTCGAAGCTCAATTTCCCATGTAAAGAATCAACCCAAAACACATTGTATGAAATAAAGTCGATCACAAGCAAAACCCAATGATACCTATATTATGAAGAATTATTGGACATTAGGAATATAATACATACAGATATTTATTATTCTTAAAAACTTTTACAGATCTACCAAACTTACCTGGTATTGATTAGAATAAAAATTATTTGTTTATCTGAAGACTTCTGTAGAGTTTCTATTATAAATTTATGCCCAATGTTTTTAGAAAATGCATCCTGAATGGAGAGAGGATTTACTAATCTAATAACTTCAAAACTCCTTCCAAATTTATCATATATGCATCTATACATAAACAAAACACACATGAGTTAGAAGCGCATTCGTGTATGCAAAAATGCAATCTTTATCCAACCTCATGTATGCATTCATGAATTAAACAAAACATGGTAAAACTTAAATCTAGCATAATGTATGCGATAATGCAAACTCCATCTAATTCTTGCATTTTACAAAAATCATATTAATTCATTTTTTGGAATATAGGTGGTCTCAAGATCATCATCAAAAAGAGCCACCAGAATCTTCACCGCATCCATTGTCATGATGTTATGAAGCATATTAGAAAATGTAATAATTTCGCCTTCTTTGCCACTGGAATCTTTATTTCTTTCCTTAATTTTTACCTGATCAATAATGTCAAAATACAAAAGGACAAATTACAATTATACAGACATAGAAATTTGAAAAAAGGAGGGGGCGGGGGAGGTTAATAAGTGTGAAAAGTAACAAGAAAGTAACAAGCCTTTCCAGATGCACGCTAAAAGTTTAATAGAAGTATGATTTGGGAACACTCAGTATAAGAAAATTTAAGTAGATAAGTTTAAAGCATATAAATCCCCTAACTTTTTATAATTAATCATTTTTATTTTATATCGATGACTGGGTTATCGCTGCTACAGCTGCCAACATTAAGTACGCCATCAGCTGAGCACCAGAAAAAATATCCCAAGCCAAGGGCTTGCTAAACCACGCACTGCCTATAACCATGCTTAAAATACATCTCAACCCTTGCGCCACTTAGTATATGACAATTTGTCTTTCTTCTGAACGCCAAATATTTCTTTATCCTGGGTATCAGACCCAACAAGAACAACATCAATAACAGCCAAATGACAAATAAAACACCTCAAAATTAACTCAACAACCCTAAACCTCCTATCAACCTCTTTTAAAGTGGTATGTGGTACATTGCTACATTTCGTGGGTTCCCTCCAACACCCAAATAACTTGTTGGAGATTTTTAAAATAAGAGAGTAAGAGTTTTTTGGGTGTAAAAGCCTTAATAGCTTGTCCCACATTGGAAGTGTGAGGAAGAGGTGGGAAGCTAACCCAAATATAAAAGGGGATAGTGTCCCACATTGGAAAATGTACAAAGCTAAGTGTCACCACTAAGTTATAAAAGGGGTGGGCAACCTTTGAGTCCCACATTGGAAAAATGTTAAGAATTTTTACACTTAATAAGTACAAATGGAAGATGAAGAGTTAATTCATCTAGCATTTAAGAGGCTATTGAAGAGACCTCAATACGGTGCGAATCACCGTACGCACACGCACACGGACACGCGCGCGCGCGCGCGCGGGTGCGGGGCAGTGGGCTGTAGAGGCGCTAGTGGCGCACTTTGCACTTCGCACGCCGCGTGTCCGCAGTGATAGCGGGTTGCCGGGATTCATCTGGGTCGGATCGCGGTAGCTCGGGCACGATCACTTTTTGGTTGACCCGTGCAAAACCGATTCGGTATTATTAATGCCTGTTCGGAAAGGACTTAAGACTGTTGGTAATTAACAGTCATACCTGTTCAGAACTGACTTAATTCAACAGTCATGACTCTTGAAGACAAAGCCTTTCATTTTCTATAAATAAAGGCTGCCTAAAAACGGAATTACATTGATAACAAAAAAAAAACAGCTTCAGATTTCCAGACCCTGCTATTACTCTCTTACAATTTTCAGGAGATACAAATTCTCTTATTCTGTTTTGTGCACATAAACAGAATAAGAACTTGATTGACTGTTCTTCGCTGCTACATCCAAGGGCTGTCTTCAAATATACAAGTTGCAGACAGTGCAATTGCTTCATTATATCTTGAGTATGGATTTGCTGATTCCCGTTTGTATACCGAAATTCTTCGTGTGGGGCAAATATTGTATTTAGGAAAGTGACATCACGCCTTGAAGTTTTATAGTGACTATTCAGAAATTACATTGTTGTATTGAAGTTGACATTTTTGAGATATATAAAGAGTTCCATTTCTGTATTTGCATTCATAATATCCAACAATCTAAATACATAATTTTTGGAAATGGCCGACTCTTCCAAATCACTTCGACAAATAACAGAAAGCTTTGTCAAGTTGGACCGTTTTGATGGTGGTAATTTTCTGCGTTGGCAGAAAAAGGTTCATTTTCTTCTAACAACATTGAAGATTGTATATGTCTTGTCACAACCGAAACCAAATGAAGATGAAGATGAAACCGTGGAACAGACTAGGCAACGCACAAAATGGGAGACCGATGATTATTTGTGTCTTGGTCACATTCTCAATGCACTTGCTGATAATTTATTCGACTTGTACCAAAATGTTGGGACAACAAAAACTTTATGGGAAACATTGGAGACCAAATATCTAACGGAAGACGCTACAAGTAAGAAGTTACTTACCGGTCAGTTTCTAAGCTTTAAAATGCATGATAATAGGCCTGTGCTAGAATAATTTCATGACATCCAACGCATCATAAATCATTACAAACTGAAAAAATTAAATATGGATGATAATGTAATTGTTGCTGCCATAATTGAAAAACTTCCTCCTTCTTGGAAACACTATAAGAAAGAACTCAAACACAAAAAGGAGGATCTTTCACTTGAAGAATTAGAGACTCATTTAAGAATTGAACGAGGGTCTCGAATTCTAGATGGTAAAGAGGAACAAGAAAATTATGTTTCCAAGGTCCATGTGGTGGAGGAAGGAAATGAGCAAAAATATGGCAATCATGGAAAAAATAACAAGCGGAAGAATTTTTCAAATAATTCTAAAGCAAACAAAAAGAAGAAATGAAATTGTTTTCATTGCAACAAACCAGGTCACTTCAAGAAGGATTGTCGTGAGTTCAAGAAACTAAAGGAAAAAGGAGGGACATCAGACACAAAGCAAAAATTTGCTGCTATGATATCTGAGGCTAATATGCTTGGAGAAGACAACTCTTGGTGGGTTGATTCTGGTGCCACAAGGCATGTTTGTAAGGACAAGAACTTGTTCTCTACCTATGAAACAGTGGAAGGAGATGTTCTCTATATGGGAAATTCATCTACAGCTGCGATTAAAGGCAAAGGGACAGTGGATCTCGAATTCACATCCGGGAAAATCCTTAGCCTCACCAATGTTTTTCATGTTCCTGATGTTAGGAAAAATTTAGTTTCTGGAAGTCTTCTTAACAAATTTGGCTTTAAGCTTGTATTTGAGTCAGACAAATTTATTCTGACTAAGAATGGTACCTTTGTAGGCAAAGGATATTTGTATGAGGGCATGTTTAAGCTCAATATCAATGAAAAGGATTCTTCTGCTTATATCGCTGATTGTCTTTCATTATGGCATAGTCGTTTAGGACATGTTAATACAAAGAAAATGCATTTCATGGTTAATTTAAATTTAATTCCTAAATATGAAAATGATATGAATGAGAAGTGTAAAATATGCATGCAAACAAAAATAACAAGATTGCCTTTTCCTAAAATAGAAAAAACTACATCTTTGTTGCAATTAGTTCATAGTGATGTTTGTGATTTGCATGGAACGCCTACTAGAGGTGGTAGTAAATATTTTGCTACATTTATTGATGACTTTTCAAAATATTGTTACGTACATCTTTTAAACTCTAAGGATGATGTGCTTAATAGATTTAAGACATATAAAAATGAAGTTGAAAATCAATGTGATTCTAAAATAAAATGTCTTAGATCTGATAGAGGTGGTGAATATCACTTTCCTCAATTTTGTGAAGATATGGGAATTATACATGAAGTTACTGCACCTTATACACTACAACAAAATGGAGTAGTAGAAAGAAAAAATAGGACACTAACTGAAATGGTTAATGTATGCTTTCTTATTCTAGTTTAAGTAAAGGGTTTTGGGGAGAAGCACTTTTAACTACATGTCATATTCTGAATAGAATACCTGTTAAAGATAATAAGAAAACTCCTTACGAATTATAGAAGAATAGAAAACCTAATTTAGGTTATCTTAAAGTTTGGGGTTGTAGAGCTATTGTAAGACTACCTGAAACTAAGAGAAAGAAATTAGGAAGCAAAGGTGTTGAGTGTATTTTCATAGGTTATGCACAACATAGTAAAGCCTATAGATTTTTGGTTAGTGAACCTAATGATTCTGTTGAGGTAAATACAATAATTGAACCGAGAGATGCAATTTTTTATGAACAAAGGTTTTCTTCTATTCCTAGAATTAATAATGAAAAAGAAGTAAGCACTCCTTCACAGTTACCTGAAACTCCACTAGTAGAACAAGAAGAGATTAGAAAAAGTAAAAGACCTAGGAAAGAAAAAAGCTTTGGTCCCGACTTTGTAGTCTATCTTGTTGAAGGAACTAGAAACACATCTTGTAATCAATATGCTTTGACTCTTAGCGTTGAAACAGACCCACAAACTTATAGTGAGGCAATTAAGTTTGTAGATTCAGCATTTTGGAAAGAAGCTATAAATGATGAAATGGATTCAATTTTGGAAAATAAAACTTGGAAATTAGTAGACTTACCTCCAGGATCTAAACCCATTAAGTGTAGATGGATTTTTAAAAAGAAAATGAAAATAGATGGAACAATTGATAAATTCAAGGCTAGATTGGTTGCTAAAGGTTTTACACAAAAAGAAGGAATTGATTATTTTGATACCTATGCACCTGTTGCTAGAACCGCCACTATTAGAATTTTAATTGCATTAGCATCTATATATAATTTTGAGATTCATCAAATGGATGTGAAAACTGCCTTTTTAAATGGTGACTTAAAAGAAGAAATTTACATGGAACAACCTGAAGGGTTTGTTATGCCTGGACAAGAAAACAAAGTATGTAAACTTATTAAGTCCTTATATGGCCTAAAACAAGCACCTAAACAATGGCATGAAAAATTTGATAAAGTCATTATTTCTTATGGTTTTAAAATTCATGAATCTGATAAGTGTGTTTATAGTAAATTTGCTAATGGTAAAGGTGTGATCATTTGTTTATATGTAGATGACATGTTAATTCTTGGTACTGATTTAGAAAGCATTAATAATACTAAGAGTTTTTTGTCTTCTAAATTTGATATGAAAGATATGGGTGTAGCTGATGTCATATTAGGAATGAGGATAATAAGGAAAGATAAAAATATAATTCTCACTCAATCTCATTATGTTGAGAAAATTTTAAAGAAATTTAATCAGTTTGATTGCACACATGTTAATACACCTTTTGAACCATAGCTAAAGATGATCCCTAATAATGGTAGAGCTATTTCACAATTGGAATATGCACGAGTAATTGGTAGTTTAATGTATGCCATGACATGTACTCGACCTGATATTGCTTATGCTGTTGGTAAATTAAGTAGATATACTAGTAATCCAAGTTTATTGCATTGGCATGCTGTCAATAGAATATTAAAATATTTGAAAGGAACTATGGACTATGGTATATACTATAGTGGATATCCTTCAGTATTAGAAGGGTTTTCTGATGCCAGTTGGATAACTGAGCGGGAGGATCATTCCTCAACAAGTGGATGGATTTTCACTCTTGGTGGAGGAGTTGTTTCTTGGGGATCAAAGAAACAAACTTGTATAGCTGACTCTACTATGGCAGCTGAGTTTGTAGCATTAGCTGCAACTAGTAAAGAGGCAGAATGGTTAAGGAATTCATTGATTGAAATTCCAGTTTGGCCAAAACCAATGCCTCCAATATCTATACATTGTGATAGTGAGTCTACACTGTCCAGAGCTTATAGTAAAGTGTACAATGGAAAATCTATACATATTGGCCTGACACATAGTTATGTCAGACAAATGATTACAGATAGTGTAATCATAGTGGATTATGTAAAATCAAGTCAAAATTTAGCCGATCCTTTTACAAAAGGTCTTGCAAGAGGACTAGTGTCTAAGACGTCAATAGGGATGGGACTAAAGCCCATTAATAATAATCACTCTTGATGGAAACTCAACTTGAAACTTGATATATTCAAGTCTCAAGTTCAATGATTAAAGTACATCATACGACGTGATTGTAAGCACTATGAAATTTAACATCCCAAGGATAAGTGCTTAGAACATGTAATGAATAATGAAAGAGGATGGGTTTAACCTTAATAGATTTATGGTGTTTTAAGTTACATGGACGCCTATGATAATCTACCTATATGAGTGTGGAAGTGGTGCCGCTTCCTATAAGTATTGGGCTTGACTCTAAAGCACTCATGAAATCAAGGTACAGACACAAGGCCTAATTCATGTGTCGGCTTATATAGATAATCAGTGACTAAAAGATTTGTGTGTGAAGACAAATCCGGATAATCAATATAGATTGATAGTTCAAAGACAAGTCTACTATACTTTCATGGTTAACCTTGACGAACCTTCACAGGGTATTGGTTCAAGTCGTGAGACACCAATGCTTATACACAGTCTTACAGACAATCAAAGATTTACAAAACTTATTTTGAAAATGGTGGAGGAATGTTGGAGATTTTTAAAATAAGAGAGTAAGAGTTTTTTGGGTGTAAAATCCTTAATAGCTTGTCCCACATTGGAAGTGTGAGTAAGAGGTGGGAAGCTAACCCAAATATAAAAGGGGATAGTGTCCCACATTGGAAAATGTACAAAGCTAAGTGTCACCACTAAGCTATAAAAGGGGTGGGCAACCTTTGAGCCCCACATTGGAAAAATGTTAAGAATTTGTACACTTAATAAGTACAAATGGAAGATGAAGAGTTAATTTATCTAGCATTTAAGAGGCTATTCAAGAGACCTCAATACGGTGCGAAGCACCGTACGCACACGCACACGCACACGCACACGCGCGCGCGGGCGTGCGGGTGCGGGGCAGTGGGCTGTAGAGGCGCTAGTGGCGCACTTTGCACTTCGCACGCCGCGTGTCCGCAGTGGTAGCAGGTTGCCGGGATTCGTCCGGGTGGGATCACGGTAGCTCGGGTGCGGTCACTTTTTGGTTGACCCGTGCAAAACCGATTCGGTATTATTAATACCTGTTCGGAAAGGACTTAAGACTGTTGGTAATTAACAGTCATACCTGTTCAGAACTGACTTAATTCAACAGTCATGACTCTTGAAGACAAAGCCTTTCATTTTCTATAAATAAAGGCTGCCTAAAAACGGAATTAGATTGATAACAAAAAAAAAACCAGTTTCAGATTTCCAGACCCTGCTATTACTCTCTTACAATTTTCAGGAGATACAAATTCTCTTATTCTGTTTTGTGCACATAAACAGAATAAGAACTTGATTGACTGTTCTTCGCTGCTACATCCAAGGGTTGTGTTCATATATACAAGTTGCAGACCCTGCAATTGCTTCATTGTATCTTGAGTACGGATTTGTTGATTCCCGTTTGTATACCGAAATTCTTCGTGTGGGGCAAATACTGTATTTAGGAAAGTGACATCACGCCTTGAAGTTTTATAGTGACTATTCAGAAATTACATTGTTGTATTGAAGTTGACATTTTTGAGATATATAAAGAGTTCTATTTCTGTATTTGCATTCATAATATCCAACATAACTCATATCTACCAATGTTAAACAATCACTCTCACTCCCACCCTCTACCAACTAAACAAATAAGACACAACCAAAACCTAACACCAATACCCTAACTTAAATGTAAATCATTCACAGAATCACAAAATAACTAAAGAAATAAGACTCTGAGAAGTAACTTGTTTTAGTTTGTGAACAGGCTGAACTTACACTATTGCACAAAAAAAGTGAACATACCCATATGGTAGAAACAAGACATTCTTCACATGATCACAACCATGGCAGAGTCGGGTTCTAGTGAGGAGGAGATAATTTTTCATTTTGGTCAGCTAGAAGATTCTAAATCTCCCCGATGAAGAGTTGGTCTGTACCCTTTAATTTCCATCATCAGAAGATCATGACGAGATACCAACTTTGATAATGATTGATGAACACAACCTCTCAAAGTCAAAAAGGAAACCTAGAGTCAATTTGAACTGGCCACCTGTCGATTGGAAAACTGCACCCGCATTTTGTTTTGCTCGAGAAAATGGATTAAAGACACAACCAGGGACTAACCTGCAATCTAAAAAGGACGTTAATGATGAGACAGTGGTCCCATAAACATATCAAGCGGCTGTGATCGAGATTAATACTGATTGGACAATAGAAGATGATTCAGCATCGTCTATACCATCAGTATCTTACAAGGCACTAAAACATTCGAGGATCAATCTCATTGTGTGAGAAACGTTATTGCTTTTAGTACGGATTTGGTATTTAACCCCGGCAATCTAGTCCTTCCATCTACTGTGCCCCACATGGTTTCTCCTTATTATGTGGAGAGATATCATTTAGGGAGAAGAGAGTTTGGTGAGAGGGATCAACTTGGTGGTGGCACATTGATTAGTCCACAAAATGTGATAACGAGTAGACTAGGACAACCTGTGGCTTCGAAATATTTCTCATGAAAAGTTGGGAAGACAAATGTGAAGTGGGTCAATGAAGGTAAGGAGAGCAGGAAACCCTATGATATTCTGCTGGAAGATGAGGAAAATAAGGAGTACATAGAAGTGAAAGAAATCGTATCTGCGATAAAGGATTGGTTTCCTATAACGGTTAGGGATTGGTAATTTTTAGTTGATAAGGGAGAGACGTTTAGCATTGCACGTGTCATTTTGTTGGATAATTATATGGCTAGGGTTACGGTGTACAATAATCCATTTAGATTTTACCACCTAGGATAGCTGCAGTTGGCTATTGTGATGCCTAAGCAGCCTAAGGAATTCTTCATTACCTCCTAAGAATTGGAGATAAATATGGGTTTTAGCACCATTGAAAGCTTATTGATCCCGTAAATGACATTGATCTTTAGAGTTGTTGGGGTGTATATGTTTAGGTCTAACACAAAATTGAAACAAACGTGGCCTTGAAAATCAAATTAACTAATGGATTTAGTTAGTATGTGACTACATGGTGAACGATAATCACAGATTGCAGAGCTTGTTATTGTAATACTAAATGAACAAAAACCTTTTTTCTATAAGGAGAGTTATTTGAAGAAAGAGCAAGGGGTTATTTTCAACAAAAGAAAATACATTAATCGCCATACTGACTTGAAATGTTCCTTATTGGGGCATTTAGTTATAGATGCAGGGTTCCCTTTTTGATGAAGTCTATGGTGAACATTACACCTATAGTTTTTGTATAAATATAAATATGTTTAGTATTTGTAAAAGCATTCTAAATACCACATTACATTTTTAACCCTAGGCCGATAAATGTGAACAATTACTCTTGTATGGTTTATTTCTTTAGAATAACAAGGATGCCAATGAAAAAATAGAGGGTAAAAACATTCCTTTTGTATTCATATACAATTGTGCATTACATTTGTAATTTTCCTTCAATGTTTAACAAAAAAAAATATGAATGATATCACAGTGATCAGTCAATATCGAGACTAATTTGTACACTTGGCATACACAAAAATTTATATAATTAGGAAAACTAAACTTATAACAATATTTAAAATAGCTTCTTTAGCTTAATTTGTCTTTAACACCACTAACATACAAATTTTATTAATCTTATAAATCCTTTTAATTCTTCTAATAGACCCTTATTAGATATAATCCTTATGTTCTTTATTAGATAATTAATCATTAAGACTTGGAAATGGTAGAAGATTTAAAGTAAAAAATTTAACCCGATTGCCTCAATTGGATTTCTGTAGAATAAGGGACACTGAAATGGCTCTGCGCCCATTAACAATCTTCTTAGCTATAAATTACTCCCCTCTGTTACTGGTATTCATCCCATTCTTACCCCCCTTATATGCATGTCGAGAGACAACATCACAATTGTTTGGGGAATCTTCCGTGGCCTCTTTTGTTCCACCCTTATTCCCTCCTTCTTCTATCCTTTGAATTGTGCAATCTGTTGCTATCAACTCTCTAATGCCATCTTGTTGAATAAATGTTTTTATTAGTGTTTATTACAACAAGGATCAATAGCAATTAAAACCATCATATCATCTTGAAATTATTCTAAAAAAATAAAATTATTAAATTACTATCATCAGGTTTTTTTATGAAATCCACATGTAGATGTTCAAATCTCTCCCATGCCTTGTATTTTCATCAATAGTAATGCCTATGTGACCCGAAAATAGAATGAAATAATCATGAGACCTTAATAATATGTTTCTAATCAAAAAGAAAAAAAATACTATCAATTTGGGACAAAAGCATATGAAATTTGGTAAAGATATCTCCTCACCATGAAGATTTTGAGCATAAAATTTCATAAAAAAACTAGCTTTGGGGTGAGATGGAGATAATAGTCATAAGCTCACACGGACACTCACACACACACACACACACACACTACCTATCTATTTTGTTATTTTGTTGCAGCAATCATTGTTTTTATAAGGACCAAATTTCCAAAGTGAGTCCATGTATAGTTTGGACTTATTCCTGGAACAAGACACGTTTGAGTCATAGGTAGATTTTAATTGTTAAGATCCACTCAGAGACTATGATGTGTCGATGACTAATTGAAGACATTGTGGCTAAGATTCAAGGAAATAATTATGCCAAAGTTTAATTGTTGCAAATTTCTCATCTTCAGAGTTTAATTGTATTCCAAAATCACTCGGGTATGAATGCATAATGTTAATCAAACTCAAAATTTTATTTGACAAAAAATAAGGATGTTATTTTTTAAAAGAAAATGTTTTTAATGTTTTAAAAGTGTTTTACTTGTTTACACTTCGTTTAGAACTGATAAGGTTGGATTAGACTTTAAGTTGGTTTGGACTCTAGTCAGGGGATTGTTGTTGAAACAACAAACGTTGTCTTTCGAACGAGAGTTTCTATCGTTAGAACGACGCAATATCTTGCTAAAATGAGATCTTCCACCTCCTTAAAATTATTATAAATAGGCATGTTCAGTTTTCTCGAGGTGTGTGCAGTACAAAAAATAGTTTATCATACATAGACTTTTCTTCACAATGTTTTCTAAGTGTTTTTCACCATAAAACATCCTTAGAGTTTACAAAGATCTGAGTTATCATTACCATATGTTTATGTCATCTTTTTCGCACAAATTTTGGATTGTTCAACACTTGAACATTGTTGGTGTTGTGGTGGAAAAGCGAAGAACGTTACTTTCGTGTTCGACATCGTAGACGACACAAAGCCGTATCGATGGATACTGAGGCATTCGTGGAGGCGACTGCTGCGAATGAGCATCGTGGAAGAAGGTTAATTTCCACATGGGCAGTGTGAAGATTGATAGAAGATCAATGGACTGTCAAGTCTCGCAAGTGGATCGAGTCGTTGTATAACACTACCGTTTGACTTTGTAAAACCATTGTCATTGTGATTGTCGGGCCAGGGCCCTCTGATGTTTTTTTGCGATTGCGTTTTTCCTCTTACATTAGCATTGTGAGTATTGATTTGCTTTATTTTACTTTCTTTAATCACTATTTACATGCTTAGGGTTAAAAAAATAATAAAATCGAGTTAATTTGATGTGTCACAATTTGATGTGGTTTAGAAAAATTGGAAAAGAGTTTTTCAAAAGAGAAAATTGGTTTGTACTCATCCTTATCCTAATTTCGCGCAGGCAAAAAGTTTTTTGTTGAAAGTTATATATTAGGGACCTAAAAAGTGGAATCAGATATAATAATGCATTTTTATTGTGTTTGTTCCATTTTTTCTTGTCATGATGAACTTTGGAAGTTATGATAGTTTTCGCACTCCTATTTTTATGGTACTAATTAAGCTTGTTGGAAAATGCGAATGAGAAGGGCTTTAAAATCTGATGATGAGTGTGTTTGGTTAGCAGTTAAAAATGGTTAGACACCACCTGTCATGTGAGAGGGTGAGGTAAGTAGATTAAAACCCGTTGAGTCATAGACTGAGACTGAACATAGGCTTGAACTGTATAACTCTAAAGATCTGAACGTTATTTCCCCACATGTCACACCCGAAGAGTATAATTGCATCATGACTTCTGAAACTTCTAAAGAAGCTTGGAATACACTAGCACTCACTCACGAGGGCACGAGCACAGTTATAGAGTCTAAGTTGCAAAATTTTAATACACATGTTAATCCAAAAAACTAGACTAAGCCTAATTAATTGACCACAAATAAATTAAGTAAAACAAACAAGACACAAGAAAACTTTTTAAAATGCTTCGGCTCAATGGAATAGCCTACGTCCACTATTATGTATTGACTGCCTTGAGTTATTTTTTGACCCCTTGCAATAAGGGTGATACAATGTATTTATAGCCCAAGGTGGTCTTGATCATTGACTTATGAAAGGATGGAATGCCTTTATTTGTTAGTAATTTACAACAATACATAATGAGAATTAATTATATGAACGATGTCGCTCCACAAGTAATATAGTCTATCAGATCGTCGACGCTAGGTTGGTTGTGTAGAGTGACTTTTCGTCTGTTGGTCGAGCTTCCTTATTGGTCGGGTAACAAAGTTGGTTGAGCCCTTCTATCATGCTAACTTGGACTTGTGCCATACAGGATGACGCATGCTGGCTTATAATTGGTCAATGTAGGATGGTAAATTTTGGTATCAACAGAAGCCCCCAATGTTTCATACTTGAGGTTTATGCAAAAGTGTGGAATATTATGCTTTGGTATTAACTCGGGCTGTTTGGTTGGCTGCATAGCTTCTAAACTTCTGAAATTTATTCATTTGACAGTTTTTGAGCGCGAATGGAAATTTTGTAAATATTTTAAATATTCGTGAATACTTTTGGGGTATCTTTGTCTTTTCATATGTTAGCCATTATAAATCCAACTATCATTCACTTTAATCATTATTTGGTCCAGTTTTCGATGCGTCTTATAAAAAGGGCGGTAAAAACTTCGTTCATTATTTACCTCTTCCTTCTGATTCTACTATTGTGTCCTTTGCTTTTGTGCAATTGTTTTCTTTTATGTCTTCAGTTCTTGCTGAATCCTTAAATATTTGTAAGAATCTTTCTTCTCTTCTTCTTTATTTTTTCATCATGGTTTACTCTATCGAGTAACTTGATAAGTTCATAACTAATTTTAACAATCCATCTTGGGTTGTATTAGAACATCTCACTTTTCCTTTTGGTTTTTTCTCTCTTACTAAGGGTCATTGGTTCCCCCTCTATCTTTGTTATTGAACGTGGTTTCACATTTCCTCCCAATCCCTTGTGTTTAGAGTTTTGTTAATATTTTTAAATTGTTCCTGCAAGAGTGGCTCCTAACACATGGAGAGTTGTTATGGGAGTTTATAAGTTAAATCAAATTAATGGAACCCATCTAGGGATTTCAAAACTCATGTTTTGTTATGTATGGGTAACTAGTGATACCACATTTTATTTGAAAACTAGACTATTAGTAAATCCTTGGTAGATAATATCCATGATTCTAATAGGGACTATTTTGATCATGGGGTAGTTATGAAAATTAGCAACCCGCCCCTTCAATTGGTAGTGCTCAATACCAAGGACCTAGATGTCCTCTCTTTCGTAATGGAATAGGTTGTTTTAGGTTTTAGTAAATCCTCCCTCTTTAGGTTTGATAAAATGTCATATTGACTGTTGTTTTATAACTTGTTTTGTAGTTGAGCAAAAAAGATAGTGCCCCTAAGGGAGAGAAGTAAATTTGAAAGAGTTGAAGTTTATCTGGGGACTTCACAAAGTAGTTATAGAGGAGCACATGAGGTCTGCCTTTTATCTACTCTAGTACATGAACACTATTTCCTATTTTATTGCTAGACATGTTGCCTCTCCTACTCTGGTGATTAATCTTAACGCAGAGTCTGCTATTGATTCTGGTACTCCTTTATCTGATGTTATGAAGAAGAAGAAGTTTACTGATCTTTATAGTGGTGTTGCACCTGGCTCCCAATCATCTACTAAGGGAGATAAGAATAAAAATGGGTGAAGCAACTTATACCTTTGACTTGCTTAAGTCTACATTGTATAAGTGCTTAACTAATTTGGAAATATTGACAAAATTGGTAGTCCATCCTAGAAACCAAAAGCCTCAGAACTTATCTCTCTAAACCTCTTCAATGATCCATGATGGCATAAAATGAATCACACTACACACAATTAGAAGTGCATACATGTGTTCATATTTCTTAAAATTGAGTGTGTGTTTAATTCCCCTTGAATTGGAGCTTTAAATAATTTTTGGGAATTTTTAAATATTTTTAGATATTTTTTTAAACATTTTTAAACATTTTATAAATAAATGTTTTTATTAATAAAAGGGATTATAAAGTTTATGGGGTTAATATACAATTTTAGAAACTTCATTTTTCACTGAAATGTTTGGTTGGGTACGATCTCAAAGCGCTAGAGACTTCAGGGTGATGTTTTGTAATTATTTTGACGCGCGTGTGAGAGCCACTAACCAGCCAACACTTGTCATCCTCCGGGTGAATGTATTTGTGTTTGTTATGTGAGAGGGCTGGATGGATGTCTGCTGATCGTTGGATCATTCCTTATCAAGGGTCTGCATGTGTTCTTGGTTAATCCCGGTGCTATCCATTTGAACCAATCAGAATTGTTTTAATCCACCGCTGTTTTATAACCTTTAGATCAAGTCAATGCTGGCATGACTTGATCTTAGCCCTTGATTTGCCTCGAGCATCCAGAACCTTCCCTCAGCCCTATATATACCCTCCACTTCTCAGCCTTAGAGAACTTTTGGGCATTCGTCTCTCTGAGAGAAAAAAATAAGATAGAAGTGAGAGAGAAGAGAGAAAATAGAGGAGAGAAAAGAAAATAGAGAAGAGAGAGAAAGGGAAACCTGTTTGCCAAACCCTAACCCTAATCCTAAACAGTTCACCTTCTCAGAAACAAACCTTCGTATTTTCATATCCAAACACAACCTTGAGTGATTGTGAAAGAGAGTGGTTTGTTCTTGTGTTGCTGTAACCTCATTATCTCTGATCTTGTACACAACTTAAACATTTGTGTGAAGATCTAGTTTCTCTTTCATAGAAACGTTAGATCTACATACTATATGTTATATTTTCACTAGATCTGCATTTTTATACTTGATTTAAGAAAATCTTACTGATTTGATTTTTAAAATGTTTTCTGGTTTCTTTTCTAACGAAACTTAATCTTGACCTAGTTGGATTCGCACTTGAAGGGTTTTCAATCTCATAAATGTTTTCAAAATAGATTGATTAAGGTCTTGACCGATTTCTGACGCAAGATCCCCTTGGAATCTGGGTTATCTTTAAAGGTCAAAAGGATTTGAGTTCTGTGAGAAAGAACTAAATAAAAATCACTGCATATAGACTTTATATGTAATTTACTAGGACTGTTTGTAAATATAAGTGTGTGTGAGTTCAAGAATATGAATAGGAATCACTACACTAACTCTTAACACACTACTACACTGGAAGTGTTGTGTTTAAGATCTGAGATCATTGAGTCGACGTAAAGAAGCTAAAGCAAAGGAAGTTAGCAAACTGGAGAAACATCATCAACAAATCAGATCTATCAGAAGTTAGAAGGACACCAAGGGGGTATATTCCTAAACTTAGAATAGGTTGATTTTTGTGCTTGCATGTTGTATAGTTTGTAACTAATTTTTGTTATTAGTGGATTTTTGCTTTTGTGACTTAGAAGTCACCGTGGATGTTTCCTCTGTTGGGAGAGGTTTTACCACGTTAAAATGATTGTGTTGATTATCTTCATCAACTCATCTCATTCTATAAGTGTGCTGAATTTTTGAAACTGCCTTTGTTTTGAAAACTGATTACACAATCTTAATTACTCTCGTACATAAGTTTCTTTGTAAAGACATCTTGTTTATAATTTTTATTTTCAAAAGAAAAGGGTTTCTCCAACAAACATTCGGAGTTTCTTATACAGTTTAACCTTGTGTTAAACGACATTAGCGACGTTTTTCAATTGGTATCAGAGCCCTGTTAACTTTTTATTTCAAAAGATCTTGTGTTTCTGAAATCATTTTCTGAAAAACCTGACTATGGACGAGAAGAATGAAAGGTTTGGTAATCTGTCCAGACCTCCTCTCTTTGATGGAAACAACTTTGCTTACTGGAAAGTAAGAATGGTTGCCTTCATCCAAAGGACTTTAGGAGATGATGTCTGGGACATTATTGAAAACGGATACACTTATCCTACTAAACCAGCCACTGAAGGAAGTGATGAGAGGGTAAAGAAAATCTTAAATGAATTTACCCAAAAAGAGAAAACCATTTCTCGAAATAACAATAAAGGCAAGAATGCCATTTTTATGTCCATTAATGAATATGAGTTCAAGAGAATCTCATCTTGTGCCACTTCTAAGGAAGCTTGGGACACATTAATCACTGCCCATGAAGGAGACTCAAGAGTTAAAGCTGCTAAAACTCAAATGCTTATCCAGCAGTACAACTCTTTGATCATGTCTAATTCTGAGTCTTTTGATGATTTTTACATGAACTTAACTGATATAGTTACTAAGTTGCATGCTAATGGTATAACTTATGATAGGAATGAAATTGTCTCTAAAATTCTAAGGTCATTACCACAAAAGTTTGATAGTAAGAGGTATGTTATTGAGGAAATGAATGATCAAAACTTTACCCCTGAGTTACTCAGTAGCAAACTTAGGACTGTGGAAATGGAATTAGACTTTAAGAAACAATTAAATCATTCTCAAAGAAAACAGCCCAACTCTAACTTGAGTTTTGCCTCTAAGATACCCAAACTTGAGTCAAATTTTGACCAACTCTGACTATGATGAGGAGTGTGACATAGACAAACTAGATAATCAGATTGCCTTAATGTCTAAACAATTTATGAAAATTGTCAAATTTTGAAACAAACAGGCATCTAAACAAGGAAAGCCTACTTATCCTACTCTGTCTAATTCCAAACCTCATGAGAGAGGACTTGACAAACATCCTAAGGATAACAATTCCAGACCCTCTAGAGACCTTAAAAAGATTGAATGTTTTAGATGTGGGAAACTAGTTCACATTGCTCACGATTGCAGAGTTAATCTGAATAAAGCCAACACACACAATGGAGCTAATGTCTGTAAAACTTGGAATGATTCAAGTGACTCTGATGAAGAGGAACTTGAGTCATCTAATGTACTTGACCCTTGCATGTCCTTTTATGCTAAGATCATTTACAATGATGATATGCCTGTGTGTGATAATGATGCTCCTACTCTTGCTTGTGTGAACACTCCTTTGATTGGCCTAGATGCTTTATTGTCTGAAAATGTTGCTAGTTCTAGTTCCGTGTGTGTGAATCAAAGTGATCTCGAGAATGACGATGCAAATGGGTGCGTGAGTACTAAAACTGAATCGTTAGGGGTCACTACACATACTTCACTTAGCGACTCAGACACAGATGACCTCCCGGATATCCATACTTTGTACGCTAAAACTCTTAAAAAAGGCACTAGACTGGAGAAGACTATTAGAGACTTGACTAAGAAATTAGATGATCTAAGTCTTATTGTGAAGTTGAATGCTGAAGAGTACACTAACCAGTGTCTGACTCATCAATCTGAAATTGAAAATTTTGATCAAAAATTAAAAGAGTTGACTAAAACTAATGAAACTCTAGAAATGAAATACAAGGGAACATTGTTAGAATTGGAGGAAGAAAAAACAAAGACAACTACTGTTTTCAAAAAGTTTTCTAAGTTTGAAAACAATTCAAATTGCTTTACTGACTTTGTTGTTGACTCCAAGACCAATTCTGATGATAGAACCGGAATTGGATTTTGCCCTAAGAACAAACCACAAACTACTAAACTTGAACCTATTAAGTTTGTGTCTGGGGGCAAAAGACCAATTGAAACATGTCCGGACTTTCATTTGATTAAAAATGAATTTGATCAAAAGCAACAAGAGAAAGACATTGGAGAGTCTAGTAACTCTAAGGCTGACACTACACTTAAGACTAAATACGTCTGTCCTTTAATCAGAAAGGCTGATCCTACCTATAAGACCATACCTCCTAGGAATAACACTTCTGAACAGAATGCTGTCAAACCTATCTTTAGAAGTTTTCCTAAGGAAATTCATCCCTCGAGCAATCAATATTGCTCCTACTGTGACGTTTATGGTCATTCCTTCGAAGGTTGTTATGCTAGGCGTCTAAATACCCCTGTTTACAACACTTCTGTCTATAAGAACTTTAACTATTCTAGGCAAAGTCGTAACAATTATGTCCTTCCAAGACAACTTGATAAGAACTCTAACTACAGAAATAGAAAGACCAAAACTAAGAGTTCATTGAAGAGAAAGGCTCCCAGAAACTTTCCTAAACCAAAAGCTTAACTTTTTCACAACAATCAGTTTGCTGCTCCAAACGCTTTTCGACAAAAAACTGTGTCTCAAAAATTTTATCAAATGAGGGCAAACTTGCGCAAAATTAAAACTAGAGCTATTTGGGTTAGAAAAGAGGATCTTTTACCCCAAATGAAGTGTAACATTGTCATTGCTGCTTTAAAAGCTGAACACACTTCATCTGGTTGGTATTTAGATTCAGGATGTTCCAAACATATGACAGGAGATGAAACCAAACTTTTAAACAAAACCAGATTTGCTGGTGGGAAAGTAGTTTTTGGTGATGGTGTTTCGTCTCAAATCATAGGTAAAGGAACCCTAAAAGAAGAAGGAATACCTGTTCTCGAAAATGTTCTATTAGTTAAAGGCCTTAAAGCCAACCTCCTAAGTATATCACAATTTTGTTACTCTGACCATACAGTCACCTTTTCAAAGAACAATTGTAAAATTTTAATTGATAAAGTTGAATGCATTATTACAGGATTTAAAACACCTGACAATTGTTATACTGTCAAGACTAGTTCTGAAACCTGTAACATTGTCAGAATGGATGACAATGAAATCTGGCATAATTGTATGGGTCACTTAAGTTATGATATCCTTGGTAGATTGTCTAGTCAAGAGATAGTTAGAGGTATTCCTAAAATTAAACCTATTTCAAGTGTTGTCTGTGGTCATTGCCAGGAAGGAAAAATAGTTAAGACTTCACATAAAAAGGTTAAAGACATTCTCACCTCTAGACCTTTAGATCTCATCCATATGGACCTTATTGGTCCCTCTAGAACTGTTAGTCTATGTGGACACAGTTATATCCTTGTCATGGTTGATGATTTAACACAATTCACTTAGATTGCCTTCTTAAAACATAAATCTGACACGTTTCAGAATTTTTTGAAAATTCTTCTAAGAATTAAAAATGAGAAGGGCACACAAGTCAATCGCATTCGTAGTGATAGAGGGGGAGAGTTCATAGACACAGGAATAGTTGAATATTGTGACTATAACGGTTACAAACACGAATTCAGTGCCCCTAAGACTCCTCAGCAGAACGGTATTGCCGAAAGGAAAAACCGAACTCTTCAAGAGATGGCACGTGTCATGTTGCATGCCAAATCTCTACCTAAATACTTTTGGGTAGTATCTATTAGAACTGCGTGTCATATTATTAATAGGGTCTATCTTAGGAAAAACACTAAACAAACCCCTTATGAGTTGTGGTACGGTAAGAAGCCTAATCTGAAATACCTAAGAACCTTTGGAAGTCAGTGTTATGTATATAAAGATAGAGAACATCTGTCTAAATTCAAAACTCGTGGAGATAAAGCCATCTTCTTAGGATACTCCCCAAACAGTCGTGCTTATCGTATATACAATCTGCGTACTAAGGCCCTTATGGAATCGATAAATGTAATTGTAAGTGACACTATTGTCGAAAATAAGATATCTGAATCACCTATTATGGTTGAATCTGAAAATGATTTCAAAACTGATTCACCAGAAATAGATGATTCATTACCTATTGAGAGTCTTTGAAGTACCTGGCTGGGTCTCTAAAGACCATCCCATTGATAACGTGGTTGGTAATCCTAATGAGCCAGTTCGTACTAGATCCCAGTTAAGAAATTATGCTAATTATGCATGTTTCGTCTCCCTTGTGGAACCAAAAAATGTTAATGAAGCATTGAATGACACACACTGGATTTCTGCTATGCAGGAAGAACTTTTACAATTTGTCATTCACGATGTCTGGTATCTTGTACCTCGGCCTCAAAACAAAAATGTTATTGGAACACGTTGGATCTTTAAGAACAAATCTGATGAAAATGGGGTGATTCTTAGAAACAAAGCTAGACATGTTGCTCAAGGCTACTCTCAAATAGAAGGGATAGATTTCAGCGAGACATTTGCTCCTGTCACTCATCTTGAATTTGTTCGACTTCTTTTCGCCATAGCTTGTTACTTAAAATTTACACTTTATCAAATGGATGTCAAATCTGCCTTCCTAAATGGAATTCTGTCCGAAGAAACATATGTAGAACAACCCAAAGGGTTCATTGACCCTAAACACCCTAACCATGTCTTTCGTCTGAAAAAGGCTTTGTATGGCTTAAAACAAGCTCCTAGAGCTTGGTATGAACGCCTTTCTAACTTTTTGTTGGATAAGGGTTTTAAGAGAGGAGGAAATAACCAGACTCTCTTTGTCAAACATTTTGACAAAAACAATATTATAGACCAAGTCTATGTAGACGACATCATTTTTGGGTCAACTTCAAACTCTGAAGTTAAATCCTTTTCTGCTATTATGCACAAGGAGTTTCATATGTCCCTTATGGGGGAGCTACAACTTTTCTTAGGATTTCAAGTGAAACAGAATTCTGATGGTCTTTTTGTCTCTCAAACTAAGTATGCCTTAGACCTTGTTAAGAAATTTGGCTTAGAGAATGCTAAAGTTGCCAAAACACCTATGAGTACTACTGTTAAATTATGTAAAGATGAACATGGAAAGTCAGTTGATTCCACACTTTATCGTAGTATGATTGGTAGCCTACTCTATCTAACTGCCTCACGACCAGACATAATGTATGATGTATGTCTGTGTGCTCGTTACCAGAATAACCCTAAAGAGAGCCATTTATTGTGTGTAAAACGTATAATAAAGTACATAAACGGCACTCTTAATCTTGGACTTAGGTACACTAATGATACCTGTAGCACCATCATAGGGTATACTGATGTTGATTGGGCCGGTTGTACTGATGATAGTAAAAGTACATCAGGTGCCTGTTACTATGTCGGCAATAATTTAGTTGGTTGGAGTAGCAAAAAACAAAATTGCACATCTTTATCTACGGCTGAGTCCGAATATATAGCATCTGGAAGTTGCTGTGCCCAATTATTATGGATAAAACAAATGTTGAGCGATTATGGAATTAAAGAAGATCAATTACAATTGTATTGTGACAATCAAAGCGCCATTAACATATCTAAAAACCCGGTTCAACACTCGCGAACTAAGCACATTAAAATTGGACATCATTTCATTCGCGAACTTGTTGAGACTAAGGAATCAGAAATTCATTACCTGCCCACTGATCTGCAACTTGCAGACATGTTCACTAAACCTCTGGACTATAACAGATTCTATATTTGTGTAATTTTATAGGCATGGTATGCGCTGATTAAACTCTCAAGACTTTACGTTTTACCTTTTGTCCATTTGAGACAAAATGGGGGAGAAATTTGAGTTTTATGAGTTCAATTTTTTGTTCACATTTCATCTAAACTGCTTGATCTTAGTGTGTATATTTGCAGGAATCTCTTCTACTGATTGTCTACCGTTTCTAGTGTAAAAATTTGTAAATAGTTGAGTTATGTAATTTTTGACTTTCTAGGAATTGGGTAGATAGTATCTTTTGTATAGGACTAGGTTTTATTTTTTTTGGTTCCCTACGAGTTTTAAGCTAACTCAAAGGAGATTTTCTCTCATATTTCCAAAGGGAGAGATTGAAGCACCTTATACCTTTCACTTGCTTAAGTCTACATTGTATAAGTGCTCAAGTAATTTGGAAATATTAACAAAATTGGTAGTCCATCCTAGAAACCAAAAAGCCTCAGAACTTATCTCTCTAAACCTCTTCAATGATCTATGATGGTATAAAATGAATCACACTACACACAATTAGAAGTGCATACATGTGTTCATATTGCTTAAAATTGAGTGTGTGTTTAATTCCCCTTGAATTGTAGCTTTAAATAATTTTTGGGAATTTTTAAATATTTTTAGATATTTTTTTAAACATTTTATAAATAAATGTTTTTATTAATAAAAGGAATTATAAAGTTTGTGGGGTTAATATACTATTTTAGAAACTTCATTTTTCACTGAAATGTTTGGTTGGGTACGATCTCAAAGCGCTAGAGACTTCAGGGTGATGTTTTGTAATTATTTTGATGCGCGTGTGAGAGCCACTAACCAGCCAACACTTGTCATCCTCCGGGTGAATGTATTTGTGTTTTTTATGTGAGAGGGCTGGATGGATGTCTGCTGATCGCTGGATCATTCCTTATCAAGGGTCTGCATGTGTTCTTGGTTAATCCCGGTGCTATCCATTTGAACCAATCAGAATTGTTTTAATCCACCGCTGTTTTATAACCTTTGGATCAAGTCAGTGCTGGCATGACTTGATCTCAGCCCTTGATTTGCCTCGAGCATCCAGAACCTTCCCTCAGCCCTATATATATCCTCCACTTCTCAGCCTTAGAGAACTTTTGGGCATTCGTCTTTCTGAGAGAAAAAACATAAGAGAGAAGTGAGAGAGAAGAGAGAAAAGAGAAGAGAGAAAAGAGAAGAAATAAGAGAAAGAAAGGGAAACCTATTAGCCAAACCCTAACCCTAATCCTAAACAGTTCACCTTCTCAGAAACAAACCTTCGTATTTTCGTATCCAAACACAACCTTGAGTGTTTGTGAAAGAGAGTGGTTTGTTCTTGTGTTGCTGTAACCTCATTATCTCTGATCTTGTACACAACTTAAACATTTGTGTGAAGATCTAGTTTCTCTTTCATAGAAACGTTAGATCTACATACTATATGTTATATTTTCACTAGATCTGCATTTTTATACTTGATTTAAGAAAATCTTACTGATTTGATTTTTAAAATGTTTTCTGGTTTCTTTTCTTACGAAACTTAATCCTGACCTAGTTGGATTCTCACTTGGAGGGTTTTCAATCTCATAAATGTTTTCAAAAGAGATTGATTAAGGTCTTGACCGATTTCTGAAGCAAGATCTCCGTGGAATCTGGGTTATCATTAAAGGTCAAAAGGATTTGAGTTCTTTGAGAAAGAACTAAATAAAAATCACTGCATATAGACTTTATATGTAATTTACTAGGACTGTTTATAAATATAAGTGTGTGTGAGTTCATGCATGTGAATAGGAATCACTAAACTAACACTTAACACACTACTACACTGGAAGTGTTGTGTTTAAGATCTGAGATCATTGAGTCGACGTAAAGAAGCTAAAGCAAAGGAAGTTAGCAAACTGGAGAAACATCATCAACAAATCAGATCTATCAGAAGTTAGAAGGACACCAAGGGGGTATATTCCTAAACTTAGAATAGGTTGATTTGTGTGCTTGCATGTTGTATAGTTTGTAACTAATTTTTGTTATTAGTGGATTTTTGCTTTTGTGACTTAGAAGTCACCGTGGATGTTTCCTCTGTTGGGAGAGGTTTTACCACGTTAAAATGATTGTGTTGATTATCTTCATCTACTCATCTCATTCTATAAGTGTGCTGAATTTTTGAAACTGCCTTTGTTTTAAAAACTGATTACACAATCTTAATTACTCTCGTACATAAGTTTCTTTGTAAAGACATCTTGTTTATAATTTTTATTTTCAAAAGAAAAGGGTTTCTCCAACAAACATTCGGAGTTGCTTATACAGTTTAACCTTGTGTTAAATGGCATTAGCGATGTTTTTCAATGGGGATGTTATGAAGCCCCCAACCCCAAGGATCCATCCCCCAAGGACCGAGATCCTAAATATGTATCTCCCAAAGAGGTTGAAGTTCCTTTAAGGATACTTAAGAGAAGGCTTGCAGAGAATAAACTTGACCAAGTGATCGATCAACAGTCCTTGGTTGATTTACCTTCTCCTGATGTTATTCCTCCAATAACCACCACTCCTAGTTTAGTTATGAGGTTGATCGGGTCTGATACTCTTCCAGACCATAGGGAGTGGATGCCCAACTTCCCAGAATAAAGGTCTCTGAATTGGATGCTCAGAATCTTACATCAATAAGTAATTTTCATTGTCTTGGTTTGATTGTCATTTACATTACTCATGTGCTCACTTTAGTCTTTATTTTTGTAGTTCTTGGTCCATTTCAATAAAATGTTAGAGAAGGATGATGCAATTAAAGCTTCTTCTTCTAATTATATGGACGAAGGATATTTGGTTTGAAGAATTCTTTGCTTGAATCTCAGCAGGCTTTGGAGACTAAAAGGAATACTTGGGCTAAAAATATGAAGACAACTAAAATTGCTAGCCTGACCTCTGATACGAATGCCTTTGAAGTTGAGTGCATGGCTAAGGAAGTTGGGTCCCAGAAATTTGAAGATGTTCACCATGAAGAGGAAGCTGAGCCCAGGGCAAAGGAAGCTGAAGAGATTGTGTCCTTCGCCAGAGCTAAGAGAAAGTCTGTTGTGAAGGTTTCCTTCAGTGCTGGTTAGGTCAAGGGTTGGAACAAAACCATTTCTGCTAGTTCTTCTCACATTGAGTTTGTGAAGAAAACATTCTTCAGTGATGGTTGGGTTACTGCCCTTCAAGAGTTGAACACAAAAAGAGATTCTGAACTTTTTCAGAGGTATATTCATGAGCCTCCTAGAGTCATTGAGGAATAGGTTGAAGATGAAGCTTCTTATGATGACTCTTTAGTTGTGGTTGAATTTGTTACCAAATAACATGAAGTCCCTCATTCTTTTATTCCTCTAACTGAGTAAATCAATTAACTCTAACCTACAGTCCCTTATTCTGAGCAGAGCAAGAAGATTTAGAGTGATAGGGAAAAGGTGCAATGTTGTTTGGCATTTTTTTCATTTACTTTTGTTATTCCTTTTTACTTTGTTTTAATTGTACTTGAACTCTTTGTTATCAATAAAAGAATCTTTTGTTGAATCTTTTTATCTTTTGTTGATTATACCTATTCTCCATTCTTGTTGTTGATTGGTGATTATTGCTTCTTCCTAATTTATTGCAAAGATGTAACAACTGTCTTCCCATGATATGGAGCTATTGAGGAAATGCCATGCTTTTTTCAAAGATGGTCATTTGGACTTGTCCGATGAAGAAGTTACCCAGTTGATCGGTGATGATGCTTCAGAGAAGTTAGAGAATCCTACAAATATTTAAAGTACTTACCTGATTGGACAGTAGCAAATACTGTTGACTATTATGAAATAAAAGAATAACTTCAAGAACAGTATAAGGAATCCACTACGTTGTTGTATCAGACCTACAAGAAAAAGTATCAAAGTTTGAGTGAAGGTCGGGGTTTTAATAAGTTTGTTTTCGTTTGTAATAAGAAGGAAGCTTTACTTAATTTGAAATTGAAGAAACTAGGACCATTGCCAAACTTATGGAAGAGGAGAATTGTAATTTGAGGAATGAGTTGAACCTTCTGAAGTCTTCCTCTGTAGCTATTATTTCTATTACTGATGAAGGTCATTCCTTTTTAGAAGTTGAGAATGCCACATTGAGAGATGAATTGGAGGCCTTGAAAAACAAGAAGTCAACTTCTTCTTCCCGATCCAGAAATAGGGTTGGTTGAGGAACTATATAGTAACTTAGTATCCAACAGGCCCTTGTCAATCAAGATGCATAGTTAAAAACAAAGGACTGAGTTATTGCTGAAATTTCTCAAAAGATTCAAACTTTATCTGAGCCACTATATACTCAATCTTCTGAATTGGAGGCTAAGGATGGGGTACTGAAGAATCTACAATCGTAGGTTGATAGATTAAATTTCCAATTCCATAAGCAACCCAAAGAATTTTGGATCGGTGGTTATAAAGAAGCTTAGGGACATTATGATGATAGACTCACACAAGCCCAAATTGAGTCCTACAAATGGGGTTGGATTAACACTCTAAGTGTTCTAAAGGTGGATATGAATGATACTATATGGTATTGGTATGATTAAGGCTTGCTGCAACTGGAAAGTCCTCCATTTAAGTTGGTTGTTAATTGGGTACCTATTCACCGCATTCTCCAATGTTTGATTTCCAAGTACTTGAGGGATTACGAACTGCATGACGAGCATGAGATCATTCTTCCTCCTCATTTTCTTTCCCATCCTAGTATCAGCAGTACCAGGATCCTTCGGGATCTTAACTTCATTAATTCTCCTTTTACTTTGGATGATCCTCCAACTTGCATTGATCATGTTTCTAAAGCTGAAGGAAAGTTTCTTGTAAAATAATTTTTTTTATTGTTTTCCTCCATATTTGAGCAACAATATGTAATCATTTAAATTTAACGAAAAGCTCTTTTTGTGAATGGATCAACTCTTAGTTAATCTTTAAATGTCTGTGAATGTTTTTCGAGTCTTTGACTATGAATGGATCAACTGTTTTAGTTAATCTCTATTTTTCCACCAGTTCTATTGATATTCTTAGGATTATCTTAAGTTTTATGTCAATTACCGATGCTTCGACATGGTTATACTAATGTAACTGAATTTTATGGTAACTGAACTATTTACCTTGGTTTCTAGGCGTAAGTGGAACAATTGTCCATCTTTTAGCCCAGTTTAGATAAACATTTGTCATCCGGGTCTTCATTAATCAAGCATTTGTGACTTATGATTTTGCCTTGCACGATTTTATAAGTTTGATACTGACCAACTTTATTGGTGACTTTATTGATGCCGACCAACATTTTTGGTTGCCTTGTTGATGCCAACAAACTTTGTTGGTAGCTTTAGTATATACCGAGCAACTTTATTAGTGGCTTTTGTAGATACCGACCAACTTTGTTGGTGGTATTTGTTGATGCAGACCCACTTTGTTGGTGTTGGTGTCATAGAACTACTACCATTGATCTACAAGTTCATAACACTACTACTCTAAAAAGAATCAACAAATAATAATTTCCCAAATATTCATGTTCTCATTAATATTGAAATGAACTGAGTACAACACAACTATGTTTACTGATAGTACTCCTTCAAGTGCTTTGCGTTCCATGATTGTTGAATTCTTCCCCTTCCAAAGTCTCAATCCTATATGTGAATGGTTGGATAACTGCAATAACACAATAAGGCCCATGAAAATTATCTTCCAGCTTATTACTTTTCTGAATAACCTTCTTCAAAACGTAATCTCCTTCCTTTAAGTTTCTCGTCATGGCCCTCTTATTGTTGAAACGTGCAGTCGTTTATTGATAGGCTGCATTCCTTAAAGATGCATTTTCATGGACATCTTCCAGCATGTCTAAATCCAACCTTGTCATCAAATCTCTAACTGGGGTATTGAATTTAATAACTCTATGCATAGGTAAACCTAGCTCAACAGGGATTACAACTTCTGTACCAAATGCTAATATATTGGGAGTTTCTCCAGTAGCTGTTCTGGAAGTAGTTCGTTAAGCCCACATGACCGAATGCACTTCATTAATCCAATTTCCTTTTGCATCTTCCAACCTTCTCTCCAGCCCGTTCAACAATGTTCTACTAGTTACCTCTATTTGGCCATTACTTTGAGAAAGGCTGGGAGCAGAGTGGATTTTTTGGACATTGGATTGGGTGCAATAAGCAGTGAATTCTTCATTGTAAAACTGTGTACCATGATCAGTTATAAAAGCATAAGGTAAACCATACATTCATATAAAACTTTTCCAGATGAACTGGTAAACCTTTTCATAAGACATATCATTCAATTGTTTAGCTTCCACCCATTTTGTAAAATAATCAACAGTTACAACTAGGTACACGAACCTTCCTCGAGTGGTTGTTCTATAAATCTGTCAAAATAGTATTTATACTACATTTTTCATGATATTTTCTTAATAAATGTTATAAATTCACTTTTCTAAAGAATCATAAAAAGAATTTTTTCTTCTAGTAAGCACAAATCGACTTTGTATACCCAACAATATTAGATAAACTTGTGTGTGTGAGAGTGTGCATGTGTGTCTGTGCATGTGAGTGTTAGTGTCCATGTGTGTGAGTGTGAGTGTGAGTGTGTGTGTGTGTGTGTGATTATATACATGTGTGTGTGAGGCAGAGGCTAATAGTTAAAGATGTGTGTGCGAGTGAATATTCATGTGTAAGACGGTGAGAAAGACTACCTAAAGGCAGTAAGGGAGGGCAGCGACAACTAGGGTTTATGGTTTGTGTTAAAAGGGGAAAGAACTGAAATGAATAAGAGCGAGAGTGAGTGATACGGGGGTGGGTTTGGGATTAGACTATTCTCTCATTTCCCAAGTCATAAGTCTCTCCATCTGACAAGGCATACTCTAATACCCTTAGATCGCACAAGAAGAACAAATCACACCCGTTGGAACGTTTTACTATTCAAACACCCCTCTCCCATATATATATATAGCTTTTCTATTCTTTGAATTCCCATCAGCCATACATATTCACTTCCTCGTAGTGAATCATGATCTGGTGTGTTGTTCATAGTATATTATATTTTCATATTTTTAATTCTCTTTTGTTTTTGCAATCATGTCAAGTAGGCATATCCACTTATTCATATTAGATTATGATCATGTCTATTGAATATAACATAGCCTTTTCCCATCACTATATTTTCAGCGACCCTGTCACCCATGATTATTCTATGATTTGCAATGGATTGTGATCCGGTGTGCTTCTCACATTTTTTCTATATTTTAAATTAATTTTCTTTTCTTTTATTTATATTTTATTGAACGACTCATCCCCATATTTTCCATTGTGTCGGCGTAACGATTTCTTCTCTAATCTATTTTACTCCACACGCATTGTACACATAAATTTCACTTTTTAGAAAAATGAGAAAATTATCACATCCCATGATAGACCAAAAGGGCGAAATGGGTGCTTAACACCTTCTCCTTCGTTAACTAAGTCCCCAGACCCATGATTTATTTAGTTTTATATGCATTAGTTAGTCTTTGATGTTGTTTCATGGGGGATAGCTACATCGTTTGCTTATTTCGAGAAAAATATGTTTGAAACTCCATTCTTTATAAAAAAATTTACTCGTTGATGTCGGGAAATTTATACCCATAGGAGCCCAAGAATATCGCTCGCGTGGTAGAAAGATGATTTTATTACTTGATCACTGCACACCATTTTTTCGAAAGGAACCCATCAAATCATGGATGGACACAACTGCATCTTGACTAATTATAAACCCAAAAAAACTCCCTAATAAAACCATAACAAAAAATGTCCAACCCGAAATTTCAGCCTTCGCACTGTTGGGAAAATATTCATACGATATTCATGAAAACTGTAAGAAAATATGAAATTGAGCTCCCACACATACGTACATCAATAATCTACAACTTATGTGGGTTGTATTGGTTCAGAAGTGGGTCAGATCGATTTGGACCTACGTTAGATAAATGTGACTTGACCATATTCCTATCTTATTTGCGCTTTTAACTAGTGCGGCCATCGATGAAATCCTTCAAACCTTAAAGCCTATATAACTAAAAATTGGCCCTTCTCCATCACATATAACAAACATATGAATATTAGGAATTTGTTTCTACAAATTTTACGTAACAACCAATATAAATACATGTTTAAGTTCTTCACAAGAATGGTGCAATTAGCCTAATAAGTAATATCAATTAACTTGAATACAATACGGGTTTTTATAGATTATAGCATGCATGATTCATATCTAACAATATCTACCTTATATTTATGTGATTCAAGACTCGATCGAGGGATCCTTTAAAAAGATTATATTGTTTCTTTAATAAAATTAGTGTTGTAATTAAGATTAACTCAATTACGAATTAAGGTTTGATTCTAATTAAGAAAAATCATGTTTCTAATATGATATTATTTGATTAAAACACATTACTATCATTACAACAAAAATTTAAATATATATTCTTTAACACAGTAAATTTTCCTATGAATTGATTGAAAAATCAATCCCTAATTCTCGTAATTCTATAAGTCAAGGCCTTCATGTTCAAGCTACCGCTTCTCAACCTCTTTCTTAGAAACTAGGGTTCTCTCCAATTACCAAATAAAAAAGTTAATCTAAAAGGTTATATTAATATAATAATCAAGAAATTAAGCTTATTCCCAAAAATAAGTCTGATTAAAAAGGCACAAAACATGCTTTAAATGGCCTAAAACTCAGCCCAATTCTTATACTAACCCAACGGGATAAAATCTCACTATAATAAGCTTAAAACAGACTTTATAACCATCATTCAGAGCTACTCAAAGTTTATCATCCTAAATATTTCAATCATCTTATTGCACTAAGTAATATCTTTAAAATTAATTACATAGCCAAATCACGTAGCTTAAATTAAATCTTGATTATTAATTATTTTTATTACGACTTGGTATTACCCACTCCATGATTAGTGGGACCCAATTTTGAGGAAATGTCCATACAGGAAATCTCTGAAACTTATTCCCTAACCATTCTATATGCGAAAATAATTTTAAGTCACTAATTATTTGTCTTAAAAAATTATTATGTTCTCTTTAACATCTAAAGATATAAAATCACACCAACACATAAAGAGATCACCTAATCCATTATATATGTCACCTCAAATCCATATCTCATTATTCTAAGCCAAGTAGACGAGGATGGTCACGTTGGGTTGGACAGGGGCACGTGTACATCCATGCAAATAAGAAAGTACAAGATGAGAAGAGTTTTGGTGACATGATATAAGGATGGATAGTGGCAAAGGATACAATGCTAAAGAATCAAATAAGTTCGAACAAGTTGGCTGGAGAGAATAGAGCTCGTTCGTGAATCGCAGACAAGATGATAATGTCAGAATGGCTGAAAAATCCCATTAATGGAGGGGCTCAGTCCATAGGATAAAAGATCTCATGGACAACCTCATCAAGACAAAATAAATAAATAAATGGGATTTATGCATGAATCGCTTTTTACAGACTTTGTGATTGGATCTCTCCCCCAATGCAAAAATAAATCCACCCATGATAACTCCCAAATATGAAGGGAAATGAGATTCAATATTGCATGTCGAGTATGACCAAGAAACTTGTGATATATTTTGAATAGAAGATGATATACATTTTAAGTATTTTCAAGCACTCTCAGAGGATTTACTCTGATATGGTATCATGGGTTGCCAAGAGGGAATATCTCTGATTTTAAATAATTGGTTGATCTCTTTGCAAATAATTTATTTTTCATTACAAAATCGAGTAAGAGGGTATCTCACTTATTAAGTGTCTATCAATTTGAGGATGTGAGGACAACAAAGCATATTATCGAATTTAATGCTAAAAAGTTAGAAGTAGTGGACTATGATAAGAAACTCTCAATCACAATAGTCATGAGTGGGGTGTTGCATGGAAAGATGCAATGGGCATTAGATAAGGAGCCTCCAAACCATACGAATAATCTCTTTAACTAGGAAGGAAATATCATGAAGGCAGCGAAAGCAATAGCTCCTAAAATGTTCAAACACATGAAATTAGAAGGAGGTAACAGTTCAGGGAGGAAGGAAAAGTAAAAAGAGGAATCAAAGTCGAAGAATGATAGGAGGCTATATTATAAGTTTGACGAGTGTATCCCATAACAATGGGAGTTCACCATATTCTCGATGGGACCTGATGAAATAGTGAAATGAAGTGGAAAAAAAAAATGAAAACACCCACTGGAAGAAGAGGTAAGAACAAACTTAACATGTTCCACAAAGACCATGGGCATAAAACCAAAGATTTCCTAGGTTTGAACGATGAAATTAAGGCCCTCATCAGAAGAGGAAAGTTGAATAAAAATATAGATAAAAATGCCAAGCCAACACCAAGTCGTGACGATTAGAATCTGAGAAGAAGTTAAAGGTTATCATGCATAAAAAATAAAGAGAAGAAAAGAGCTCAAGTGAATAATGATGAGGTAGATCCATACCTCTTGATAAGTACCAAGGAGCTAGTAGAAGAACTCTATGTGATATCTCTCGCATGAAATTGCGTAGCAGGAGCTGATGGACCGGTTGAGAGAAAGGCATACCTTAATGAAGTAAAGCTTGCATAAATAACACAGAGGTCAAAATAGCGGAAGCAACATATCTCTAACATCATAAGGTTGCCAAAAATTGACGGGTAGTATGATTTTCCATAAATGATCTCTCAGCAATGTTGTGCCATCATGAAAAAACACTGGTGATAACCATGATGGTCCACTAATGGAGTGTAAAAACAATTCTAGTGGACAATGGGAGTTTTGAGGATTTTTTATTTTATGATTGGTTTTCAAAACTGAAATTATAAAAAATAAATTTTCAGGACTATCTTCGTCTACTAATTAGATTCTTAGGTAAGAATGTATATTCACTGGGCACAATAGACCTAGAGGCTATTACCATAACAAGGCTGACCTGTAGAACATAGACAATAAGATGCTTTATCTTTGATAAAAAAATTTCATCGGCCTATAATATTTTTGAGAACAGTGGGTTTTAAGAGATTCGAGGTTATCATTTCATCTGTTCATCAATATGTAATGTTTCCCACTAGTTTTGATGTGGTAGTTGTGAAGGGAAACTAGGTTAAAGCACTTTAATGATATTATACCTTAGCTGACGCAGAGAAAAGAAAAAAGTTAACTCAAAGTTATTAAATCAAAACAATGGGCATCTTAAAAGGACATCCTAGATTAGATCGTCCATCAATCCTCTCCTCAAGAAGTAACTCGTGACAACCTACGAGCTAGAAAAAACATTTTTTCTTGGAGCCATGAAGACATGCCTACAATTAATCTAGTCATTATTAGTCACAAACATAACATAACAAATGAAACAAAGTCAGTAAAGTAAATGCGATGGGTATTCTCGGAGGAGAAGAACATGGAGATTCAAGAAGAAGTGGCCAAGTTGAAGAAAGATGATTTCATTAAATATATGCAGTATCCCGACTAGTTAGAAAATGTAGTACCAAAGAAGAAAGAAAAATGGTGAATATGTGTAGACTTCAAAAACGTTAATAAAGCATGAACAAAGGACTTTTATCCTTTTCCTTAAATTGATCAATTAGTGGATGCAACAACTGGCCATGAAGTATTGATATTAATTGAAGCTTATTATCGTTATAACTAGATTAAAATAAAGCTAGATGACAACATAAAGTCCTTTTTCATCACTAATCGAGATACCTTTTGTTATATTGGTATGCCCTTTGGTAAAAAGAATTAGGTGACACGTATCAAAGGATGGTTAACATAGTATTTGATAAGCAGATGATGAAGAATATGGAAGTTTATGTAGATGACATGATAATAAAAAATGTGAGGGAGGATACCAACATCAAAGACCTCGGGAAAACATTTGACTACAGAAATATCTAATGAAGTTAAATCTATCAAAGTTATATTTCAAGTCAAGGCTAGAATATTTTTTAGATAATATTGTTAATCAATGGTCCATAGAGTCCACCCCAGACAAGATCCAGACGTTAATCAATATGTATCCTCCCAAGAGAAAAAAGAATATTAAAAGCTTAACAAGTCAGGTGGAGACTTAAAATAGATTAATATCTAGATCAACCGATAAGTGCCTCCCATTCTTCAAGGTGATTAAAAATAGTTTTGAATAGACGAAAGAATTACAAAGTTCTCCATTAGAACAAAAAAGTACTTAGTATAGGCCCCATTATTGTTATGATCGATCCTAGGGGAAAACCATACATGTATTTAGTTATGTCATAGTCAACAGTTCGCTCTGATCTTATCATAAATGATGAAGGAGCTCAAAAACCAATATACTACACGAGCAAAGCTTTTGTTTTTGTAAACATAAGATATTCTAGGATGGAAAAATTGACCCTAGCTCTAATAGTAGTGTATAGTAATAAGAAGAAGTACTTCTAATCACACTCTATAGTGGTATACACTAATCTCCTACTTCTGAAAACCATCTAAAAATTTGATAAGTTCAGCAGGATAATGGTATGGTCGATAAATCTGTGTAAATACGATAGCACATATAAGCCAAGGATTGCCAATAAAGTCTAAGGCATATTAGATTTTATCACATAATTGTCTTTTTAACAAAAAAGATGATCTGAGAAATCTTTTTTAGTTCTAGTCAACCTCCCCGAAAGCCTAGTAGAGTACTCGTCTGAGTAGAACAAGACATGTTATGGGGAAGAATTTTCAACAAAAGTATTTAAAGACGGATGCCTTGAATAAGTAGGCATTGTGTGGAAGATATCCATGAATGGATAATCATGTAAAAGTGGTAGAGAAATAGGATTAATAATCAACACGAGTGATGGAGCTAATATATAATATGCTCTCAGGTTCAAATTTGAAGCATCCAATAATGAAGTAGAGTACTACACTTTTGTTACTAGATTGGAATTGGTTGTATCACATGGAGTCAAACAGAAAATGGCCCGTATTGATTCACAGTGAGTGGTGAATCGAGTTCTTGGAGAGTATGAAATAAGAGAGGAGAACATGCAAAAATATATGGAAATGGTCAAATTACTAATACCAGATCTGAAAGCGCACCAAATTATCAAAATTCCTAGAAATAAAAATACTAGAGTAGGCACATTAGATTGTCTTGCATCACGGACTGGGGTCGACCCGAGAATAATTATTCCTATATAAATACTAATACAGATGAGAATTAATGTGGAAGAAGTTAACTTTCAGGAGGTGATCATGGGCCTATCCTTGATGGAACCAATTAAACAATACGTGGAGGAAAGTATTATGCCAGCTGATCAGAAGGAAGTAAAAAGACTTCCTTAAAATGATGCCAAGTTTATCATGGAAAATGGAGTGCTATACAAATGAGGTTTTATTATTTCAATGATGAGATTAATTTACCCAGTAGATGTTCCAAAATCGATCAAAGAAATACACGAAATATTATGTGATGCACACACAGCAGGTCGGACACCTATAAAAAAATAACAATAAAAGGATATTGCTGACCCATAATTAGGAAAGACTATGAATAATATAGGAAAAATTGAAAAAAGTAATAGATATTTATAGTGATGCACAAGAGATCGAGAGGTGAGGTGGTGCCAATCACATCACCTTGGCATTATTCCATTTAGAGTATGGATCTCGTCATCCCATTATCGAAGACCAAAGGAAAATTCATGTATATGGTGGTAGTAGTAAATTATTTCACAAATTGGATGGAGGTCGAACCACTCATAGAAATAAGATATGCAAGGGGCTTCAATTTCATATGGAAGAATGTGATATATAGATATGGGGTCCCCGATGCCTTCATTGTCGACGAAGACACCAAATTTGACAATGATGAGTTTAAAACTTTTTTGATAAGGCCAAAATTAGAAATCAACACTCATCACCAACCATCCACAATATAATGGGAAAATATAATTCACAAATCAAACATTACTAGAAGGAATTAAGACAAGGCTAGATTAAACAAAGAAAAATTACACAAATGAACTATAACGTGTGTTGTGGGACTAGAGGACAACGTCGTTAACAACAATAAGATAAACAACATATATCTTGTCTTTTTGTAATATGTACATGATCCTAGTTGAGGTTCGACTTTCAAGCCATATGGTACACAACTTGGATTCCCTTAAGCGTGATTTAGGAAAAAGTTGGATTAGAACTCGTAGATGGGCTAAGGGAGAAAGTAGTGCTCAAGGTAGAAACTTATGAACAACGCAAAAAAAAAATTTATAGCAAAATAGATAAGACAAGTACTCTCAAGGATGGAAACTATGTCTTGAATAATGTAATGCATAAATCTAGAAAGTTAAAATTTTAATTCACAGGTCTTTACTATGTGGATGAAGTCGTACGTACTTATCGAATTGACACTATAAAGGGAGAGTTATTAAAGAATCCTTGGAACTCTAATCATATCAAGAGGAATTATCATTAAAGAACTCTTTTTATTAAGAATGAAGTTGAATGTGATGGTTATTCAAGAGATTTGTACAAATACAATTCATTAATGAGAATGCCTATCACCACAAATTCAATTTCATGATTATCAAAATACTAATGACTTCAATTCAAGAAATGGGAAATAGGCTTCAGTTAAAGACATATCGAGTTCATAATTCATTATGATAAAAATATAAAAAAGATGTTTCGAAAAATATCAATGGTCAGTTCGGCTAAGTCCAACACAATAGTGAAAAGGGCATCTTTAACTTCACCAAATCTTTCAAGGTATGTAGGCTAAATCCAACCCAATTGACCAAAGCACATCTTTAATGGCATTAAAATTTCAAGCTCAGGTAAGAAAAAGCTAACCTACTGACCAATGCACGTCTTTAACTACAAAAAACCTTTGTAAGAGGATGTTTGTTAGTTATAAAAACCTTCAAATATACCTTTTGGATCTAGACAATTAAATAGTCCGTCCCCAGGGACCTAGTAAGTCGAGGTTGTGATGCCAAAGATCTAACAACACAAAACAAGCACTAAAAATACTAGTAAGACCCAAAAAAACATGGATTAAACTTCCAAATTGACTTGGTTCAATCATCCAAACCAAAAATAATTGGAAAATAAAATATAGAAAGTACATGGTGAAAAATATAACCTATTTTCAATGATATTAACTAATGAAAATTTTCTCATTCATATATATATGGTTGCAACATCATATAACCTAAGAAACATAATCCTTGGGAGCCAAATATATGTTTCCTATAGGATGAAGCCTCTCAACTTCAATGTGGCTATCGTCAATTGAGACTGGTTTATACTCATAAACCGGGAGCTCATCCTCAGATAATGACTATGCCTCAGCGATTCTTATGACATCTTCCTCCTACTCCATGGTTTTGGTTTGGTCACCATTTGTTTACCAAGACATCATAATCTTAGTAATATCAGGATGGTGTTTAGCTATCCTCTATTTGAGTTCATCATAGCCCACGAGGAAGTCCATGGTGGTATCATTGATGTATTCTTCATGAGTACTAAAGGCTTTGACAACCTCTTCTCTATCAATTAAAGTAGTAACAATGATAGTAACAAGTTGAACTTTCAAGTCATCAAGTTTATCTTTTTCGGTCTTAAGGCCTTATTATATATTTTACTTCCTATTTAACTTTGTTGAGTTACTTAACCTAAGTCACTATCTGGTCATCAGTCTTTTGTATCTTGGTACGAGTTTTAGTTATGTCGGCCTTATAATTTTAATTTTTTCTTCAACCCCATCTTTGGTGGTCCTCATCTCATCATAAGAATTCATGGCATATTAACCTTTCTCTCTCAAAATTTTTGTGGCCCTATTACCCTGTATAAAGAAGAAATAGAAAAAATTAGTTAAAGGAGAATAGATAAGCTTAAAAGATAATAGTGAAAATTAACAACCTCAGCACACCATTAATCCCTTATGAGAGTAAAAATTCTAAAAATGATCTAGATCTAAATTACTCGTGAACTGAAAGTCGGGGTACAACTCGCATAGCCCAAGATTTCATATCTGTTTCCAATAATTTTGAGGATAATGTTCTTATACCTTTGAAGTTTTGTAAGGTAATTAGAGGGTTAATCTCATAAGGCTCAACGTGACCGTATGCAGATGAAAATATACCCCCTTGTACAGACTTTAGACAAGTAGGCCATTAATGACAATCTTTTTATTTTTTGATTAAACTTGGGCAATTTGGAATCCTTGACAAACAAGTCATCCAAATACCTCTTATTTCTAGTTTGTCTCTCCTCCGATACCTTGATTTAACCTTTTTCTCTACTTTATTCATGTTGTCCTATTCAGTAAGTAATTTTGTTGCCTCGATAATTTTAAGTGAAAGGGGGTGGTCCTTATGCGTGTGTTTCAAATCAAACCAATTTTCACCAAAAATTAACCAAGTTTTAATAAGAACCAAACCAAGTTGTGAAAAACCAATTCTTACTTTAATTTTTTTTATCTTGATTAATCCTAAGCATGCATCGAGTGATTAAACCAAGTAAAGTAAAGTAAAGTAAAGAATACTCACAACACCGGATGTACGAGGAAAAACCCAGGATGGGAAAAAAATTCGAATGACCCAAGATAGACAATCACTATGAATATGGAATTACAACGACAGACAAAGACTCACTCAATGACTCGATCCGCACGGATCTTGATGATCTTCTGATCTTCAACCACTCCGCTGACAGTGCCCACATAGAAACTCCTTCTTCCACGATACATTTCATAGCACACGCGTCCACGTATGTCTCGGTGTCCACTAAATGGCTTTGATACGTCAACAATGTCGAACAAGAAATCCTTCTCTTTTCTTCACCACAAAACCCAGATGTTGAAGTATAGACCAAACCTTCTTGGTGCAGCAATATCACTTAAACATATAATAATGATAAATCGAAATTTTGCAAACTCTAAGGATATGTTTAGGCTTTAAAACCATAGAAAAACAAGTGCAAACAAGTTTCTGGATTGTAAACTGTTTTTCCATAATGCACCCTTAATAATTCTGACGAAACCACGCTTTAAATACAAAAACTTGACCGCCTAGAAAATAGTGTCACTCAAACGAGAATGACGTGTCATTTGCGCTATATGGCAATCTCGCTTGAATGAGCCATCTTGTCATTTGAGCGACGCGCGTGTCGTTTTGACTTTTCTTTTAAAACGTCTCTTCAGAAGAGATCCAAGTCAGTCAAACTCTTTTTCGAGCTTATCAGAATAAAATGTAGTTTAAAACATTTAAAACACTTTTAAAACATTTTAAAACATATTTCCTTATAAAATTACATCCTTATCTTTTATAAAAATAATTCCGAGCACCATTAATTGTACGCATTCATGCCTGTGTGATGTCAGAATGCAATTAAATTCAAGACGAATAAACTTGCACCAATTAAACTTCGAAATGATTAATTTCATCAATACGTCATAGACCAAGTGAGATCGTTCCAAAATAAAATCTCCCTATGACTTATTACAAACACAATTTTGTTCACGGAATTAAGTCAAAATAATACAGTGACTCAATTGGAAATTTATGTCCTTACAAATCTCCACCTTTTACTATTTCGAGACAAAACTAAACTAGTGACATGCCCAATACAGGCCATCAAGCGGTATGATGCCTAAATCCCATCCCATAAACCCAAAGTCAAAAATTACAGGACACGAACTAGAATATGTAGCACTACCAAGCATGAACTATCTGAATGTGATGTAGACTTGAAATCTCGAATCGTTGTCGCAAACCTACACACATGAAATAGACAAACAAATACCCAATAAAGTATGGAGGAACAAATGAAATCAATATATATATATATATATATATATATATATATATCCAAATGAAATCAATATATATATCCAAATGATACAAAAATCCCCCTACATCACATACATCTCTCCCCCTTTTTGTCTGGAATAGACAATCCGGTGAAAAGATAAACCAATCAACAAGTATCTATCATGAAGATATACCAAATAAAAATCGCTAGATAATCATGAAACAAATAGCTAAATATGATCAATAGATGACAAATATGCAGCTAGTAAACAAATTAATAACACAAAGAATATAGCAAACTAATCAGGTGTGATAAACAAGTCATATGCAAAATTCCAATATGAGACGGTAAAAGATGCATATAAACCAATTAGTCAAAAAAGCTTCCAGCATAACCAAAAACATATACAATAATAACCAGGGGACTGCAAATAATAAGAAGAAAAAAATACCAAACTGTCATTCAAACGAGACAGGAACGTCGCTCAAACGAGATGAGGATGTCGCTCGAACGAGACTTCTCACGAAAGAGAGATATCGCTAGAACGACTTCTCACGACAGGCCAAATTTTCACATATTCCCATAAATATCTTATATTTTTGGCCAGTGAAAAAATTTCCAAAAAAATCACACTAGAAGGGCCTGACAACAGTAAAACAGTGCTAAAACAGTAAGTTTTTAACACAAAATGCATAAAAATTAACAATGCGAGTTAAATGCAAACATATTATCGATGCGCTCAAAAATGGAATGGAATGTATGGGCATGAAACTACAACAAATGAGTCACAATTCTAACACATCGAAAAGATAAAGAAGCTCTAATTGATAGAGATAAATCATCAAACTTTATCATAGCCACATGACAATTAAAGTGTAATCTTAATGAACTAAACATACTCCTTGCACACAAATCCAGATTTTTTGATGATTCTATAAACAATTGCATCAAATTGCAATGTTTCAACCTTAGGATTAGTTGTGCAAACCCGTTTAAATTTTATTCAACCAAACTCCCTCATAAACATACTTTTTCAAGATCTCTTGAGGTTTCTAGCATTCTCAACTTAGTGAAAATCTTATTGGCCCTTTTCTTAGCATATTGCTTTTTCTTTTGGGCACTTTTAAACGGTGTCTTTCACAACGAGTTAATTTTGAAATCTCGCAGCCCTTTCTCGTGAATCACTCATGATTTTTTAATTAGGTACCAATACAAATCCTCACGGTAAATGATTCTTACATGCACACTTATCCTTAAGTCTACTTACGCATAGATGACAAGATTGAGATAAGAATGCCTCACCAAATTTAAATATGCAAGAGAAGATAAACATCCATATAAACTCAAGCATGTGTGCAATGATGGCATATATACAAAGTCGACTCAAAATGCATATAAACTTCGAAACGACCCCATATATAAACAATGGTTAAGATCATTCTAAGCATCGATAATAATGACCAAATGTCATAACCACACGGATAATGAAAAGATGTGGGTCCAAGCACACCAATAAGCCACATCAAACATGTAAACTCAAAAACAAAAACCTAAAATATTTTTGGCTTTTCAAACATATTTTGACTCAAATAAAAGAAAAATCTTTTTGGTTTTATAAAAGTTTTCTCAAAAACGAAATCTTTTTGTATTTTTCAATAGGACTCAAACAAATAAAAAACTATAATACAAAATGATACACATGTCCCTACACTAGCAGTGAATATATCATGAAGCAAACTAGCATATGACAAAGACGGCAGCACTATTATCCTTTAGATTTAGCATTGGAAGAATCAAGTGCACCCAAACGAGAATCATGAAGTTTTATTCCTAATGCCACTAAATCCGATTTCCTAACCCAAGTAGGTGAAAAATGATGCATGGGGGTTTGGGGAACTGGGAAAACTTTATTCCTAAACTGCCTAGGAGCTTGTCTAAGGTCATAACAATAATGCCTAAGGTGACCTTTCTAACCACAAAATGTGCAAGTGTAGCGACGGTGGGAGTTATTACCTATATGTGGACGTTTTCTAACCTACCTAGTGTTTCTCACTCTTGCGGGGGGAATAGGAACAATTCTCTCATCAAAACTTATACCTCCCCTATCTCCCTTAATTTGGACGGTGCCTATGATCTTATATAACTTCTCCGGCATAGCCTCCAAATCAAACTTAACTATAGACTAGTCTCTCAATCTCTCCTCCAACTGATGAATTCTAGACTCGAGCAAATTCCTAGACTCTTCAAACTCAAAAATCTCCTATTTCAAAGACTCCATCAAACCACGGAGATTACCTCTCTCTTTCTCCACAAACCCTAGTTTCTCGCTAAACTTCTTTTCTCATGCCGTAAGATCGTCAATCAAACTATCATTATTTTCTTTGTCATGCTCATTCAACTTAGCTTGCAATTTTTCCTTTCCCTTTTTCACCTTAACCGTCTCGGCATAAAACTCATTAAATGGAACATGCAATTCTTTCACATATATCTCCTCTTCGTCACTCTATTCTCCCTCACTAACATGGGATTCATTCAAAAACTCCTGGGAAGTGTCATTCACATGAGAATCTTCGTCTCTCACATGGCATTCCATAAACGCAACAAAGTTACGATCAATGGGGGAACCAATTTCCCTCTTCCGGATCACTATCACTTAAGGTGGCACTATATACAATGGGTTGCTTGCCCTCTTTCTTAAATCTAGTAGGACACTCCTTAACTTTGTGATCGTACCCCTCACACCCAAAACAATTATCCGAATCATCTGTCTTAGGATTCTCATACTTATCCTTGGAGGTGGTATCAACTATATTGTTCTTGAATTTTTCAAATTCCTTAGCATCTTTCAATTTCTCTTGAAACTTTATAAATTTTTTAAATTTCTTTGCCAACAAAGAAACATCCTCCAAATCGGAATCGGAATCCAAAATTTTAATTTCTTCCGTTCGGGTTTTCAAAGCAATACCCTTTTCTTTCTTAGGCACTTGCTTGGTGGTAATCATGTCAATTTCATAGGTTTGTAAGTCACCTACAATTTAATCTAGTTTCGTCGACTCTAACTTACCCAAGGAGTTTAGAATAGTCACTTTCGCATCAAACCTTCTAGGAAATGATCTAAGGATTTTCTTAATGACACGGTTGTTAGGAATTTTCTCACTTAGGTTAAACAACGAGTTGACAATATTGGACAACTTAGCATACAACTCATCAAAAGTCTCACTCTCTAACATCCTAATGGTCTCAAACTGTGTAGTGAGATTTTGAAGTTTTGACTAACCGTGCAAGTGCCCTCGTGAGTGAGTGACAAAATATCCCAAGCTTCTTTTGAAGTTTCACAAGTCATAATTCTATTATATTCTTCAGGTGTGACATGTGAAATAATAATGTGAAGACCCTTAGAATTATATTGTTAAAGTCTATGTTCAGTTTCAGGCCATGACTCGACAGGCTTTAAACTAGTGACCTCACCTATAATAGTGATAGGAGGTGTCCAACCTTTCTCAAATTCTAGACACACACGTCCATCAATAGATTTTCATGAACTTTTCATTCTCATCTTACAATAAGTGTAATTAGTGCCATCAAATATAGGAGTTTAAAAAAAATTGTTATTTCGATAATTCATCTTTGAAAACACAAGGGATCACAAAATAAATAAATTATGTTTTCCAAATATGATACCAATGTGAAAAGGGGTGGTCCTTATGTGTGTGTTTCAAATCAAAGCAGTTTTCACCAAAAATTATCCAACTTTAATAAGGACCAAACCAAGTTGTGAAAAACCAGTTCCTACTTTAAACCAAATTTATCTTGATTCATCCTAAACACGCATCTAGTGATTAAAGCAAGTAAAGTAAAGTAAAGAATACTCACAATGCCATATGTATGACGAAAAACCCAAGACGGAAAAAAACCTCGGACGTCCCAAGCCAGACAATCACTACGAATTTGGAATTATAATGAACAGATAATGACTCACACAACGACTCGATCCCCATGGGTCTTGACGCTCTTCTGATCTTCGACCATTCCTCTCATAGTGCCCACGCAAAAAGTCCTTGTTCCATGCTACTTGTACACAACACACGCCTCCACGTATGTCTCGTTGTCCACCGAATGGCTTTGATACATCTACGAGGTCGAATAACAAGTCCGTCTCTTTTGTTCACCGTAAAACCCAGATGTTCAATTATAGAACAAACCTTCTTGGTGCATAAAGATCACATAAACATATAATAATGAAAACTCCGATCTTTGCAAACTCTAATGATGTGTTTAAGCTTTGAAACCTTAGAAAAACTTGTGCAAACAGGTTTCTGGATGGTATACTGTTTCTCCAGAATGCACCCTTAATAATTCTGACGAAACCACGCTTTAAATACAAAAACTTGACCACCTCAAAAATAGTGTCGCTCGAACGAGATTGACTTGTCGTTCGCGCGACATAGCCATCTCGCCTGAATGAGCCAGCTTGTCATTTAAAAACGCGCGTGTCATTTTGACTTTTCTTTTAAAACGTCTTTTCAAAAGAGATCCAAGTAAGTCAAACTATTTTTTGAGCTTATCAGAATAAAACATAGTTTAAAATATTTTTCCTTATAAAATTACATCCTTATCTTTTATAAAAACAATTATGAGCACCATTAATTATACGCATTCATACATGTGTGATCTCGAAATGCAATTAAATTGAAGACGAAGAAACTTGCACCAATTAAACTTCAGCATGATTAATTCTTTGAAGCTTTACTGCAACGTCTTCAATTTCTTTAATACGTCATAGACCAAGTGGGATCGTGAAAAAGTAAAATCTCCCTATGACATATTACAAACACAATTTTGTTCACAGAATTAAGTCAAAATAGTATAGGGACTCCTCCTTAGATTTTTCTTTCCTTACATTAAGTCATTTTTATTCATCCTTTATCTGGTTAGTAGGAGCCTCCTCCTTGTATTTTTTTAGTAGTTTCCTTCTAGGCCATTTCTTTAAGGTCTTTACCTCGAATTTCTTTAAGTTTTTCTCGAGAAACATTGGTTGGAGCCATGAGAAAGAAGCTTGAATTTGGAGTTGAAGTTGTAAAAATAAATGGAAAAAGTATGTTAACAATCGAGATGATATAAATTACAAAAACACATAAAAATGAAGGACCCTATGAATTTTAAAAATAATTATCAGCGTCTTAAAACGTCCTGATCAACATCTTCATAATTCCATTAACCTAGTAGACATCCATATCAACTTGAACCTCTCCCTCATAACTTTTATTATCATCATAAGATGGCCTTGGTAGCCTATAAGTCTCAATATCAATAGTATTGATGCTAAAATAGATTGTCACGGACCTAAACTTGTTAGGGGATTATACATCGTAAAAATACTTAGGGTTCAAGGTGAAAACTTTCCTAATCAGCTTTATCGGCCTTTTATCCAATGATGGGACTTTATTTTCAACTAAATCTAGAAAGTAACAACACATGGGAATGTTGATTCCTCTTTCTGGGTTATTGAGAAATAACTCCCACACTCCAGAGATATAAAAGAATTTGGTTTCCAATTATGGTTTCTACTTTGGGTGACTTCGAATTTTTTGGTGTTAGAGTTCAGAAGATAAAAATAGTAGTACTTAGGGGTGTTAATATTATCCTTTAGACCATATACAAACCATAATATATCCCCGTTAGAATGAAACCCCCCATATTTATTCTGATATGGCGTAGATTTAATTATAAATCTATATGCATTGCGAGTAAGTTGTGTAAGGGACACTCTATATCCCTTTAATATGGATCTTATTGAGGTATGGATGGGTAGTCGGACTCTTACTTGGATGGGCCAAAGGAGAAAGCAAACATCGTTATAATTTCTCCAATTATAACCCCTTATTTTGGGTCTTGTATTATAGTGATCAAACTTAGTGGTATAAAGTACAAAATCCTGAGCTCAGCCAGATCAACTTCTCCGATGTCACTTATGTACCATCTAATATCTGAGGTAGAAGGACCGTAAAAGGATGTAGAAAAATCTTTGAAGTTGACCTCCTCAACAGGTTAATGGGTGAGGTGGGAGTCGAATGGTTATCCATCAAAGCCTTCTCTTCATTGTTTAGTTGATTAGAAGAAGTCGTGTTATTAGTGTTATCACAATTTCTCCACACAAATTTGTGGTTTGTACCATCAAAACTCTCTGAGGTGTGATATTCTGACGTGATACTCAACATAGGGGCTTGGGTGATGAAAAATAAGAAGAATAAAAGTTTGGGATTAAATTTAGGCTCGTTGGATCGTCCTTGACTCTAAGGAACTTGAGTGGGATTGGAAACCTCTCAACAAAATCTCCGAGGAAAATCATTTTTAATCAGTAATGTGTTTTATGATTTTCATAGCTTCACTCATAAAATACACCCTCACTTAACCTTTGAAATGGAAAACCAGATAAATGAAAAACACTAAGTAGAAAACCATTAACTCAACACAAATCCAAAATGAAAGAACAAAAAAAGACTATATAAAGAAAGTGCAAAGAGCACCAAATGTTAGAAACAAAATTCAAGGTGAGATGTATAAATCTCAAAATGAGTTGACTCATGATCTCTCTCTGAAGAAAGATTGAACACAAAATTTGAAAATACCATAAGTTGGTTTGCTAATATTTTTTATGGGAAAAAATATCTAGTAAATGTTCATGTTAAAAACCAGTCGTATTGTCATCATGTTGCAAACTAAATCGGTTGAAAATTTCCTCAATGAATTTACAAGTCATTCTGCTCGAACGGTCGAGTAGACTAATTGTTAATCTATAAACAAAATATAAAAACCTATGAACATTTCTATAAAACTTCACTCATTTCTTTTCTGTATACTTCTTTTGAAGATTAAGATCTATAGTCCTGAGCAAAGTGTTGGGGGGTTTATTATACCATATTTATACCGAAAATCATGACCCGAAAATAAGTAAGTTAAATCATTTAATAAAGTAAGATCTCATCCCCAACCAAGTAGATATACAAATGGATGACCTTGACTCAACATAGTATCTCATCCAGAGGTAATATAGTGTCCTCATTTTCACCTGATTGACCCAGATCGTTGCCATCAAGGCTACTGACAGAATATAACTTTGATAGCATTATTAACAACTAGCTAGTATCATGGGAGTGGCATCATCGTCCCTAAACATGTGTAAGGAGATTTCTTAACGGGTCAAACATTAAACCATTCTACATCAAAAAGGGTTTAAACCCTTAAAACCCCAAAACGACTCGTTTACCCAATTATGAGTTACTTTTACCTCTAAAATTACCCGAAACTCAATTTCGACAATCAGACACTCTGTTCCGACTATCTCGGACATTCCGAGACTCATGGTTCAGTCGAAATTTTCATCCGAGGTACTTGACCGCAAATCACTATTCTAACCCATAATAAATAAATGCGGTCTTCTACTCAAAATCTTACCTCTTTTATCGCAATACTCCACGGCGACATATAATTAAATTATAGCGACCTATATAGTCCCAAAAGAAATTACAATACCCATCGAAAATCATTAAATCCTCGAAAATCCCAAAAATTACTATTTCCAGAAATTATCCAAATTCCAAATTATGCTTAATTATAGAATTTAATTGTCTCCAAAAGGGCGGGTTATTACATGAGACTCTACTATAGTGTTGTCAAAAAACTCTTGCGTTCCTCCTTTTTCTGGTTTCAAGAATGTTGTGCTTGAAATTGGTACCTGAACATAGGCTCAACATAGAAAAGAATTAATACAAATTGGTACCTGAACATAGGCTCAACATAAACTAAAATGACGTTTTGTTTGTACCCATTTACCTGATTCCTTCATAATTATAACCCCCAAACAATAGATCTGTAACAAAAATACACATGTTGTAAAACCCCAAAATCAGTTTTCTTCATAAAAACCCACTTCATCAACTTTCCTTCAGTTGATTTTTACAAAACTCAAGTTCTCTTTCTACCTTGGATGAGCACAAACTAAAATAAACACTATGATACAAAGCAAACCCAAAAAAATCATTTGTGAGGTTACCTCATGCAATTAAAGTCTGTCATAAGTAGAAAATTAGTTTAAATACCATTAACCACATGAAAACTCCATTCCAAAAGCCCTAATGAAACGGATTTACGAAAACATATACCAAAACAACAAAAACCCCAAATATATATCGAGAAAACCCTAAGAAGGCAGATCTACATAAGAAAATTACAAAATCAAGCCATATTTTCAGATCGAAACCACTTCAAACCCAAAATCGAAACCCCACTATTCACAGCAGAATGAAAATAATGAAAATCGAAACCACTTCAAACCGTGTTGTACCTGGAGACATTGAGGTGGGTTTTGTTTTGGCTTATCGATGAGAGAACGGAGAAAAAGCGAAGAATGACAGAAATGTTTGTCCTTGAGCTCAGTTGACGTTCATCCTTGAGCTCTTGCAGTGGGTTAGAGAGAAAAATAGGAGAGAATTGAGATTCATTGAAAAGTAGTCAATGAAATCATGTAACCTTTTTCTTTTTTGTTGTGTTACGAAAGCCCTCGTATTTGAATAAAAGTAAAAAATTAAGGAGTAAAATAAGGGGGAAAGTAAATTTTTGTGGGATAAAATTGTAATCATAGTTAAAGTATAAAATAAGGTGTAGGGAGATACGTAATATTAATGTGTAAATGTTGATCTCACCCTTCATTTCATGCCTTGGTGGCTCAATCACAACCCCTGATTGTGTTATCTACTTATGGAATAGTGAAAACCCTTTGCTCCTTATATATATGTATATATATATATATATATATATATATGTATATATATGAGTTATTAGCATCTAGGTGCTAAGGACTAAACTTCTCCCAATCCTCAATATTGCACCGCGTTTTGTGCATGGGACGTCTCACAAGAGAAATCCGAACAAGGAACCCTCCGATACACTACTCCTTGGCAGTATTGATTATCAAGATTCATTATGACCTCGATGCATGATACATATAACCCAAATTCTTATATAATGTGATTTTAATAGTTAATCTCAATTCTCAACAGTGCACGGCGTTTCGTGCGTGGGATATCTTGTAAGAAGAATCCAAACAAGGAACCCCCCAATACGCTACTCCTGGAACGGTCAATCGTTGAGATATACTAATATATAAATATGATCACTAAGGACTAACTTCTCCTCACTCCCAACATTGCATTGCGTTTTGTTCTTGGGACGTCTCGCAAGCGAAATCCAAAGAAGGAACCCCCCGATACGCTACTCATTGGCAATGTTGGTTGTTGAGGTCCATTATGCCCTCGATACCCAAAGTACTATACATATACTCATATAATTAACTACTCTTCATTTTCTCATAATTGATTCTTCATAATTTAAGTCCGAATAAAATCTCTCGGAATGAGATTCAAGCAATTTTCTTATGGCTCTTTACTCTAGAGACAAAAATGATATCACATAATCATATGCAATTAATATACTATTAACACAAGTATAATAATAACCATCCCAGCGAGCTATAACTCAAGGATGCAGGTTCTCAATGCTATCATCTTCCAGGAATTACTCACTTTATCCAAGGTTACCATATATCAGACTATTATCACACCACCATGGTAAAACAATAAATCAAAACGTATGGGAAGCGGTCATAGTTCCTCCCTGGCAATGAGACGAAACATACCCACCACGTCTCACAATTAATAAAAATAATCACTCAATAATAAATGGACGCTATGACCTGGGGACTAGACGCACCCTGCTCCTTAAGCCAGGGGCCTCACCCACATCGCGCAACTTCCCATCATAGCATAGAGGGGGTATGCTTGACTTATATATAAATATCTATCTATATATATATATATATATATATATATATATATATATATATATATATATATATATATATATATATATATATCATTCACCGCATCATATAAATGTATACCATCATACAAGGTATATATATATATATCTCATTATTTAGATACTCTTATTACGCTCCTAGGCGTGAATGAAATAATATCCTTTATTAGTATATTTTACTCTCGATATACTATTCTTCAACAACTCACATAACTTCCCCACTCAGTATACACCGTATTATTTCTCACTTGAAATTCACGCATCACTTCTGTTTGTAAGAATCATCACTCAATTCTATTTACGTTGAGTATATTCTCTATATCCTAATGCAGCTCGATCAACATTTATCATTTATATGAAACATATCCCAATTCAATTTATGTTAAGGATATTTTCTATATCCGAATGCACATCAATCAACATCTATTATACTTAATCCATAATATAGTTCAATCAATATTATGAACCTTTAAAGTAATCCCATTTGTGATTTAATTCTAAAATCCATTATCACTAAGCGCATCCTAACTCTATCTTATAAATGCATAATTATCTCCACACATAATTCTCAATGATAGTGGGCTTCCCCACTTTGTCGATACAATACTTTCTAATCGGTATTCTTTTCGAATTAAGTCAATATGACTCCAATAATTTATCATAAGGGAAACTCCCTAATAGTCTCCAAAATACACTTCTCATAACTCCTATAGAGGTTCCCAAATGACAAACTGAAACAAAATGGGATGAAACTCACCTTAGAAAAACATCCCAAAATTTCCCTGTTTCCGAATTGATTCACTCCATCCGAATCGATTCGGCCCCAACAGCGAATCGATTCGGTATGTTCAGTAAGCTACGAAATGGTTTGATTTTCTTAAAACCCAAAATTCCAAAAAATCATTTTAATCATCTTCTAAACCCTCCTCATCAGTCCAAACATATATATAACAATAAAATTCATCGTAGAACTCATCCCAACTATTTTATAACCTTCAATCCATATATATACATATCAAATCTAAGATTTTACCCAGAATCTTGGTTTTTAACATTTTATCCCAAAATTCACAATTTTTATCCACAAATCATGAAATAAATGATACACAACATTTATTTAGCAAGTTTAATCACTTGCCTCAAATTTGTAGAGTTTGAATCTTCCTCGAGATCGCGTAATGGTCGGAAATACCACTTTTTTCCCTCTTTCTCTTCTTCTTCTTTTCTTCTTCCCTTTATTTCTCTCTTTCTTTCTCTTTTTCTCTAAGGAGATTTCTATCTCCCGTAGGCTTTTTAAGCGTTATCTCCAAAATACACAACTTTAAATGATAATACACACTTTAAATGACTCGATCACTTTAATTCGAGCCAAACGAACTTAAAATATTTTGAAACCCAAATAAGCCCCAAGTACAGTCATTTCGACTATCTCGACCGTTCCGAAAACAACCGCACCCTCAGAATCATCATTCGAATCACTTTCTTACATCTTCAAATTTTGACCTCAATGCCAATTTACTTATTCTCCAATTAAATTAATATTTATTTGTCCCAAAAATAAATAAATTATTGTCCCAAAAATCTCAGGGTATTACAACCTGTAGAAAAATAATTCAACAATGAGGATTAAATCTAGTAAGTCTTCAGTGATTGAGAATATAACTACATTTGGGCGATCATAATAATAACAAATCTTCCTCCTATTTTAAGTGTATTTTAATATATTTACGTTATCCAACCCAAACAACTTAAATAAGCACGTGATTACACTCAACCTGTATGAGGAACATGTGATATAATTTAATCTTTTAAGGAAATATTCTTTACTTTAATAACATTAAGTTTGTCTACTAAAGTAGGCATCTCTTACTCTACAATAATCTTCTACATTAATGTAATTCACATACCTACCACTTTTCTCTTATGTTACTATCTCAAACTATGATCCTTAAAGTACATATGTAATAAATTAGTTTCTAGTGTTCTTAAGTCACAATTGAGCGTACATCTCTCTGGTATATCTTACAGTATTATTCTTGAGTCATAATCTCAAGTGTATGATTCTCTGGTATAAAATATAATCCAGTCCAATAATATAAAGGTAAAATATATATGAGTATCACATAATCCATAATACCCGTGAATATTCACACCTCTCATTCAATCACTTGGGCTATGCTCTAGCCCTCAAATATTTATTAAATGACTCGTGTGTACTCCATCAAATATATATGATGGAGTAATAATTTTCCTTTTATTAAATCACTTGGGAGTACTATGTATACTTACTGGGAATCCAAACCTTATAATCTCAAAGTATTAATAAAAGGAAAATCATTACTCCATCACACCAAACATATGGCCTCCATACGTAAGGTTGTATGTGAGGATCCTCCCATTAGTCCCACTCAGGAAATAAGAACTTTAGCATGTTGGATCGGGGTAAATAGGAAATATGTAGAGTCTAGAAGTGATCAACATCGTATACTCCGCAACAAATCCCTCACAGTATATCCCCCTTGATAACACATACACACTCTAGATATGATTGGGCATGAAACCATTAAAGAAGCATAAACTAACAAGAACAAACCATACTTAAATGGGGTACAAATAATGTCTCTTTGATAACAAGTTAATGATAATTTTATCTATAATTGTCCATACAGAATGCTAGCTCGATCTCCTAACGTTTCCAAAATCTAGGTATCATCTCACCTAGTATTCATACCGATTATTGTATAATAACAACAACCCTATTTGATGGGTTATAAGCATGTTATAGACTACCGTAGGATAAACAAAACCACCAAGTGTCTCTAGATATCTTAAATTATCATAATAATCGGCATGAACCTCAAGGACCTTAAACTAAATAGCATCTCAAATCTATTACTAACATAATTATTCCAAACCAGCCACTATCTTAGTTGATGGGTCATAGTTATATTCTTACTTCATACCCAATAAACCATATCACTAAATGTTACCCATCTCAACAAAATTCAAATAAAATCTTATTATATTTCAAAGAGGTCTTTATACTAAAACATATTGTCTATATACTCACATGAATTCATTAGGAACCCAAGAAGACTCCCGAACCAAAACCCTAATAAAAAATGACAAACCTAAGATTTCGGCCCTGTTTAATGTTGGGGAATTAGTCATGAAAACTCTAAATAAAACAACACCCATACATTCTTAATTCAGTTGTCTACATCATACATGGGTTGGATTGATCTATAATTAGGTTGGATCGTTATATACTTAGGTTGGATCGATCCCATAGTCCTGGATTCCTTTATTCTTTAGCATTTTAACTAATACATCCATGGATGAAAACCTTTAAACCTAAAGCGTCTATAACCCCAAATTTCCCATTCTCCATCATACACAACAAACATATGAATACTAGGAATACAATGTTTAGATAATTAACAACAAATATAAAGATCTAATCTCAAAATAATAATAATAATAATTAAACCCTTGGCTTATGTAATTAACAAAAGGGGTGAAACTAGTCTATGAGTTAACATCAATTAATGAATACAATATGGGTTTGACGGATTAAAGCATGTAGGATTCATATATAACAATATATAAGTCATATTATAATTATTCAATTCTAAAATGAGTGATTCTTTAAAACCATTACACGAGTTATTTGATACAAAATTAGTGTCCAATATTAAATTAATCTTAATTACAAATTAATTGTTGATTATGATCAATATCATATTTCTATTGTGATCTCATATGATTAAAACACATTACTATCATGATAAGGAAAATCTAACTATATTATTAAATATAGTAAACTTGCCTAAGGATTGATTAAAGATCAGTCCTCAGTTTTCCTAATTCGCTAATCTTAAACCTTCATCTTTAGGCTAGGTTTCTCTACCTCTTCCTTAAAAACTCGGGTTCTCCCAAGTATGTACTATGATAAATAATTGAACCAAAAATGTTATATTCAAATAGTTATAACTAAATTAATCCTGGGACCAAACATTGGTCCAACGAAAAGTAAAACTCGGTCCAATCCATATACTAACCCAATTGGAAAAAACCTCACTATAATAGGCTCAAAACAGGCTTTTTAATCATTGTACTAACCTACTCTAAAGTAAAAATCATAACAAAGTCAATAATCTTATTATGTTATGTAACTATATTATTAAATTAATTACATAGCTAAAACAAGCAATAAAAATGAAATCTTAATTATTAACTAATTTATTTTCAACTCGGTATTATAAGAGTCTACATGATGGTCGGTTGGACCTGATATCGAGGGAAAAATCCAAACAAGGAAATATCCTACACCTATTACCTCACCATTCCATAGGAAGGGATAATAGTGCACTTTGATTTTTTTTTCTCTTAAAGAACTATTTTGCGCTCACTAATATCTAAAAAATACAATCATATCAACACATAAAGCAATCACGTAATGAATCATGTGTGAAATCTCTAAGACATATCTCAATGTACGAAATGACATATAAAAAATATATCATCTCAAATCATAAAATGACATACCACATGTCTTATGCAAATAAAACTTCATCACAAACCAATAATGAATTTAAAATTTAACTCACCTACTAAAAAAATACGGGGTGTTCTAACTTAGGTAAAAAGTTCTTCAAGAAAATATATATAACGGAAAAACCTCTTTGAAAAAAATTATTGTTTCATTAAATGTGTTTCATGAGTTAGAGTTTGGACTTATTTAGAAATTTAAGACATATGCCTTCTCAGGTTGCTTCTGGTATCTTCCCAACTACATTTTCGCGTGAAAGTCTTTTGTTAGATGAGAACTTGACTAGAGTTTTCACTACTATTACCACTACTTGGCTTCGCCAAATCATTGCAATAGTAAATAATATTGCCATTGTAGTGATGATATAGTGAAGGTATTCAAACTAGCAAAAAAATTGTTCCAAGTTTTATTACACAAATATATTCCTCCACGATAAAAAGAGGATTATTTATTATGGATTGAAGAATACATTGGTTGTGACCAAAATTGATGGCGATTACGAATAATGATCGAGGTGTTAATGACCTCCTGTTGGTGGAAAATAAGGTATAAAGGCGCATTACAAGAGAGATATGCATTAGGTGTTGTAAGACGTGGTTTCCCTAGATAAGCCCTACCTCATTCTATTCACCGGAGTATTTTTTATTGTTGGTTTTTCCTTGTATTCCTTGGTGTTTCACTTTATTATTTACCTTTCCTCACATAGATTAAGTCACCTAATATTGAAGATAAATTTTGATGTTATATACTTGTTAAATGATTTATCGCATAGATCTTAGACTCTATCAACTTTAAGCTTAACATGTTTTATAGGAAAACCTTTTCCTTTTATTGACAAATAATTTATAATAGGGTATCCTTTGTCCATCTTGGTTTTGAGCAGACATGCTCTGAGGACTTTTTTCTTAAAACAATGCATGTCATTTATTTAATATTAAAGTTTTGTTAAGTTCATTTTGAAAGAGAATTACGTTTGTGTGAATGCTTGATGATCATTTTTAATATGTCATGTTCATGTCGATCAGTTTAACTTCATAGGAATTTTGGTGAGATGGATTTCTATTAGTCATAAAATATCGAAATTACATTTCTAGTTCAATTGAAGAGTTCACTGTCTAGATGTGAAGTTGATATCCCATTCTTAAATATGCAAATACAATTTTGGTAGATTATCATGACTATGGAAACTTGTCTGATGCTTCATGAACTTATTTAATAGTTCAAAGAAGATCGTACTAGAACATTAGTAATGTAATGAACTATATCACATATAATATTCAATTATAGGTTTTAAGTAGATTATAGTTTCACAATCCCTTAACATTTGAAAATGGTCCATATATTCTCAATCCCGATAATTTTAAGGGGTAGAATGTACTCAAAATTATTTCTTTTATTATTATGAATGTGATTTAATTTATTGAATTTATATTTGCACAAGTTGGTCAATCACTTTTCTGCATGTTTCAGATAATGATCCTGAGGATCCGTGTTTGGGAAATATCTTGGATTGCGGGAGCCCTTGATAATTTTATACGTTTTGATTCCACCAGTAAACTAGATCAATGAATTATTTTATAATACGATAGAATATTGAAATGTTAAGATTGATATTAATGAATAAATAAGATTATGGTAAAAACAAAGAAGTGGAAAATTGAACTTCACTAAGCATGAATTTCATTCTTTAAGAGAGGAATTATATTAGGCCCTATTTAACATTACAATTAAGGCCACTTAATTCGATTAATTATGAGATAATTAAATTGCATTGAAATTTTAATTATTTCTTGTAATTAGTTATAAATTACGAAGAAAATAAATTACGGCGTTGTAATTTGGGAATTCCTTGTTCTTCTTAGAAGATAATTTAATTATTTAGAACTGGGTCCCAAATATACACCTTGTTAAATAAATAAGCTTTTAAGTCTCTCATTACTCTTAACAAATTTAGTCAGTAAAAGAGATTATTGGATCATGAATCTCATTTAAACCCAGAAGAAACCTTCATTTGATGTCAAATTCCTCACTCGGATCCCTCATTCAAAGCTTTGATTTAAATTAGGGAATCACTTGTTCTAGGGAGGGCACTAATCTGGGAATCATGTCGTACTCAAGGTGTTTTATGATCATAACAATAAATAACCCCTAAAACATGATCTCCTAGGTAACGGGGCACTTACACTCATTTTTATAAATACAGTACATAGAGATAAATAAAGAGAGAGAGAGAGAGAGATACAGAGAGAGAGAAATTCACTAAAGTCAAAGTTATGAAAGAGAGACATACATAACGAGAAAATGATATAAGAAAGAGAAGAGCCTTATCAAGAGCTTCAAGATACTAATTTGAAGAGGTGAACAACATTTTTTTCTTACTTGGTAGCACTATAAACCAAAAAATCCAAGTATTCTTGACATATTCTTGAAATACTAACCTCTACAACACCCTCAATTTTCACATATGTATTTTTAATATAAATTTGAACCTCAAGTTTATTTCTTTCGTTCGCCAAATTCTATTTATACAATTGCCCCTAAATTTATGCACGAGATTATAATTATCTATATGTACCGACACACACACACAAACACACAATAAGTGTGAGTGTGTGTGTGTGTATACATGACCCCAAAAATATATATTACTATCAATAAATAAAAACTTGAATGAATTCATATGTACAATTTTTTTTTCAAGCGCATTGCCTTAAAATTAACACGATACCCATGTAAATTGTGTCGCATTGTGTTGTAAATATTGTTTATAAGACGAAAATAATTTTAAGTAAAAGAAATTTTTTTGTACAACTAGTCAATAATTTTTTTACAAAAAATAGGAGGGAATGTGAAGAATTTAGGAGGGGGAGATGGAGAAAGAGGAGTGTATGGGGGGGGGGGGGGGGGAGGGGGGGGGGGAGTGTGTGGATGTGGAAATAAAAGATTATCGTGAATAAAATTAGTGTGGGGAGGAGTGAATACAATAAATAATATTTTGTTTAATAAAAGGATAAAGATGTGTTGGATGCGGGGTAAATGGATCAGGAGGTATATAATAAAAACATAAAAAAGAAAGAATGGTGATGAGTATGTTTGTGAAAAGATAATAAAGAAAGGAAAGATGAAGCATGGGTGCATGATTGTATAATAAGAGGGGGTTGACTATCTTCTCTTCATTTTAAGAAAGAGAGAGGATGAAATGATACAAACTTGTGTATAACAAAAGGGCGTTGACTACCCTCTCTTCATTTTATTAGTTACCAAAACTTAAAATTAATTAATTAGAGGTTTAAGATAATAATAATAATAATAATAATAATAATAATAATAATAATAATAATAAAAATAATAATAATAATAATAAGAAGAAGAAGAAGAAGAAGAAGAAGAAAAAGAAGAACAAAAACAACAATAACAACAACACAAACAACAACAACAACAACAACAACAACAATAATAATAATAATAATAATAATAATAATAATAATAATAATAATAATAATAATAATAATAATAATAATAATAGTAATAATAATAATAATAATAATAATAATAATAATAATAATAATAATAATAATAATAATAATAATAATAATAATAATAATAATAATAATGTGACAACCTACTCACCAAAATATGGGGTGGCCAGCCCGATACTCCAATATAACAGGAATCATGGATGGAATCATTCTCCGCACCACAACAAAATAAAAAGTATATAGGATAACCACTCAATATTTAAGAAAAAAACGGGTTGCCAAAAATTTTCGTTTTAAAGTTAAGGAAGAAATTTAAACAACCCAATTTAAAAAGAAAGTGGAAACCCCGAAGAAATTATATTACATACACATCAAATATACAGTAAGGGACCGAATATGCTGTCGGTCAACAGACTCATACAATAATACTAAACAAGTTCAGTAAAGTACATTATACATTACATTTGACAATTACAAAAGATTGGGCCTCACGCCCGAGTAAATGACTCGATCATAACTAGAGTACAAAAATGACAACGTCTATACCATGTATACCTTAATATCCGCAAGTTATCACGGCTCCCCAAAGACATCGGAATAGGAAAGTCAGAACGGGTGTCCTTGCGGTGGAGCACCTGAGCAGATGTAAGATACATGCACGATAAGAAATATGAACGGGTCAGGGCCCGGTTTTATATGATCACCAGGTTAATAAAGAGTATGACAGTTATCAACGGTAAATCACGACTAACAGGAATAGAAATCTACCTACACAATTTAATGCATAAGCTAAGACAATATAATTAATCAAAAGTTTAATTCAGTTATGCAAGAAACTAAGGATGATTAACATTAATTAAAAGCTTCCATCATGAACACTGTTTCATTTCCTAGTTCCATTCCTTATCAGGAAAATAAAATTACAATTATAAGCTCTTTGTGGCTTTTATTTTAATCATATGCTCTTTGTGGCATTCCATTCCTTAACAGGAATATAATCATTATCATATGCCCTTTATGGCATTTATCATACATCAAGTTCCACTTGATTAAGAATTGTTATATTCATATACATATAACGATTCTACGGCCGCCCCTCCGAGTTTTCCACTGGGCGCGCTCCTAAATGACTATCATCTTACAGGGCCTATCAAACAAAATAACCTGGGCACCAAAAACGTAAGACGTCGGGAAGCGGCCATATGCCTGCGGGAGAGTCATGACCACACCCAGAATCACCTCACCAACGCAGAAACATACAATAATCGCTCATATGGCCTAGGACTATATCCACCCTTCATTCATTAGCCAGGGGGCATCACTTGGCGCGCGAACTTCCCTTATGATAGCATTTAGAGAAGTGTGTTTAAGTAAATTATCATTTACCATATCCATGATTAAGTAAATTATCATTTAACGTAATCGTTACCATTTCCATTTCATTTTCATTTACCCTTTTTCATGTGTATGTTTCATCTTATTCGAAACCATAATCATTTACATTTTGTAAATAATTCGCATTTTATCCAGAGCCATACATAATTCATACCGTCATTACAACCTCAAAGAATAAGTAAACTCCCACTTTAATTCTCCCAACACCCTTTTGTGGTGTTATACTATTAACCATCAAGACTAACATAGCTCAATTGAGCTTCTAAGGTCTCCCAAACATAACACTACAACTCCTAGTTTCATAACAATCAACTAGAAGAAATGAATGCCCTAACATCAATTGGCATATCCCCGAAAAAGCCCTCACATAACGCATTTCTAATGTAGGGTAGTTAACTAACTCATTTAGGACTCCAGGACTCTAAGTTTACTTCATACAAGAAGGTTCCTAGGTCCTAAGACTAAAGAAAAGAATAAAAATTGAGTTAGAAAAACAACACAAAAACAGCCTGATTCCGAATCGATTCACCCAAGGACCGAATAGATTTGCCCCAGGCAGCAAATCGATTCACGCAAAATCAAATCGATTCAAATGACAAAACCAACATTCTGCAATTGGCTGAATCGGTTCTGCCTAACTCGAATCGATTCGGGTTTTGTAGACCTATGAGCTGACCCCTTAGCGAATCGATTCGCCCCTGCGAATTTGCTAAGAATGGCTTACGGGTTATAAACCCTAGTTTTTCCCCAAAGATTAAATCACTACCATTTTTACGCACATCCGACATCATTAATCTACCCTAAATCAACCTACATGATTATTAACTACCATAACCCACAATTTCATCATCATAAACTAAGATTAAGGTTGAAACACCATAAATTTCATTTTTGATCCATAAATGCTAATACACAACTATCACAAAATTTACTCACCTTAAATCATATATTAGCAAGTGGAAAACTTGCCTTGAGGTTGGAATTTCATATTTCTTCTTGGTAGCAACAATCCAAGCTTCAATCTCTCTCTTTTCTTATTTTTCTCCTCTTTTCTCCAAAGTTCTCTTCCTCTCTCTTTCTCTCTATGTTTAAGACATATAATAGGGAAATTAGGGAATTTAGAAGACTAAAAATAGGGACTTAAGTCTAAACTTCCCAACTTAAATCGTTAATACCACATTAAAATGACTCCCAAATACGCATTTAAGTTAAAACCAGTCAAAAGTGCTCGGAACCTAAAAATACAATATGGCACTTATTTTGACTGTCTCGCACATTTCGGGACTAACTATGCCCTCTAAAATGGCATCCGGTAATTTTATAATTCATTTTAAGTTCTGATTTCATTTAAATGATAATTTCATTTAAAACACATGACACTATAAAACACGCAACATGATGATATTTACTTACACATACAGTAAGTATGCAACAATCTAGTAAATATTAACTTTCAACTCATTCAATTAACATTTACTCCCGTTCCAACATTTTATATAATTACTTCATGCGATGAATTAATATAAAATGAGTCTCCTAAAAGTGAGGGTAGTTACATACTCCCCCCTTATGAGGGAATTTTGCCCTCAAAATTCAGGCGTACCCTTAAACGCATAAAGGGTATACTATCCTACACTATCATTCTATCACTCTTCACAAACCCCTAAATATTGTGGCATCCCAGGTGGACTCAGACTAGGGTCATCACTATCGATCTGAATTTACATTTTTCGTGCTCTAACATGGCCCAAAGCATTCCTCACGAACTATCGATCCTATCTTCCTACGGCGAAAGACAATACCCACATAACTCGGCGCAAATAGCCTTGCTTCCTGAATCATGTTACATCCCCCCTCGGGGATATCTACACCAACGATAATTAGCTAAACCCCAACACTACTTTACTTCTCTTCGCATAGGCGTAGCTCTTTAAAGTATACGACTCAATAAGTCCAATCTTTAAAGAAATATTCTGGGACCACTCGTAGTCCAATAAGCATATTTTTCCCTGGTTCATCCAACGAGTATGCGAATTATTCCATTGGCGACACAAGGCCACTCACGGTGCCATACCTTTGAAAATGATCTGAATTATTGTACATGAATTTTCCATCCATACTAGCTGCTGATCCCCTCCATCCCTTTAGCCTAAGGCGCACGTTCAAGATATGCCCTTTGGCATTAGGTTAACTTCCTCCATTCGTTCATCCTCTTTAGGGTGGTAAGATATACTCCATTTCCATACGGTTCCCATTACTTCCTGAAAACTTTACCCAACCTTTGACATGAATATCTAGTCTCGGTCCACAACTATTTTGATAGGCACTTCATACGGTTCTACTACTCCTCCGTAAAGAGAGGGACGTACTCCTCTACATATGGTCCGCCCATAAAGGCCGGAGAAGTAACGATTTGGTCAAATGATTAGCAATTTTCTCAAATGGGATCATGACCAGTTCGGTGCCGAAAATTCATTAAGACTTCTATGAATATACCCTTCTTAGTTCCACCAATACTCTACTTCACACGAGTAGGTGAATATAGTTAGTCACAGACATGAATGCTCTTGTTACCAAGTCTTCCTAGTTGTGCTTGATTTACTTGTCTTTCCATGCCATTATAAATTTTCTGACGGTTTTTCTACCTAACGCATTTACTACCCCAATCGCATTTCCTTAGCAAAAGGGACTGTCCAATTGATAGTCCTTTATGAACTCCATACACCAACTCTATTCTTCCCATAATAAATTGCAATAACTTGTTGCTCGCAAGAAAGACCAAATTTCCTACCCAGGAAGTAGTGCCTCCATTACTTTAAGGTGATTACTACCAAAATGAATTATAAATCAAGCATGGGATAATACTTCCCCCAAGGTTCATGTTTGGGAGGTGCATAAACAATGGGTCCATGCTCCAGTATTATCACTTCCCATTCTTGGCAGAAACTTATTCGGTAAATCCACCCTCAAGTTTAACAACATGGGCTCAGAAGTAAAAGTCAACTCATTCTTTTAACTCCCAAAAGTTAGGTTACCAATGTAACACTATATCTTAGAGAGGCCTCGTCTCCTTTGTCCCAACTTTTCGAATCACTAGAGATTCCATACTTCTCGTTCCTAGGGACCTAATCCTTCATAGAGTTAACACACAACCTATTCATGGTCAACTCCCTACAGCCTTCCAAAATCAACGTCACATGCCCTTAATGCCTCACATCCTAATAATCTTAAGGTTTATCTATATATATACTATCTAAATCGTATACGTATGATACTAAGTATATCCCTAGTGCCCAAGACCTTTCTCAACTTTCGATATTCGCTCGGTTTCATGCGTGGGACGTCTCGCCAAAGGGAAATCCAGACAAGGAACCCTCCTGTTACACTACTACCTTGCATCGTCGGTCATCAAGATATAACGATTTAAGACACATGCCCGGGACCGGTAATATTCTAACTCTCAACCCTAATAATAAGATTCTACTTTTATGTTTTACCATTTCAAATAATTGAGGATTTCAACTAATCGGACATTTACTTTCTGTGAAGTCTTACAAATATTTATCCCACAACATATATACATCTTTCTAAATAACCTTCTTATCAAGGCATAACAGTAGGTCTCAATTTGACTTCATATTTGAGTCTCCCTCACATCGATGAGAGGAGAGAACTATATTCAGTGCTTCTATCTCGTATTTTAATAGCCCTTAATCACTCAACTACGTGATGCTCGGCTAAACCTTTCAACCCAACTCTAAATATAAAAAATAAAATAAAACAAAAGAAGAAATAATATCATCTCTCCACTCCCAACGTCGTTAAGTGTTCATGCACGGAGTGTCTCGCAAACCGAAATCCAAATAAGGAACCCCTCCGACATATGCCTACTTAACTTGTTGGTCGTGGAGATAAGGTACAACAACCACAAAAAAAGCAAACAAACAATCAAACACTCAAACAAAATAACACAACAAGTAATGAAAATCTCCTACCTAACTCAAACCACATCTATAAAGTCTCAACCTGTATCCAGGAGAGATATTATAGGACAACTAGTTCCATCCTGAAACTAGAAGTAGGATAGCCTCGTGGTTTATTCGCTTTCTATCACCCCAACCAAACCAAAATATCTTTACTCACATATTATACATAATACAAGTAGTACATAACACACATAATACTTTAAAAAAAATATCATCACTCGCTTTATAACGAGTGAAGGAAAATATAAAACTTCCCTACCACGGATGTCATATAATTGCCCTATTTATAGTAGAGTCGATACTATCTCGAGCTCGATATGCACACCTGAATCGAGAGTAAACACAATACTACCCTATCTTATCATGAGGAATGCACCACCCACTGCTAAGGTGGAATTCCCGCCAACACCCTTGCCAATAACCCCGGGTTAATAGTAATGGCTCTCAGACACTATACTCAAGTCTTAACCGAACCAACATTACTTCCATCAACGCCCCAACTAGGAAACTTATCCCTGCCCTTATCCTCCAATCAATAGAATCAAAATGAGTGGTTCTACATTCCACGTCATAACCATTGTTGCGTCCCTAGCCGCCAAATAATTTCCCATGCAATCCCTCTTTCATTCTCAACAAAAGAGAGCACGCTACTGACCTCCCCTTCCTTAGTTCAATGAATCCTCCCCAGGCGGATATCCACCAATGGGGTTTCATGAACACAGTTCCTTCAAAAGTGTTAATGACACTTATTCTGAAGCCTATCATTCCACTGAAGGGCTATTTTTTCCTTATACCTAACTTATTTTAGTGTACGGCCTCCCTAATCATACAACTCCTCATTCACTATCGGCCTTTGTCTGAGCCTCACGTGAGAATTTGAGAATCCATCTTCTCCTCAGTTTGGTTATCCCAAAGAAACTCGCTATTGAAAATGTCCACCGAGTTTCTCCATGGGCAAAACTTCCTGCACCCACAAATATGGTGACTAAGTTCCAACCATTTCAACACTACTCCTACAGGTGAAGTATTTTCCTCCATCCTTTTCATCTGGGAACTTCTATACCCCTCTCAAGTCCAAAACTCCTGGACCTTATACTTCTACCAAATGAGGATGCATTTCCTCCATCTTACTTCAACATGTGGCCCTTATCATGGGCTCTTCTCCACTTATATTTAACGTTGCTTGAAATCCCAAGATTAGTACCACTCTCTGCTTCTAGCGGTACTTGGAAAACTACATCTACTGTATTTAGTAGTCGCGGTAGCAAGATAGGAAAATGCTAAAAAAGGGAGCATCCTCCAAAGCGGTCCTCATTCCCGACCACAACTACCAGTTCTTAGTAATCCCATTTCGTAACGCCTTCATGACAACCCGCTCTGGCGTCCTTCTTCAACCGACCTACTAACCTCACGTCAATGCGCAACAGATTCTATGGCTTCTACCTCATGGCATAAGAGCGAAATCTCATAAAAGAAATCAACGATCTTAATCCTAAGGCTCTATGTCCAATCAAAAGCAACGGTGAAAGCGTAAAGCGTTCACATAGGCTCCTAAGGACTCTAGAACCTGATGCTCTAATACCATCTGTGACAACCCGCTTACCAAAATATGGGGTGGCTAGCCCGATACTCCAATATAACAGGAATCATGGATGAAATCATTCTCAGCATCACAATAAAATGAAAAGTATACAGGATAACCACTCAATATTTCAGAAAAAACGGGTTGACAAAAATTTTAGTTTTAAAGTTAAGGAAAGAATTTAAACAACCCAATTTAAAAAAAAAAGTGGAAACCCCGAAGAAATTATATTACATACACATCAAATATACAGTAAGGGACCGAATATGCTGTTGGTCAACAGACTCATACAATAATACTAAACAAGTTCAGTAAAGTACATAATACATTACATTAGACAATTACAAAAGATTTGGCCTCACGCCCGAGTAAATGCCCCGATCATAACTAGAGTACAAAAATGATAGCATCTATACCAAGTATCCCATAATATCCGCAAGGTATCACGACTCCCCAAAGACATCGGAATAGGAAAGTTAGAACGGGCGTCCTTGCTACAGAGCACGGGTCAGGGCCCGATTTTATAAGATCACTAGATGAATAAAGAGTATGACAGTTATCAACAGTAAATCATGACTAACAGGAATAAAAATCTACCTACACAATTTAATGCATAAGCTAAGATAATATAATTAATCAAAAGTTTAATTTAGTTATGCAAGAAACTAAGGATGGTTAACATTAATTAAAAGCTTCCATCATGAACACTGTTTCATTTCCTAGTTCCATTCTTTACTAAGAAAATATAATTACAATTATAAGATCTTTGTGGCTTTTATCTTAATCATATGCTATTTGTGGCATTCCATTCCTTAACAGGAATATAATCATTATCATATGCCCTTTATGGCATTTATCATACATCAAGTCCCACGTGATTAAGAATTGTTATATTCATATACATATAACGATTCTAAGACCGCCCCTTCCAGCTTCCCCACTAGGCGCGCCCCTAAATGACTATCATCTTCCAGGGCCTATCAAACAAGACAACCTGGGCACCAATAATGCAAGACGTCGGGAAGGGGCCATATGCCCGCAGGAGAGTCATAACCACACCCAGAATCACCTCACCAGCGCCGAAACATACAATAATTGCTCATATGGCCTAGGACTATATCCACCCTGCATTCATTAGCCAGGGGGCATCACCTCGCGTGCGAACTTCCCTTATGATAGCATTTAGAGAGGTGTGTTTAAGTACATTATCATTTACCATATCTATGATTAAGTTAATTATCGTTTACCGTAATCGTTACCATTTACATTTCATTTTCATTTACACTTTTTCATATGTATGTTTCATTTTTTCCGAAACCATAATCATTTACATTTTGTAAATAATTCACATTTTATTCGTAGCCATACGTAATTCATATCGTCATTACAACCTCAAAGAATAAGTGAACTCCCAATTTAACTTTTTCTTTTTGTATTTCTCCTGAGCTTGTAAGTCTCTATGAAATTTAATAATATTTGTGGGGGTTCCGTCCCTCTTCCATAAAAAAAAAACTCCCAATTTAATTCTCCCAGCACCCTTTTGTGGTGTTGTACTATTAACCATCAAGACTAACATAGCTCAATCGATCTTCTAAAGTCTCCCAAACATAACATTACAACTCTTAGTTTCATAATAATAAACTAGAAGAATAGAATGCCCTAACATCAATTGGCATATCCCGGGAAAAGCCCTCACATAACACATTTCTAATGTAGGGTAGTTAACTAACTCATATAGGACTCTAAATTTACTTCATACAAGAAGGTTCCTATATCCTAAGCCTAAAGAAAAAGAATAAAAATTCAGTTAGAAAAACAACTCAAAAACAGCCTGATTCCGAATCGATTCGCCTAAGGGCCGAATCGATTCTTCCCACGCAGCGAATCGATTCTCCCAAAAGAGAATGTATTGGGATGACAAAACCAACATTCTTCAATTGGCCGAATCGGTTCGGACCTAACCCGAATCAATTCAGGTTTTGCAGACATGTAAGCTGACCCCTTAGCGAATCAATTCGCCCTATGGCCGAATCGATTCTCCCTTGCGAATTTTCCAAGAATGGATTACGGATTATAAACCCTAGTTTTTCCCCAAATCTCAAATCTCTTACATTTTTACACACAGCCAACATCATTAATCTACCCCAAATCAACCTACATGATTATTAACTACTATAACCCACAATTTCCTCATCATAGACTAATATTAGGTTTGAAACACCATAAATTTCATTTTTGATCCATAAATGCTAATACACAACTATCACACAATTTACTCATCTTAAATCATATATTAGAAAGTAGAAAATTTTCCTTGAGGTTGGAATTTCTGATTTCTTCTTGGTAGCAACAATCCAAGCTTCAATCTCTCTTTTTCCTTCATTTTCTCCTCTTTTCTCCAAAGTTCTCTTCCTCTCTCTTTCTCTCTATGTTTAAGACATATAATAGGGAAATTAGGGAATTTAAAAGACTAAAAATCGGGGCAAAAGTCTAAAGTTCCCAACTTAAATGGTTAATACCACATTAAAATGACTCCCAAATACGCATTTAAGTTAAAAACCAGTCAACAGTGCCCGGAACCTAAAAATACAATATGGCACTTATTTTGACTGTCTCGCACATTCTGGGACTAACTACGCCCTCTAAAATGGCATCCGATATTTTTATAATTCATTTCAAGTTTCAGTTTCAGTTAAACCATAATGTCATTTAAAACATATGACACTATAAAACACGCAACATGATGATATTTACTTACACATATAGTAAATATGCAACAATCTAGTATATATTAACTTTCAACTCATTCAATTAATATTTACTCCCGCTCCAACATTTTATATAATTACTTCATGCGGTGAATTAATATAAAATGAGTCTCCTAAAAGCGAGGGTTATTGCAAATAATAATAATAAGTAGAAGAAGAAGAAATAAGGAGATGTAGAAATACCAAAACAAATATGAGTATTATTCAAGGACGGAAGCTTGGGTTATTTCGAAATTAATTTTCATATTCATTATAGCTTAGCAATTATTTCAAGGAGAGTCACAATTGTTATCTTTTTATTTTAAAATTTGGTAAATATATTTGTAGTTGCATTAAATAAATTATTGAAATTGAAATCTCCATGCATATATATAAAATATAATTATATTCGGTAAATATTTATGTATATATATTTGTTATAGCCAAAAATATTATGAACATGTGGAGAAACAAAAAAGTGGCACTTGTCATCATATATACAGTAGACCCAGAAACATAAAAAAAAAGGTGGTCGGCTCAATTAAGTCACTAGTTGGAAAGCTGCTCGACTACCCCAAGAATATAAACAGTCAGTTATATGAATAGGCACGCGTCAAACTCTCGACATTCACTAGCATCTAGATAAAAAAGGAGAAGATATAAATACTTTAGATAAACCAATTACAAATCTTATCACCGTGGAGCGACCTCTTCAATTAGATCTACTGATTACTACGATGGGCATTCACTCTCTAAAGAGAGGTCGAGCACCATGAACAAGATAAACAGGGGCTCAACCTTTGATCGTTTAGGTTCCAGAGCTTCTAGGAGACACAACCAAAGAGATCATTCTATATCATGAGATCCCCCAAAAGGTTATGTGATGTTTAAAACTAGTGCATGAGGATCTGTGCGTGCCAAGTAGACTTTTGCAAAAGAGACCCCAACCCAAACTCACAGCCGAAGGGCTAAAACTGTTTCTATTAAAACCTTTCCAGATGAGCATCCATTAAAAGGTTCAATCCAATGGCTAAAAGAATGTCTAGGTGAGATAGCCATATCTAAGAATCTCCTGAACAAGAGTTTCGTGAAGGGATCCCCTTCATTCTAAAAATTATGAACTTCAGAACACTTGCCAATTTCAAACAACCCGTTGTCACTATAAGGTATGATGATAAGACCAATCTTGTTTTCATGTGGAACAATATCAAGCTACCGCCAACATCTACTTGTTTCCAGAAGAGATGCATTGCAGAGCATTTTCTAGCACCATTATCTGGTCGACACAAATTTCATACAATAATTTGCCTCATTGACAAATTTCCATCTTCCAACATCTTGCCGAGATGTTTATTACAAACTTTTACTTTGGAGACAAAAAAATTAAGATGGTAGATCATTTGTTGAGTGTTTGCTAGCAATAGGGGGAAACAACACATGAATATATCACCCGCTTTAACAACGAAAATATGAACAAAAGATAACGATCACTACTCTACTCTTTGAGAACTTATTATATCCAAGACAAAAATCCCCCAAGACCATGACTGAGTTGATGGACAAAGCGGGAAAAATTATGAATGCCTATGAGGCTATGGCTACAAAATAATCTCATTTCTCCAAGGTTAACAATAACAAGGTTCGGGACAACGATTATAACAATAAGAAAGCCAAAAAATCTAAGAGGTATGATGAATATACTCCTCTTAATATTGGTGTGAACCACGTCCTAAAAGAGATTCACAAAAGTAGGAATCTAAAATGGCCTGAAAAGTTGAAATCTCCCTTAAACTGGAGAGATATATCAAAATATTTCGAGTTTCGTAAGGGACATGTGAGAAGGGCATAGTCCTAAAAAACGAAATCGAAATTCTGATTTGAAGGGAAAAGTTCACCCAATTAGTTAAAAAGGAAGGTGGAATAATGGGAAAAATTCGGGCAATATAAAAAATTGGACAAAGAACTTCCAAAAAAGGCATTGAATATAACAATGGGGAGAGTAATCAAAGTTTATTAAACTATATAATGCCCCTCGTTGGTCATCCTACATTGTTCCATGTATCACACTCCACCAAAATCGTATATGAATCATAACATCTACACTTAATCGTAGGAGAACGTAAGTTGTATATGTAGATGAATACAACAACCCTATAAAAAGGCTCTGTAAGGAAATTATTTTATTGTCCTACTTAAATTTGAGTATGTTGTATACCTCTACAACCGTCAGAGACTTATTCAAGTTCTCTCCTGCGTCAAGACGGATCCGAATATCAATTTTCTTCAACATTCAAGACTCCATGAGATTAACTTTGTTAAGGTTGAGTTTAACTACCTTAACATTTCACTTCGAATTTTGGGATATTTTTTACAAAATATTTTCTAAGTTTCATCAAAAGAATTTTTTAAAGTTTTAAGGAAAAATATTTTTCTACTAAATAAAAAATTATTTTTTATTTAATCTCGTTCAAGCAAGATACACAGTCGTTCAAGCGACAGGTGATCTCGTGTGAAGTTTTCATTCGAGCGACATCACTATTTCGTTCAAGCGACGTGTCGCCTTAGTTTTTTTTAAATAGCATGTTAAACTACTTCATTTTCATTTAGAAGACTTGATGAATTTTGATACCAGTAATCCATTTTCAGTATAACAGTTTGGACTTCTTCATTTAGGGTTCAAATCCTTTTGTTTTCAATTCACAAATCATCCCAATCTTTATGTGAATTGTTTTGGAACCCAATAACACAATTTTGTGAAGTTTTTGTTATCGAGAAGAAATCCACTGCTGATCTAGGTGCCACTTGAGGGAGGTGCTAGGATGACATGATTGCGTGTCAAAAGGAGTACTCGTGGGTTTTTCAGGGCTAACTGAAATTCGATTTTTGTGGAGTTGTTGCAGAATTTCATTACTGATTTAGGTTGCGGCCTATGAATGTTTGTTGCAGTAAATTCTTTAGGAATTTTACTTGTAATCATTGTGAGTATTATTTGTGAAATAAATGGTTTTTCCCATTCGTGGACTTTTCCTGAAATCTGTGAGTCAACAATTCGTATTTGTTTGTGTTAGCATGATCCACTACGCCTAAATGCAGGTTTAGAGGATGAATTAATTACGTTTGATATTTTATATCAATTAAATAAGTATTTAATTGGAAAGCTACGAATTCGATTTAATCAGTATCACACACACGTGTTTTTCAAATTAGTATCGGAGCATCTTACTCAAATTTACCGAGTATTCTTGTTTCGACAAAATATTGTTTTTTTTAAAATATGTTTTATGAAAAATTGCAATTCTTTCGATGGGGAACTTATTTAATTTCATTCCCCTCTTGGATGACACAAGTAAGAATTTTGATGACTTGAATAGTTTGAATTTGACATTTGCTAAAAGAATTAAAGTTTTCGAAAAAGAAAATTCTCGTTTTAAATTCACGATTTTTGATCGTTTGCAAATGGTTTAAAATCAAAGAGATTTTTATCATGGGAATTTTTTTCTTTCAACCATGAATTTAATTCTTTAAAATTTTCCAAAAGGAGAGCGATGACAGAGTTCTAGTTTTAGATAAAGAATTGGAGGACTTTAAAAATTCGAGGATTTGTGTTTGTGCCAAAGTGGATAAAAATATTTCACTCGATGAGTTTGTGGCACGTGATGAGACTCATAGGGAGAAGTTTACAATTGGAAGAGTCTAGTTCTTTGCTTGAGTAAAAAATTTTGGAGATAAAAAATGATTTGACGGACATGAGTAGTGTTGGTAGCAATGATAGTGGCTCGTTGTGTTCTAATGTTTTGAGTTTTCAAGCCAAGACTATTATTCATTTTAGAGGATCAACCAATGCCAAGGACGTTAGAAAAGGCCAACCCATAGGTGTCGTCTCAACCGTTTACACATGTCCATATTGTGGTAGGAAAGGTCACCATAGGTGTTTTTATTTCGATCCTCAAAAAACTCGTAGGAAGTTGAAGTCTAGTGTTCCCTGTTCCTAAACCCCCCATGCATCGTAACACACCTATTTGGGTTAGGAAATCACTTTTAGAGGCACTAGATGTTAGACTAGTTGATTCTCGGTTGCTTGCATGTGATTCTTATCTTACCATATCATATAGATGATTGTCTTTGCCTGTTTTTCGTATGCTAGTTGTGCTTTATGTTATATGTTCGCTAGTGTTCTGCACGTGTCTTTTTTGTATTAGATTTTCTTTTTTGAAAAATATAAAAAGATTTTATTTTGATAAAAATTTTGAAAAAAGACAAAAAGAATTTTTGTATTTTTCCTTGCACTGTATATGAATGGACATTTAGGATCACTCAGTCATAATTTCATTCCATATCCATGTGACGATTTGATAATATTTTCATATGCGTCATCATTCTATGTATGTTGTTTACAATGTTTGTATTCATCGAGATGTGATTAGTTGCAACTAACTAAATGTTTGACTCATGAGTTCCTTCACACTTTCACGAATTTGCTTGACTATTGTTATTGTCTAGCACATTTGGGTCGTTGTGTTTTCATCTCAATTTTGTCTTTAAAATGAACAAAATGCAATAAAACTTGACAATGAAAGTAGTGCATGTAAGAATCATTATTTGTGAGTTTGTGTGAAGTTTATTAAAAATGGGTAAGGGCTACTAAAGGTACTCATTTATCCTTTCCGATTAAGCAACCATTTAAAAGAGCCCAAAGAAAAAATCTCAAGGCAATAAAAATAAAAATATGCCAAACGTAGGCCAATTTATTTTAGTTTCATCACCTCAAAAATAATAAAAAGAATTATTATTTATTACGGGAGTTTGGATGGAATATAAAATGAGTTTGCACGTCTTCGCAACGTCATGAAAAAGCATTACATAGTTTTAGACATTATTGGTGTGAGAATCACTATTGACTTTAATGTGTTACTGGATTAAGGTGATGTCATTTAAATTTAACATTTTTGACACCTAAGGACGATTTTGAGCTCATTCGTTAGGAGTATCCAGATTCATCATGCATATATTTTATGTGTGATTGCATTGATTTGCCTATTGAATATGTTACACCCATTCATTCCATTTCCATGTTTTGGTTTTCTTAGTGTAAATTCATGGTGCCATTTTTGTAAAATTATTTTTGCATTTTTTGTATGAAAAATCAAAAAATTAAAAATAGTTTGTGGAAGCTTTTTAGTTACTACTTTGCATGAGCATAGTTTGATCCATCTTTGCTATGCCTTTTTTTTCTTCACATTCCATGGTTTGTTTATTCGTTCCCTTGTCTATTTCAATCAAATAAAAAGAGGGAGAATGAATTATGGCGGAGTTTTCGCGTTATATGGGAGATTTGATTCTTTGTTGATTTATTCTTATATCATTGCAAACTAGATGCATCACAAAGGTATTTGATTTGTCTCATGTGTGTAAGTACAAAATCGAAGATCATATTTTGCAAAACGTAATGAGAAAAGCTTGAAGATTTGAAGTTAAAGATTTTGAAAAAAAGTTTTGATACTTGCATTTTTTATACCTTTTCTATTTTGGGTTCATGGGAGGGTATTAGATTTGTATAGGAAGTTTAATTTGATAATTCGAATGTTTTTATTTTGTACTAAAATAGACATGGGGGGATTTTTGTAAGGACATTATTTTATTATTAGACTTATATTTGAGTATGTCGTATACTGCTACAACAGTCGAAGACTTGTTCAAGTTCTATCATGCGTCAAGACGGGTCCAAATATCAATGTTCTTCAACATTGAAGCCTCCATGAAACTAACTTTTGTATATTTGTGTTTCAATACCTTAGCGTATCACTCAGAGTGTTGGGATATTTTTTACAAAATATTTTCTAAGTGTTGAACAGGATTTTTCCATCAAAAGTATTTTTTTAAGTTTTGAGGAGGAATATTTTCTAGCAAAATAAAAAATTAATTTTTATTTAATCCCGTTCGAGTGAGATACATAGTCGTTCGACCGACAAGTGAACTCACGTGAAGTTTTCATTCGAGCGAAAACCTTCTTCGTTCGAGTGGCCTCACTATTTCGTTCGAGCGATGCGCCGCCTTAATTTTTTTATAAATTTCCTGGTAAACCGCGATGTTTTCATTTTGAAGACCTAACGAATTTCGATACTAGTAAACTGCTTTCTGTAGAACACTTTTTTCGTCTTCATTTAGGGTTCAAATCCTTTTTTATAATTCAAAAATCATCAAAATCTTTATGTGACTTGTTTTGGAACACAAGAACACAATTTAACAAAGTTTCTCTTGTAGAGAAGATCTCTACTGCTATCTAGGTGCCACTTGAGGGAGGTGTTGGGCTGACGCGACTGCATGTCAAAGGGAGTACACGTGGGTTTTCCTAGGCTGACTGAAATTTGTCTCTTTCGAAATTGCTGCGGAATTCCATTGCATATTTATGGGAGTTTTCTAAGGTAAATTCTTTATGTATTTCACCTGTAACCATTGTGAGTATTATTTGTAAAATAAATGGTTTTGCTCTTCGGAGATTTTTCCTGAAATCTGTGAGCTAGCAATTCGTATCTGTTTGTGTTGGCATGGTCCATGACACCTAGATCCATGTTTAGGGGATGAATTAATTTGGTTTGATTTTTTTCAACGATTAAATAAGTATTTAACTGGAAACTTGTGAATTCGGTCTAATCAGTATGACACATACATGTTTTTCAGGTTCTATAACGAAAGGATGCTATGCTTATATCGTAGTAAGCCATACATATACTATAGACACTAGAAATTGATACCCTAATACCATCTATGACACCCTGCCAAATTAAATACCGGGTGATTAGGCCTTTATTAAATTAAAATAGGATTTACAAAATGGTTCATTCTTAGCATCAATGACAAAACCAAATTATTTAATAATTACCTACAAGTTAATTAAAGAAGTGCCAAATTTTATCTTTCATAAAACAGACAATTAATAACATGCGGAAACTAAATTACAATATTCACATAATACTAGAATCCAAACCATCTCAAGTGAGTAAATAAATAAAGTCTTATCGAATAAACCATCAAATAAAATCCAAAACCACAATAATGAATCCAACTACGAAGAATATCTTAATATAAGTCTGAAACTGCAGTACTAAATAAATAAAGTCTCAAATGGGGCAACACACCCAAATTGCAATACTGAAATACAACTGAAGGTCCTACAGTAGAAATAAATCAATGATGCGTCTAATCAAAACCCTATAAAGCCTCCACAACGCTTCAACTATACTTCCCTTTAAAGAATCATGAAGTCTGGGGCCCTATGGATGAACATCTAAAAGCTTGTGAAAAAAATTATGGCAAGGGTTAGAACCCAAAACTTTTTGAAAATATTTATCAAGTATTTATCACAAATTAACATTAGTAATTGATTACACATGTTAAGTTCATGCACACTCACTTGAGTTTCCTCACCTCTCAACTATTGTGAACAACTAACGTTTCTACTTAGCCCACCTAGATATTCAACCCAAGCTAACAAGAATTAAGTATTTCTCATTGTGAACACGTCTCTAATTTCGTACCGCCCATACAGTACTTTGCCAGATATCTAATGTTTCCCATACGTTATAAGAGTTGAAATTACCATTTCACTTATATTATCATCTAATCAATTAATAAAGTTTCACTACTTAATTCATTCTTTAGATATACACTATCTAACAGTCTATTGTTATACGTAAGTAGAATATTCACATTTGTGTGTGTGTGTGTGTGTGTGTGTGTGTGTGTGTATATGTATATCATGAAAATATATCATTACAACGTCTCTCACAAGGAAAACCTTGAAACACGGGAATACTCTACTATCATTCCAAGTACCTCTCATACTAAATAGGGACAAAAGGCTCGGTGCATCTCCTCGAACCCAAAATCAAATAACAAACAGTGGAGGCGAACATAGTATTAAGCCTTTGGTCTATGAACATACCTAACGTACCTAAACGAAACGTCAGACACACTAATACACGAAACACAGTGATCCACCCTATGTTATATTTTATGGGCACAAATCCAGACAACCCTGGAATAGGCAAGGTGGGATCGCCCACTTCGTAAGAACCTCCGTGATAGAAGGAAGCATAGGTATGTTAACATATATCATCAATCATACAATAGGTACACACACAGCCTATATATATTCAATCGATATTCACACAACCTAATTATCATAATTTGTACGTAGTATATATTACTTGAATACTCACTTTACTTTCAATTTACGATTATTCTCACTATCGTATTTAATGGAGTATTAGTCTCTACTCTAAGGGTCCTAGTTACCTCTTGGTTCATTTCAGTAGCCAAGCCTTCCTTACTCTACTAGTCCATACCATAAGCTCACTCACTCTTTCCCGTAATTACTTTCTCATTCTCGCGTATCAAATCATTCTACAAGCCATTCCTACCCACATGTATTAAATCATTCTTTTCTTCCAAGAATTGTCAATTTCATCAAACTAGTTTGAAACCCAAACAACATGAGTATTATAACTTCAAAATATTTGCAAATAAACACTTTATGTTGATCAGTAAGGTCTGATTTTGTGGCTTATAGTTGGGTTTGATTGTTTCCACCTCCAATCTTCCTTCCCAAGATGTTTGTGGTCCAATAATCCAATTTGATTCTTCAAGAACTCTCCAAAATCCCTAAGAGTGGTCTCTCCTTCTTCTCTAAAGACTCCTCTTTGTTCGTAGTGTTTCTAACCCTAGCCATTTTATCTAACATTTGATTATAATAACTTCGTAGGCTTCTTAACACGGCTATACAAAATGACTAAAATGCCCATATACAGTGCCAATGTAGCATAAAAATTCCCCGGGACCTAATCGACACCCTGTTGTATACTATTTTCACAATTTCGACCTTTTCGGAGTCATTTGTGACCTCAAAATCATTGTCCGAGTCAGTCCACTTAATTATTCATCTCGACCTCAAATTAGTCTACACATGACTCCCGGTTGAGATAATTCTAATTACGCTAATATCACTCACTACTACGCGTAATAATTTCTATATGTTATTTACTATACACTTAGTAAATTAAATTCATAATATTAATCAGTATCTCACTCTCAATTAATTTTTAGTAAGTAAATTATTAATCAATTTAATTAAATTACCATCTTTCCAAATTTAAAATATAGCTAATTAATTACCGAATTAATTTAACTCAAATACATAGAAATACAGTGAATTACATATATTCGATCAAAGTAAGGTATTGACGGTGAAGGAGTGGGGAAAACTCATGACACCGATAGAAATTCACAGCTTTCTGGGGTTGGCCAGATATTATTACCATTTCATTAAGGGATTTTTGAAGACTGCAGGTCCGTTGATGAACATGACTCGCAAGGGGGTATTATTTGTGTGGAGTCATCACTGTTAGTTAGCCTTTGATGAGATAAAGGATAAATTTATGCTAACATCTGTACTTGCATTTCCTAGGAGTGGGGTGGAGTACCAGGTCTATGCGGATGAATCCTTTTAGGAATTTAGGGGTGTATTATAGCAGGAAGAGATGGCAGCGGTTGTGTTTGCTTTGAGGATATGGAGACACAATTTTCTGGGGGCGCAATTTACATTATTCATAAACCATAAATCACTTCAGTATCTGTTCACCTTGAAGGTTCTAAATATGAGGCATCGAAGGTGGCTCTAGTTTATGAAGGACTACTAGTGCGATATTCAATATCATCCGGGTAAGGCCAATGTGGTGGTAGACGTGTTGAGACAATGACCTACAAGGGAGTTATGGGGAGTATGGCAGGCGAAGTGGAGTGAACTTCGACATGACAATGAGGTTACCAGGGCGTTCATGTCAGTTCTACCTATCACTCCCAAGATCATCACGCAGGTGGTAAAATCATAGGTGGAGGATCAGTTCTACCGAGACATGGTACGTCAGTTATTGGATAAGAGTTAAGAGTCATACTCGGTGAACTCATAAGGAGGCCTACATTTTAATGGGATAATAGTTATTCCTAGGGATGAGGAATTTAGGTATGTGATTATGACTGAGTCCCACGGTTCAAGGTTTGTAGTAAATCCTAGTGGGGATAAGATGTAGCAAGATATAAGGAGACAATATTAGGGTTGTAGGATAAACCTAAACATAACAAAGTTTGTCTCGAAGTGTGTTACTATCACCTAGTTAAGGTGGACCACTATAGGCTTTCAGGGATGTTACAACCACTGGATATTCCCATGTGGAAGTGGGAGAATATTTTGATGGATTTTCTTACATGCCTTCAAACATTGTAGAGGGGGCATGATTCTATTTGGGTGATAGTGGATCGGTTTACAAGGTGGCCCATTTTCTTCCAGTTCGCACCAATTTAGAGATGATGCAATATGCATAGTAGTTTATTGTGAAGATAGTTAAGCTTCATGAGGTATTGATTAACATCATGTCAGATAGTGACAAGATCGTTGTGTGTCACATATGGTAGAGCTTTCAGGAGGTCATGGGCACAGACTTGCGATTGAGCACTGCAAACCACCCATAGATAGATGGATAGATGGATAAGGTTAATTAGATTCTAGATGACATATTGAGGATGTGCATTCAAGATTTGGGAGGAGAATGGGAGCGGTATCCTCCATTGGTAGATTTTATATACAATAACTCTTACCAGTTCACCATCGGCATGGAATCGTTCGAGGCGCTTTATGGGCGTCCTTGTCATTTTCCCTCTTTATGGGCGTCCTTGTCATCGAAATGGTCATGGACAAAGTACATGACCATATTTAACTATAATTTTAAAAAAAATGTATTTTTTTGGTCCAATCCTAAAATTGGGGGTCCTGTGAGTACACCATGTGGTGCTACGTGTAACGTTGGACGTGTACGAGTTGTTAGAAATATTTATTATTGGCAAAGCAATAAAAAAAATCATAAATTACGAATCGAGAACGTTGTTAATAAACAAATTTATATACAAACTTAAAAATATAACACGTCTTAATAATTCACAGACCAAAAACAAAATTGGGCAGAGTTTCCTCTATTTTTTTGACATTACAAAACCTGTAAATGTAAAACCTGCTTATTATAAAGCCCGCGCGACCATAAAATTCAACAATCAAATTATAAAAGTCCGCACGACCATAAAACTAAACAATAAAAGCCCACACGACTGAAACACATAAAAAACAAAATCCTGAATGTCCGCAACATATAAACAATCTTCATGTTGTAAACCATTGTCTCCTTCATTTGTTTCGCGTGCAAAAATCTTACAAATGATAGGATACATAAAAAAATATCAGTAGCCAAGTAGTTTTGCAAAAAAATTAATCAAGCTGAAAAATTGCATATATGACTTAAAATTATCAATATATAAATATTTTTATGCCTAAGTCTATAAATATGCAAATTACAATCATATTCTCAAACCGGGAGTGTCGCGGCCACGCGGTCAGTTCCTACGAGTTACATTGGTCCCGTGGGAGGTGTTGGTGCCACTCACGGGGCCGTTCGGGAGCTATTTCGAGTTTTCACCCTTTAACGCCATGTTTTTGAGCGTAAGTCTATAAATATACAAATTAACGTCGTATTCTCAAACCGAGAGACCCACGACGGCGAGGTTAGTTCCTACTAGTTACATTGGTCCCGTGGGAGGTGTTGGTGCCACCAATGGGGCCGTTCGAGGATTGTTTCGAGTTTTCACCCTCTAACGCCATGTTTTTCTTAAGTCTAAAAATAGGCAAATTACCTTCATATTCTCAAACCGGGAGGGTCGTGGCTGCGCGGTCAGTTCCTACGAGTTACATTGGTTCCGTGGGAGGTGTTGGTACCACCCACGGGCCATTCAGGGACTGTTTCGTGTTTTCCGCCTCAAACGCCATGTTTTTAATCCCAAGTCTAGAAATATGAAAATTATCGTCATATTCTCAAATCGGGAGACCCGCGACTGCGGGATTAGTTCCTACGAGTTACATTGGTCCCGTGGGAGGTGTTGGTGCCACCCACGGGGCTGTTCGGAGATTGTTTCGAGTTTTCACCCTCTAACGCCATGTTTTGCTTAAGTTTAGAAATATGCAAATTACCATCGTATTCTCAAGCCGAGTGTGCCGCAGCTATGCGGTCAGTTCCTACGAGGTACATTGGTCTCGTCGGGGGTGTTGGTACTGCCCACGGGGCCGTTCGTGGGGTGCTTTGGGTTTTCACCCTCTGACGCCATGTATTTATGCCTAAGTCTAGATATATGCAAATTATCATCGTATTCTCAAATTGGGAGTCCCGCGGTCAGTTTCTACAAGTTACATTTGTCCCGTGAGATGTGTTGGTGCCACCCACGGGGCCGTTCGAGGTCAGTTTTGGGTTTTCCACCTCTAACACCATATTTTTATGCCTAAGTCTAGATGTATGCAAATTATCATCACATTCTCAAACCGGGAGTCCCGCGGCTGAGCGATCAGTTTCTACGAGTCACATTGGTCTCGTAGGAGGTGTTGGTGCCACCCACGGGCCGTTCGGGGGTTATTTTGGGTTTTCATCCTCTAATGCCATGTGTTTATGCCTAAGTCTAGAAATATTCAAATTACTCTTGTATTCTCAAACAGGGTGTCTCGCGGCTGCGCGGTCAGTTCCTACGAGTTACATTGGTCCCGTGGGAGGTGTTGGTGCCACCCACGGGGCCGTTCGGGAGCTGTTTTGAGTTTTCACCCTCTAACGCAATGGTTTTAAGCCTAAGTCTATAAATATACAAATTATCATCGCATTCTCAAATCGGGAGACCCGCGACTGCGGGGTCAGTTCCTACGAGTTACGTTGGTCCCGTGGGAGGTGTTGGTTCCACCCACGGGGCCGTTCGGGGGTTGTTTTGAGTTTTCTCCCTCTAACGGCATGTTTTCCTTAAGTCTAGAAATATGCAAATTACTGTCGTATTATCAAACCGGGAGTACCGCGGCTGCGCGATCAGTTCCTACGACTCACAATGGTCCCGTGGGAAGTGTTGGTGCCACTCACAGGGATGTTCGGGGGCGGTTTTAGGTTTTTCCCCTCTAACGTCATTTTTTAAGCAAAAGACTAGAAATATGCAAATTATCATCATATTCTCAAATCGGGAGTCCCGCGGCTGCACCATCAGTTCTTATAAGTCACATTGGTCCCAAAGGAGGTGTTGTTGCCACCCACGGGGCCGTTCGCGGGTTGTTTCGGGTTTTCACCCTCTAACGCCATGTTTTTATGCCTAAGTCTAGAAATATGCAAATTATCATCGTATTCACAAACCGGGAGACCCACAACTGCATGGTTAGTTCCTACGAGTTACATTGGGCCCGTGGGACGTGTTGGTACCACCCACGGGGCCGTTCGGGGGTTGTTTTGAGTTTTCACCCTCTAACGTCATGTTTTGTTTAAGTCTAGAAATATGCAAATTACCGTCGTATTCTCAAACCGGGAGTGACGTGGCTACGTGATCACTTCCTACGAGTTACATTGGTCTCGTGGGAGGTGTTGGTGCCACCCACGGGGACGTTCCGAGACTGTTTTAGGTTCTCACCCTCTAAGACCATGTTTTTATGCCTACATCTGTAAATATGCAAATTACCATCTTATTCTCAAACCGGGAGACCCGCGGCTGCGCGAACAGTTCCTACGAGTTACATTGGTCCCGTGGGAGGTGTTGGTGCCACCCACGAAGCAGTTTTGGAGATGTTTCGAGTTTTCACCCACTAATGCCATGTTTTGGTTAAGTCTAGAAATATGCAAATTACCATCTTACTCCCAAACCGGCAGTACCACGACTGCGCGGTCAGTTACAACAAGTTACATTGGTCCCATTGGAGGTGTTGTGCCACCCACGGGGCCGTTCGGGGGCTATTTTCGATTTTCACCCTCTAACGCCATGTTTTTATGCCTAAGTCTAGAAATACGGAAAATATTTTCGTATTCTCAAACCGGGAGACCCGGGACTGTGGGGTCAGTTCCTACGAGTTACATTAGTCCCATAGAAGATGTTGTTGCCACCCATAGGGCCGTTCGGGGGCTGTTGTGGGTTTTCCCCCTCCAACGCCATGTTTTTATGCCTAAGTCTAAAAATATGCAAATTATCGTCGTATTCTTAAATCGGGAGTCCCGCGGCTGGGTGGTCAGTTCCTACAAGTTACATTGGTCCCGTGGGACGTGTTGGTGCCACCCACGGGGTCGTTCGGGGGCTGTTTTGGGTTTTCACCCTTTAACGTCATGTTTTTAAGCTTAAGTCTAAAAATATGCAAATTATCGTCGTATTCTCAAATCGGGAGTGCCGCGGTTGCGCGGTCAGTTCCTACGAGTTACATTGGTCTCGTGGGAGCTGTTGGTGTGACCCACGGGGCCGTTCGGGGGTTGTTTTGGGTTTTCACCCTCCAACGCCATGTTTTTATTCCTAAGTCTAGAAATATGCAAATTATCGTCGTATTCTCAAACCGGGAGACCCTCAACTGCAGGGTTACTTCCTACGAGGTACATTGGGCCCGTGGGACGTGTTGGTGCCACCCATGGGGCCGTTTGGGGATTGTTTCGAGTTTTCACCCTCCAACGCCATATTTTTCTTAAGTCTAGAAATATGCAAATTACGGTCATATTTTAAAACCGGGAGTGTTGCGACCATGTGGTCAGTTCCTACGAGTTACAATTGTCCTGTGGGAGGTGTTGGTGCCACCCACCGGGCCGTTCGGGGGGTGTTTTGGGTTTTCACCATCTAACGCCATGTTTTTATGCCTAAGTCTACATATATTCAAATTATCATCGTATTCTCAAATCGGGAGTCCCACGGCTGCGCGGTCAGTTCATACGAGTTACGTTGGTCCCGTAGGACGTGTTAGTGCCACCCACAGGGCCGTTCGGGGGTTGTTTTGGGTTTTCCACCTCTAACGCCATGTTTTTATGTCTAAGTCTAGATATATGCATATTATCATCTTATTCTCAAACCAGGAGTCTCGCGGTTGCGCGATAAGTTTCTACGAGTTACATTGGTCCCGTGGTAGGTATTGTTGCCACCTATGGGCCGTTCGGGGGTTGTTATGGGTTTTTACACTCTAACGTCATGTTTTTATGCCTAAGTCTAGAAATATTCAAATTATCATCGTATTCTCAATCCACGAGTCTCGCTGCTGCACGATCAGTTCCTACGAGTTACATTGGTCCCCTGGGAGGTGTTGGTGCCACCCACGGGGCCGTTCGGGGGCTGTTTTGAGTTTTCACCCTCTAACGCAATGGTTTTAAGCCAAAGTACAAAAATATGAAAATTATCATCGTATTCTCAAACCTGGAGACCCGCGACTGCAGGGTCAGTTCCTACGAGTTGCATTGGTCCCGTGGGAGGTGTTGGTGCCACCCATTGGGCCATTCGGGGGCTGTTTCTAGTTTTCACCCTCTAACGCCATGTTTTTCTTAAGTCTAAAAATATGCAAATTACCATCTTATTCTCAAACCGGGAGTGTCGTGGCCGCGCGGCCTGTTCCTACGACGCACATTGGTCCCGTGGGAAGCGTTGGTGCCACCCACGGGGATGTTCGGGGGCTATTTTGGGTTTTCCCCTCTAATGCCTTATTTTTATTACCAAGTCTAAAAATATGCAAATTATCATTGTATTCTCAAATCAGGTCTCCCGCGGCTGCGTGATCAGTTCCAACAAGTTACATTGGTCCCGTGGGAGGTGTTGGTGCCACCCACGGGGCCGTTTGGGGGTTGTTTCAGGTTTTTAACCTCTAACGCCATCTTTTTAAGCTTAAGTCCAGAAATATGCAAATTATCACCGTATTCACAAATCGGGAGTCCCTCGACTGCACGGTCAGTTCATACGAGTTACATTGGTCCTGTGGGAGGTGTTGGTGCCACCCACAGGGCCGTTCGGGGGCTGTTTTGTGTTTTCACCCTCAAACGCCATGTTTTTAATATTAACTCTACAAATATGCAAATTGTTTTCGTATTCTCAAACCGGGAGACCCGCGATTACGGGGTTAGTTCCTACGAGTTACATTGGTCCCGTGGGACGTGTTGGTGCGACCCATGGGGCCGTTCCGGGGTTATTTTGTCTTTTCACCCTCTAACGCCATGTTTTTAATCTGAAGTCTAGAAATAAGCAAATTATCATCGTATTCTCAAATCGGGAGTCCCGCGGCTGCGCGGTCAGTTCCTACGAGTTACATTGGTCCCGTGGGAGGTGTTGGTGCTACCCACAGGGCCGTTCGGGGGTTGTTTCGTGTTTTCACCCTCAAACACCATGTTTCTAATCTTAAATCTAGAAATATGCAAATTATCATCGTATTCTCAAACCGAGAGTCCCGCGGCTGCGCGGTCAGCTCCTACGAGTTACATTGGTCCAGTTGGAGGTGCTGGTGCCACCCACGGGGCCATTCGGGGACTGTTTCGTGTTTTCAGCCTCAAACGCCATGTTTTTAATCGTAAGTCTAGAAATATGCAAATTATCATCGTATTCTCAAATCGGGAGACCCGCGATTGCGGGGTTAGTTCCTACGAGTTACATTGGTCCCGTGGGAGGTGTTGGTGCCACCCACGAGGCCGTTCGGGGATTGTTTCGAGTTTTCACCCTCTAACGCCATATTTTGCTTAAGTTTAGAAATATGCAAATTACCGTCGTATTCTCAAACTGGGAGTGTTGCGGCTATGCATTCAGTTCCTACCAGGTACATTGGTCCCGTGGTGGGTGTTGGTGCCACCCACGGGGCCGTTCGTGGGGTGTTTTTGGTTTTCACCATCTAACGCCATGTTTTTACACCTAAGTCTAGATATATGACAATTATCATCGTATTCTCAAATCGGGAGTCCCGCGGTCAGTTCCTACGAGTTACATTTATCCCGTGAGAGGTGTTGGTGCCACCCATAGGGCCGTTTGAGGTCTGTTTTGGGTTTTCCCCCTCTAATGCCATGTTTTTATGCCTAACTCTAGATATATGCAAATTATTGTCACATTCTCAAACCGGGAGTCCCGCGGCTGAGCAGTTAGTTTCTACGAGTCACATTGGTCCCGTAGGAGGTGTTGGTGCCACCCATGGGCCATTCGGGGGTTGTTTTGGGTTTTCACCATCTAACGCCATGTTTTTATGCCTAAGTCTAGAAATATTCAAATTACTCGTGTATTTTCAAACCGGGAGTCTTGGGGCTACGCGGTCAGTTCTTACGAGTTACATTGGTCCCATGGGAGGTGTTGGTGCCACCCACGGGGCCGTTCGGGGGCTATTTCGAGTTTTCACCCTCTAACGCAATGGTTTTAAGCCTAAGTCTAGAAATATATAAATTGTCGTCGTATGCTCAAACCGAGAGACCCACGACTGCGGGGTCAGTTCCTACGAGTTACATTAGTCCCGTGGGAGGTGTTGGTTCCACCCACGGGGCTGTTCGGGGGTTGTTTCGAGTTTTCTCCGTCTAACACCATGTTTTGCTTAAGTATAGAAATATGCAAATTAATGACTCACATTGGTCCCGTGGTAAGTGTTGGTGCCACCCACGGGGATTTCAGGGGGAGATTTCAAGTTTTTCCCCTCTAACGCCATTTTTTAAGCATAAGACTAGAAATAACCAAATTGTCGTCATATTCTCAAACTGGGAGTCCCGCGGCTACACCATCAGTTCTTACGAGTCACATTAGTCCCAAAGGAGGTGTTGGTGTGACCCACGGGGCCGTTCGGGGGTTGTTTTGGGTTTTCACCCTCTAACGCCATATTTTTATGCACAAGTCTAGAAATATGCAAATTATCATCGTATTCTCAAACCGGGAGACCCCCAACTGCAGGGTTAGTTCCTACGAGTTACATTGGGCCCGTGGGACGTGTTGGTACCACCCACTGGGCCGTTCGCAGGTTGTTCCGGGTTTTCACCCTCTAACGCCATGTTTTTATGCCTACGTATAGAAATATGCAAATTATCATCGTATTCTCAAACTGGGAGACCCGAAACTGCAGGGTTAGTTTCTACGAGTTACATTTGCCGTGTGGGACGTGTTGGTACCACCCACGGAGCCGTTCGGGGGTTGTTTCGAGTTTTCACCCTCTAACGCCATGTTTTGCTTAAGTCTAGAAATATTCAAATTACCGTCGTATTCTCAAATCGGGAGTGAAGTGGTTGCAAGGTCACTTCCTACGAGTTACATTGGTCCGGTAGGAGGTGTTGGTTCCACCCACGGGGCTGTTCGGGGACTGTTTTAGGTTTTCACCCTTTAACACCATGTTTTTATGCCTAAATCTGTAAATATGCAAATTACCATCGTATTCTCAAATTGGGAGACCCGCGGCTGCACAGTCAGTTCCTACGAGTTACATTGGTCTCGTGGGAGGTGTTGGTGCCACCCACGAGGCCGTTTGGGGAATGTTTCGAGTTTTCAACCTCTAACGCCATGTTTTGCTTAAGTCTAGAAATATGCAAATTAACATCTTATTCTCAAATCAGGATTATCGCGGTTGCGGGGTCAGTTACTACGAGTTACATTGGTCCCATGGGAGGTGTTGTGCCACCCACGGGGCCGTTCGGGGGCTATTTTTCGGTTTTCATCCTCTAACGCCATGTTTTTATGCCCGAGTCTATAAATATGCAAATTAACATCATATTCTGGAACCGGGAGTGTCGCTGCGGCACGGTTAGTTCCTACGAGTTACATTGGTCCCCTGGGAGGTGTTGGTGCCACCCACGGGGCCGTTCAGGGGTTGTTTCAAGTTTTCACCCTCTAACGCCATGTTTTTAAGCCTAAGTCTAGAAATATGCAAAATATCTTCGTATTCTCAAATCGGGAGACCCGCTACTGCGGGGTCAGTTCCTATGAGTTACATTAGTCCCGTGGGAGGTGTTGTTGCCACCCACGGCACCGTTCGGGGGCTGGTTTGGGTTTTCCCCCTCCAACGTCATGTTTTTATGCCTAAGTCTAAAAATATGCAAATTATCATCGTATTCGCAAATTGGGAGTCCTGCGACTGGGTGGTCAGTTCCTATGAGTTACATTGGTCCCGTGGGAGGTGTTGGTTCCACCCACGGGGTCGTTCGGGTGCTGCTTTGGGTTTTCACCCTCTAACACCATGTTTTTAAGCCCATGTCTAAAAATATGCAAATCAACATCGTATTCTCAAACCGGGAGTGCCGCGGTTGCGTGCTCAGTTCCTACGAGTTACTTTGGTCCAGTGGGAGTTGTTGGTGTGACCCACGGGGCTGTTCGGGGGTTGTTTTGGGTTTTCACCCACTAACGCCATATTTTTATGCCAAAATCTAGAAATATGCAAATTATCATCGTATTCTCAAACCGGGGGACCCGCAACTGCAGGTTTAGTTCCGACGAGTTACATTGGGCCCATGGGACGTGTTGGTACCACCCACGGGGCCGTTCGGGGATTGTTTCGAGTTTTCACCCTCCAATGCCATGTTATACTTAAGTCTAGAAATATGTAAATTACCTTCGTATTCAAAAACCGGGAGTGTCGAGACTACGCGGTCAGTTCCTACGAGTAACAATTATCCCGTGAGAGGTGTTGGTGCCAGCCACGGGACCGTTTGGGGGGTGTTTTGGGTTTTCACCCTCTAACACCATTTTTTTATGCCTAAGTCTATATATATGCAAATTCTCATCGTATTCTCAAATCGGGAGTTCCGCGGCTGCGCGGTCAGTTCCTACGAGTTACGTTGGTCCCGTGGGAGGTGTTGGTGCCACCCACGGGGCCGTTCGGGGGCTGTTTTGGGTTTTCCCCTTCTAACGCCATGTTTTTATGTCTAAGTCTAGATATATCAAAATTATCATCGTATTCTCAAACCGGGAGTACCGCGGTTGCGCGGTAAGTTTGTACGAGTGACATTGGTCCGGTGGGAGGTGTTGGTGCCAACCATGGGTCGTTCGGGGGTTGTTTTGGGTTTTCACACTCTAACGCCATATTTTTATTCCTAAGTCTATAATTATTCAAATTATCATTGTATTCTCAAACCACGAATCTCGCTATTACGCGGTCAGTTCCTACGATTTACATTGTTCCCGTGGGAGGTGTTGGTGCCACCCACGGGGCCGCTCGGGGGCTGTTTTGAGTTTTCACCCTCTAACGCAATGGGTTTAAGCCTAAGTCTAGAAAAATGCAAATTATCATCATATTCTCAAACTTGGAGACCCGCGACTGCAGGGTCAGTTCTTACAAGTTACATTGTGCCAGTGGGACGTGTTGGTACCACCCACGGGGCCGTTTCGGGGATTGTTTCGAGTTTTCACCCTCCAACGCCATGTTTTACTTAAGTCTAAAAATATGTAAATTGCCATCGTATTCTAAAATCGGGAGTGTCGCGACTACGCGGGCAGTTCCTACGAGTAACAATTGTCCCGTAGGAGGTGTTGGTGCCACCCACGGGGCCGTCCGGGGGGTGTTTTGGGTTTTCACCCTCTAACACCATGGTTTTATGCCTAAGTCTAGATATATGCAAATTATCATCGTATTCTCAAACCGGGAGTTTTGCGGCTACACGGTCAGTTCCTACGAGTTACGTTGGTCCCGTGGGAGGTGTTAGTGCAACCCATGGGATCGTTCGGGGGCTGTTTTGGGTTTTCCCCCTCTAACGCCATGTTTTTATGTCTAAGTCTAGATTTATGCAAATTATCGTTGTATTCTCAAACCGGGAGTCCCGCGGTTGCGCGCTAAGTTTCTACGAGTTACATTGGTCCCGTGGAAGGTGTTGGTGCCACCTATGGGTCGTTCGGGGGTTGTTTTGGGTTTTCACACTCTAACTCCATGTTTTTATGCCTAATTCTATAAATATTCAAATTATCATCGTATTCTCAAACCACGAGTCTCGCTGCTGCGCAGTCAGTTCCTACAAGTTACATTAGTCCCGTGGGAGGTGTTGGTGCCACCCACGGGCCCGTTCGGGGGCTGTTTCGAGTTTTCACCCTCTAACGCAATGGGTTTAAGCCTAAGTCTAGAAAGATGCAAATTATCATTGTATTCTCAAACCTGGAGACCCGCGACTGCAGGCTCAGTTCTTACAAGTTACATTGGTTCCGTCGGAGGTGTTGGTGCCACCCACGGGGCCATTCGAGGGCTGTTTTGAGTTTTCACCCTCTAACGCCATGTTTTGCTTATGTCTAAAAATATAAAAATTACCATCATATTGTCAAATCAGGAGTGCCGCGGCTGCGCGGTCAGTATCTACGACTCACATTGGTCCGGTGGGAAGCGTTGGTGCCACCCCCGGGGATGTTCGGGGATTGTTTCAAGTTTTTCCCCTCTAATGCCTTGTTTTTATGCCCAAGTCTAAAAATATGCAAATTATCACCGTATTCTCAAATCGGGACTCCTGCGGCTGCGTGGTCAGTTCCAACGAGTTACATTGGTCTCGTGGGAGGTGTTGGTGCCACCCATAGGGCCGTTCGGGGGCTGTTTTAGGTTTTCACCCTCTAACGTCATCTCTTTAAGCTTAAGTCCAGAAATATGCAAATTATCGCCATATTCACAAATCAGGAGTCCCTCGGCTAGGCGGTCAGTTCCTACGAGTTACATTGGTCCTGTGGGAGGTGTTGGTGCCACCCACGGGGCCGTTCGGGGGCTGTTTTGTGATTTGACCCTCAAACGCCATGTTTTTAATCTTAAGTCTAGAAATATGCTAATTATCGTCGTATTCTCAAACCGGGAAACCCGCAATTGCGGGGTTAGTTCCTACGAGTTACATTGGTCCCATGGGACGTGTTGGTGCGACCCACGGGGTCGTTCCGGGGTTGTTTTGCATTTTCACCTTCTAAATCCTTGTTTTTAATATTAAGTCTAGAAATATGAAAATTATTGCCGTATTCTAAAATTGGGAGTGTCGCGACTACGCGGTCAGTTCCTATGAGTAACATTGGTCCCGTGGGAGGTGTTGGGGCCACCCACGGGGCCGTTCGGGGTCTGTTTCATGTTTTCACCCTCAAACCACATGTTTTTAATATTAAGTCTAGAAATATTCAAATTATCATTGTATTCTCAAACTGGGAGTTTCGCGGCTGCGCGATCAGTTCCTACGAGTTATATTGGTCCCGTGGGAGGTGTTGGTGCCACCCACGGGGCCGTTCGGGGGCTGTTTTGATTTTTCACCCTCTAACGCAATGGTTTTAAGCCTAATTCTGGAAATATATAAATTATCGTAGTATTCTCAAATCGGGAGACCCGCGACTGCGGGGTCAGTTCCTACGAGTTATATTGGTCCCTGGTGCTACCCACGGGGCCATTCAGGGGTTGTTTCTAGTTTTCTCCCTTCAACGCCATGTTTTCCATAAGTCTAGAAATATGCAAATTACTGTTGTATTCTCAAACCGGGAGTACCGCGGCTGCGCGATCAGTTCCTACGACTCCCATTGGTTTTATGGGAAGTGTTGGTTCCACTCACGGGGATATTCGGGGGCTGTTTTTGTTTTTTCCCTCTAAGAATATGCAAATTATCGTTGTATTATCAAACTGGGAATCCCGCAGCTGCACCATGAGTTCTTACGAGTCACATTGGTCCCATGGGAGGTGTTGGTGCCACCCACGGGGCCGTTCATGGGTTGTTTTGAGTTTTCACCCTCTAAAGTCATGGTTTTATGCCTAAGTCTTGAATTAAACATATTATCATCGTATTCTCAAAATGGGAGTCCCGCGACTGCGCAGTCTGTTCCTACGAGTTTCATTGGTCCTGTGGGAGGTGTTGGTGCCACCCACGGGTCCGTTTTGTGGCTGTTTTGAGTTATCACCCTCTAACGCCAGTGTTTTTAGCCTAAGTCTATAAATATGAAAAATATCATCGTATTCTTAAATCGAGAGACCCGCGATTATGGGGGAAGTTCCTACAAGTTACATTGGTGGTGTTGGTGCCACCCATGGGGCCGTTCGAGGGCTATTTTGGGTTTTCACCCTGTAACGCAATGTTTTTAAGCCTAAGTCTAGAAATATGCAAATTATCATCATATTCTCAAACCGAGAGACCCGCGACTACGGGCTCAGTTCCTACGAGTTACATTGGTCCCGTGGGAGGTGTTGGTGCCACCCACGGGGCCGTTCGGGGGGCTGTTTTTTGTTTTCACCCTCTAATGCCATGTGTTTTAGCCTAAATCCTGAAATATGAAAATTATCATCATATTCTTAAACTGGGAGACCCGCGACTGTGAGGTCAGTTCCTACGAGTTACATTGGTCCCGTGGAAGTGTCGGTGCCACCCACGGGGCCATTTGGGGACTGTTTTGAGTTTTCACCCTCTAACGCCATGTTTTGCTTAAGTCTAGAAATATCTAAATTATCATCGTATTATCAAACTGGGAGTGCCACGGCGGCGCGGATAGTTCCTACGAGTTACATTGGTCCCGTGGGAGGTGTTGGTGCCACCCACGGGGACGTTGATGAGTTATTTTGGGTTTTCACCCTCTAACATCATGTTTTTATGCCTAAGTCGAGAAATATACAAATTATCATCGTATTCTCAAATCGGGAGACCCGCGACTACGGGGTCAGTTCCTACTAGTTACATTGGTCCCGTGGGAGGTGTTGGTGCCACCAACGGAGCCGTTCGAGGATTGTTTTGAGTTTTCACCCTCTAACCTCATGTTTTGCTTAAGTCTAGAAATATGCAAATTACCTTCATATTCTCAAACCGAGAGGGTCATAGCTGCGCGGTCAGTTCGTACGAGTTACATTGGTTCTGAGGGAGGTGTTGGTGCCACCCACGGGGCCGTTCGGGGGTTGTTTTGGGTTTTCACCTTCTAACTCCATGTTTTTAATCCTAAGTCTAGAAATATATAAATTAATCTCGTATTTTCGAACCCGGAGACCCGCGACTGTGGGGGCAGTTCCTACGAGTTACATTGGTCTCGTGGGAGGTGTTGTTGCCACTCACGAGGCCGATCGGGGGTTGTGTCGAGTTTTCACCCTTTAACGCCATGTTTTGCTTAAGTCTAGAAATATGCAAATTACCGTCGTATTCTCAAACCGCGAGTGATGTGTCTCCGCGATCATTTCCTATGAGTTATATTGGACCTGTGGGAGGTTTTGGTGGAACCCACGGGTCCGTTCGGGGACTGTTTTAGGTTTTCACCCTATAACGCCATGTTTTTATGCCTAAATCTATAAATATGCCGATTACCGTCGTATTCTAAAATTGGGAGACCCGCAGCTGTGCGGTCAGTTCCTAGGAGTTACATTGGTCCCGTGGGAGGTGTTGGTGCCACCCATGAGGCCGTTCGGGGGTTGTTTCGAGTTTTCATCCTCTAACTCCATGTTTTGCTTATGTCTAGAAATTTCCAAATTACCATCTTATTCTCAAACAGGGAGTACCGCGACTGTGCGGTCAGTTACTATGAGTTACATGGGTCCCATGGGAGGTGTTGGTGCCACCCATGGGGCCATTCGGGGGTCGTTTTGGGTTTTCACCCTCTAACGCCATGTTTTTATGCCCAAGTCTAGAAATATGCAAATTATCATCGTATTCTCAAACCGGGAGTCTCGTGGCTGCGCGGTCAGTTCCAACGAGTTACATTGGTCCCGTGGGAGGTGTTGATGCCACCCACGGGGTCGTTCGGTGGCTATTTTGTGTTTTCACCCTCAAATGCCATGTTTTTAATCCTAAGTCTTGAAATATGCAAATTATTGTTGTATTCTCAAACCGGGAGACCCGCGACTGCGGGGTTAGTTCCTATGAGTTACATTGGTCCCGTGGGAGGTGTTGGTGCCACCCACGGGGCCGTTCGGGGGCTGTTTTGTGATTTGACCCTCAAACACCATGTTTTTAATCTTAAGTCTAGAAATATGCTAATTATTGTCGTATTCTCAAACCGACAGACCCGCAATTGCGAGTTTAGTTCCTACGAGTTACATTGGTCCCTTGGGACGTGTTGGTGCGACCCACGGGGCGGTTCCGGGGTTATTTTGCATTTTCACATTCTAAATCCTTGTTTTTAATCTTAAGTCTAGAAATATGAAAATTATTGCCGTATTCTAAAATTGGGAGTGTCGCGACTACGCGGTCAGTTCCTATGAGTAACATTGGTCCCGTGGGAGGTGTTGGGGCCACCCACGGGGCCGTTCGGGGTCTGTTTCATGTTTTCACCCTCAAACCACATGTTTTTAATATTAAGTCTAGAAATATTCAAATTATCATTGTATTCTCAAACTGGGAGTTTCGCGGCTGCGCGATCAGTTCCTACGAGTTATAGTGGTCCCGTGGGAGGTGTTGGTGCCACCCACGGGGCCGTTCGGGGGCTGTTTTGATTTTTCACCCTCTAACGCAATGGTTTTAAGCCTAATTCTGGAAATATATAAATTATCGTAGTATTCTCAAATCAGGAGACCCGCGACTGCGGGGTCAGTTCCTACGAGTTATATTGGTCCCTGGTGCCACCCACGGGGCCATTCAGGGGTTGTTTCTAGTTTTCTCCCTTCAACGCCATGTTTTCCATAAGTCTAGAAATATGCAAATTACTGTTGTATTCTCAAACCGGGAGTACCGCGGCTGCGCGATCAGTTCCTACGACTCCCATTGGTCCCGTGGGAAGTGTTGGTGCCACTCACGGGGATATTCGGGGGATGTTTTTGTTTTTCCCCTCTAAGAATATGCAAATTATCGTTGTATTGTCAAACTGGGAGTCCCGCGGCTGCACCATGAGTTCTTACGAGTCACATTGGTCCCATGGGAGGTGTTGGTGCCACCCACGGGGCCGTTCATGGGTTGTTTTGATTTTTCACCCTTTAAAGTCATGGTTTTATGCCTAAGTCTTGAATTAAACATATTATCATCGTATTCTCAAAACGGGAGTCCCGCGACTGCGCAGTCTGTTCCTACGAGTTTCATTGGTCTTGTGGGAGGTGTTGGTGCCACCCACGGGGCCGTTTTGTGGCTGTTTTGGGTTATCACCCTCTAACGCCAGTGTTTTTAGCCTAAGTCTATAAATATGCAAAATATCATCGTATTCTTAAACCGAGAGACCCGCGATTATGGGGGAAGTTCCTACAAGTTACATTGGTGGTGTTGGTGCCACCCATGGGGCCGTTCGAGGGCTGTTTTGGGTTTTCACCCTGTAACACAATGTTTTTAAGCCTAAGTCTAGAAATATGCAAATTATCATCATATTCTCAAACCGAGAGACCCGCGACTACGGGCTCAGTTCCTACGAGTTACATTGGTCCCGTGGGAGGTGTTGGTGCCACCCACGGGGCCGTTCGGGGGGCTGTTTTTTGTTTTCACCCTCTAATGCCATGTTTTTTATCCTAAATCCTGAAATATGAAAATTATCGTCATATTCTCAAACTGGGAGACCCACGACTGTGAGGTCAGTTCCTACGAGTTACATTGGTCCCGTGGAAGTGTTAGTGCCACCCACGGGGCCATTTGGGGACTGTTTTGAGTTTTCACCCTCTAACGCCATGTTTTGCTTAAGTCTAGAAATATGTAAATTATCATCGTATTCTCAAACTGGGAGTGCCACGGCGGCGTGGATAGTTCCTACGAGTTACATTGGTCCCGTGGGAGGTGTTGGTGCCACCCACGGGGACGTTCATGGGTTATTTTGGGTTTTCACCCTCTAACATCATGTTTTTATGCCTAAGTCGAGAAATATACAAATTATCATCGTATTCTCAAATCGGGAGAACCGCGACTACGGGGTCAGTTCCTACTAGTTACATTGGTCCCGTGGGAGGTGTTGGTGCCACCAATGGAGCCGTTCGAGGATTGTTTTGAGTTTTCACCCTCTAACCTCATGTTTTGCTTAAGTCTAGAAATATGCAAATTACCTTCATATTCTCAAACCGAGAGGGTCATAGCTGCGCGGTCAGTTCGTACGAGTTACATTGGTTCTGAGGGAGGTGTTGGTGCCACCCACGGGGGCGTTCGGGGGTTGTTTTGGGTTTTCACCTTCTAACTCCATGTTTTTAATCCTAAGTCTAGAAATATATAAATTACTATCGTATTTTCGAACCCGGAGACCCGCGACTGTGGGGGCAGTTCCTATGAGTTACATTGGTCTCGTGGGAGGTGTTGTTGCCACTCACGGGGCCGATCGGGGGTTGTTTCGAGTTTTCACCCTTTAACGCCATGTTTTGCTTAAGTCTAGAAATATGCAAATTACCGTCGTATTCTCAAACCGCGAGTGATGTGTCTCCACGATCATTTCCTATGAGTTATATTGGACCTGTGGGAGGTGTTGGTGGAACCCACGGGTCCGTTCGGGGACTGTTTTAGGTTTTCACCTTATAACGCCATGTTTTTATGCCTAAATCTATAAATATGCAGATTACCGCCGTATTCTAAAACTGGGAGACCCGCAGCTGTGCGGTCAGTTCCTAGGAGTTACATTGATCCCGTGGGAGGTGTTGGTGCCACCCACGAGGCCGTTCGGGGGTTGTTTCGAGTTTTCATCCTCTAACGCCATGTTTTGCTTATGTCTAGAAATTTCCAAATTACCATCTTATTCTCAAACAGGGAGTACCACGACCGTGCGGTCAGTTACTACGAGTTACATGGGTCCCATGGGAGGTGTTGGTGCCACCCATGGGGCCATTCGGGGGCCGTTTTGGGTTTTCACCCTCTAACGCCATGTTTTTATGCCTAAGTCTAGAAATATGCAAATTATCATCGTATTCTCAAATCGGGAGTCTCGTGGCTGCGCGGTCAGTTCCAACGAGTTACATTGGTCCCGTGGGAGGTGTTGATGCCACCCACGGGGCAGTTCGGTGGATATTTTGTGTTTTCACCCTCAAACGCCATGTTTTTAATCCTAAGTCTAGAAATATGCCAATTATTGTTGTATTCTCAAACCGGGAGACCCGCAACTGCGGGGTTAGTTCCTATGAGTTACATTGGTCCCGTGGGAGGTGTTGGTGCCACCCACGGGGCCGTTCGGGGGGTGTTTTGGGTTTTCACCCTCTAAAGCCATGTTTTTCTGCCTAAGTCTAGATATAAGCAAATTATCATCGTATTCTCAAAACGAGAGTTCCGCGGCTGCGCGGTCATTTTCTACGAGTGGCATTGGTCTCGTGGGAGGTGTTGGTGCCACCCATGGCCGTTTTGGGGGTTGTTTTGGGGTTTCACCCTCTAACGCCATGTTTTTATGCCTAAGTCTATATATATGCAAATTATCGTTGTATTCTCAAATCGGGAGTCTCGCGGATGCGCGGTCATTTTCTACGAGTGACATTGGTCACGTGGGAGGTGTTGGTGCCACGCATGGGTCGTTCGGGGGTTGTTTTAAGTTTTCACCCTCTAACGCCTTAGTCTATAAATATTCAAATTATCATGGTATTCTCAAACCGAGAGTCTTGCGGCTATGCGGTTAGTTCCTACGAGTTATATTGGTCCCGTGGGAGGTGTTAGTGCCATCCACAGGGCCGTTCGGGGGTTGTTTCGAGTTTTCACCCTCAAACGCAATGGTTTTAAGCCTAAGTCTAGAAATATGCAAATTATCGTCGTATTCTCAAACTGGAAGACCCGCGACTGCGTGGTCAGTTCCAACGAGTTACATTGGTCCCGTGGGAGGTGTTGGTGCCACCCACAGGGCTGTTCGGGAGCTGCTTTGGGTTTTCTCCCTCTAACGCCAAGTTTTTAAGCCTAAGTGTAAAAATATGCAAATTATCATCGTATTCTCAAATTGAGAGTGAAGCGATTGCATGGTCAGTTCGTACGAGTTACATTGGTCCCGTGGGAGGTGTTGGTGCAAGCCACGGGGCCGTTCGGGGGTTGTTTTGGGTTTTCACCCACAAACGCCTTTTTTTTATACCTAAGTCTAGAAATATGCAAATTATGGTCGCATTCTCAAACCGGGAGTCCCGCGGCTGCGCGATTAGTTCCTATGACTTACATTGGTCCCATGGGAGGTGTTGGTGCCACCTACGGGGCCGTTCGGGGTCTATTTCATGTTTTCACCCTCAAACGCCATGTTTTTAATCCTAAGTCTAGAAATATACAAATTATCATCCTATTCTCAAACCGAGAGACCCGTGACGGTGGGGTTAGTTCATACGAGTTACATTGGTCCCGTGGGAGGTGTTCGTGCCACCCACGGGGCCATTCGGGGGTTGTTTTGGGTTTTCCCCCTCTAACGCAATATTTTTATGCCTAAGTCGAGCTATATGGAAATTGTCATCGTATTCTCAAACCGGGAGTCCCGCGGCTGCACGGTCAGTATATACGAGTTACATTGGTCCCGTGGGAGGTGTTGGTTCCACCCATGGGCCGTTCGGTGGTTGTCTTAAGTTTTCACCCTCTAACGCCATTTTTTATGCCTAAGTCAGGAAATATTCAAATTATCGTCGTATTCTCAAACTAGGAGTCTCGCGGTTGCTCGATCAGTTCCTACGAGTAACATTGGTCCCGTGGGAGGTGTTGGTGCCACCCACGGGGCCGTTCGAGGGTTGTTTTGGGTTTTCAACTTCTAAATCTATGTTTTTAAGACTAAGTCTAGAAATATGTAAATTATTGTCAATTTTCAAATTGGGAGACCCGCGACTGTGGGGTCAGTTCCTTCGAGTTACATTGGTCCCGTGGGAGGTGCTGGTGCCACTCACGAGGCCATTCGAGGGTTGTTTCGAGTTTTCACCCTCTAACGCCATCTTTTGCTTAAGTCTAGAAATATGCAAATTACCTTCGTATTATCAAACCGTGAGTGACGTGGTTGCGCAGTCACTTCCTACGAGTTACATTGGTCCCGTGGGAGGTATTAGTGCCACCCACAGGGCCGTTCGGGGATTGTTTTAGGTTTTCACCCTCTAACACCACGTTTTTATGCCTAAATCTATAAATATGTAAATTACCGTCGTATTCTCAAATCGGGAGACCCGCGGTTGCGCGGTCAGTTCCTAGGAGTTACATTGGTCCCGTGGGAGGTGTTGGTTCCACCCATGAGGCCATTCGGGGGATGCTTCGAGTTTTCACCCTCTAACGCCATGTTTTCCTTAAGTCTAGAGATATGCAAGTTATCGTCTTATTCTCAAATCTGGAGTAACGCGGCTACGCAGTCAGTTACTACGAGTTACATTGGTCCCATGGGAGGTGTTGTGCCACCCATGAGGCCGTTCGGGGGTTGTTTGGGGTTTTCATCCTCTAAAGCCATGTTTTTATGCCTAAGTCGATAAATATGCAAATTAACATCGTATTCTCAAATCGGGATTGTCGTGACTATGCGGTCAATTCCTACGAGTTACATTGGTTCAGTGGGAGGTGTTGGTGCAACCCATGGGGCCTGTTTCGAGTTTTCACCCTCTAACTCCATGTTTTTAAGCCTAAGTCTAGAAATATGCAAAATATCGCCATATTCTCAAACCGAGAGACCCGCGACTGCGGGGTCAGTTCCTACGAGTTACATTAGTCCCGTGGGAGGTGTTGTTGCCACCCACGGGGCCGTTCGGGTGCTGTTTTGTGTTTTTCCCCTCTAACGTCATGTTTTTATACCTAAGTCTAAAAATATGCAAATTATCATCGTATTCGCAAACCGGGAGTCCCTCGGTTGTGTGGTCAGTTCCTACGAGTTACATTGGTCCGGTGCGAGGTGTTGGTGTCACCCATGGGATTGTTCGGGGGTTGTTTCGGGTTTTCACCCTCTAACGCCATGTTTTTAAGCCTAAGTCTAGAAATATGCAAATTATCATCGTATTCTCAAACTAGGAGACCCGCGACTGCGGGGTATGCTCCTACGAGTCACATTGGTCCCGTGGCAGGTGTTAGTGCCACCCATGGGGCCGTTCGGTGGTTGTTTCGAGTTTTCACCCACAAACACCATGTTTTTAATCCTAAGTCTAGAAATATGCAAATTATCATTGTGTTCTAAAATCGGGAGACCCGCGACTGCGGACTTAGATCCTATGAGTTACATTGGTCCCGTGGGAGTTGTTGGTGCCACCCACGGGGCAGTTTGGGGATTGTTTTGTGTTTTCACCCTCTAATGCCATGTTTTGATTAAGTCTATAAATATGCAAGTTACCATCGACTTCCCAAACTGAGAGTGCCCGTCTGCGCGGTCAGTTCCTACGACTTACATTGGTCCCGTGGGTGGTGTCGGTGCCACCCACGGGGCCGTTCGGGGGCTATTTCGAGTTTTCACCGTCTAACGCCTTATTTTTATGCCTAAGTCAATAAATATTCAAATTATCATGGTATTCTCAAACTGAGAGACCCGCGACTACAATGTGAGTTCCTACGAGTTACATTGGTCCCATGGGAGGTGTTGGTTCCACCCACGGGGCCGTTCGGGTGTTGTTTCGAGTTTTCACCCTCTAACGCCATGTTTTGGTTAAGTTTAAATATATGCAAATTACCATCATATTCTCAAATTGGGAGTGCCACGACTGCGTGGTCAGTACCTACGACTCACATTGGTCCCGTGGGAAGTGTTGGTGCCACCCACGGGGATGTTCGGGGTCTGTTTCGAGTTTTTCCCCTCTAATGCCATGTTTTTATGCCTAAGTCTAAAAATTTGCAAATTATCATCGTATTCTAAAATCGGGAGTCGTACGGCTACGTGGTCAGTTCCAACGAGTTACATTGGTCCCGTGGGAGGTGTTGGTGCCACCCACGAGGCCGTTCGGGGGTTGCTTTTGGTTTTCACCCTCTAACGCAATGTTTTTAAGCCTAAGTAAAAAAATACGAAAATTATCATCGTATTCCCAAACCAGGAGTCCCGCGGTTGCGTGGTCAGATCCTACGAGTTACATTGGTCCGGTTGGAGGTCTTGGTGCCACCCACGGGATCGTTCGGGTGTTGTTTCGAGTTTTCACCCTCTAACGCCATGTTTTTAAGCCTAAGTCTAGAAATATGCAAATTATCATCGTATTCTCAAACCTGGAGACCCGTGACTGCGGGCTCAGTTCCTATGAGTCACATTGGTCCCGTGGCAGGTGTTGGTGCCACCCATGGGGCCGTTCGGGGGTTGTTTCGAGTTTTCTCCCTCTAACGCCATGTATTTAATCCTAAGTCTAGAAATATGCAAATTATTATCGTACTCTAAAATCGGTAGACCCACGATGGCGGGGTTAGTTCCTACGAGTTACATTGGTCCTGTGGGAGTTGTTGGTGCCACCCACGGGGTTGTTCGGGGCTTGTTTCGAGTTTTCACCCTCTAATGCCATGTTTTGATTAAGTCTAGAAATATGCAAGTTACCATCATATTCCCAAACTGGGAGTGCCACGGGTATGCGATCAGTTCCTACGAGTTACATTGGTCCCGTGGGAGGTGTTGGTGCCACCCATGGGGCCGTTAGGGGTGTGTTTTGTGTTTTCACCCTCTAATGCCATGTTTGTCTGCCTAAGTACAGATATATGCAAATTATCGTCGTATTCTCAAACCGGGAGTCCCGCGGCTGCGCGGTCAGTTCCTACGAGTTACGGTTGTCCCGTGCGAGGTGTTGGTGCACCCACGAGGCCCTTCGGTGGCTTTTTTGAGTTTTCCCCCTCTAACGCCATGTTTTTATGGGTAAGTCTAGATCTATAAAAATTATCATCGTATTCTCAAACCGGGAGTCCCACACCTACGCGGTCAGTTCCTACGAGTTACATTGGTCCCGTGGGTGGTGTCCGTGCTACCCACGGGGCCGTTCGGGGGCTGTTTTGAGTTTTCACCGTCTAACGCCTTGTTTTTATGCCTAAGTCAATAAATATTCGAATTATTGTGGTATTCTCAAACCGAGAGAACCACGACTGCAGGGTCAGTTCCTACGAGTTACATTGGTCCCATGGGAGGTGTTGGTGCCACCCACGGGGCCGTTCGGGTGTTGTTTCGAGTTTTCACCCTCTAACGCCATGTTTTGGTTAAGTCTAGAAATATGCAAATTACCATCATATTATCCAATTGGGAGTGTCGCGACTACGCGGTCAGTACCTACGACTCACATTGGTCCCGTGGGAAGTGTTGGTGCCACCCACACCGATGTTCGGGGTCTGTTTCGAGTTTTTCCCCTCATACGCCATGTTTTTATGCCTAAGTCTAAAAATTTGCAAATTATCATCGTATTCTCAAATCAGGAGTACTATGACTGTGTGGTCGGTTCCAACGAGTTACACTGGTCCCATGGGAGGTGTTGGTGCCACCCACGATGCCGTTCGGGGCCTGCTTTGGGTTTTCACCCTCTAATGCCATGTTTTTATGCCTAAGTCAAAAAATATGCAAATTATCATCGTATTCTCAAACTGGGAGTGCCGCGGTTGCATGGTCAGTTCCTACGAGTTACATTGGTCTCGCGGGAGGTGTTGGTGCCACCCACGGGGCCGTTCGGGGATTATTTCGAGTTTTCACCCTCTAACACCATGTTTTGCTTAAGAATAGAAATATTCAAATTATCATCGTATTCTTAAACCGGGAGTGTCGCGGCTACGCGGTGAGTTCCAACGAGTTACATTGGTCCTGTGGGGGGTGTTGGTGCCACCCACGGGCCCGTTCGGGGGGTGTTTTGGGTTTTCACCGTCTAATGCCATGTTTTTATGCCTAAGTCTATATATTTACAAATTATCATCGAATTCTCAAACCAAGAGTCCTGCGACTGCGCGGTCAGTTCCTACGAGTTACATTGGTCCCATGGGAGGTGTTCGTGCCACCAACGGGGCCATTCGGGGGTTGTTTTGGGTTTTCGCCCTCTAACGCAATGTTTTTATGCCTAAGTCTACATATATGCAAATTATCATCGTATTTTCAAATAGGGAGTCCCGCGATTGTGCGGTCAGTATATACGAGTTACGTTGGTCCTGTGGGAGTTGTTGGTTCCACCCATGGGTCTTTCGGTGATTGTCTTTGGTTTTCACCCTCTAACGCCATTTTTTATGCCTAAGTCTGGATATATTCAAATTATCGTCGTATTCTCAAACCAGGCGTCTCACGGTTGCCTAGTCAGTTCCTACGAGTAACATTGGTCCCGTGGGAGGTGTTGGTGCCACCCACGGGGGCGTTCGAGGGCTGTTTTGGGTTTTCACCTTCTAACTCTATGTTTTTAAGACTAAGTCCAGAAATACACAAATTATCGTCAATTTTCAAATTGGGAGACCCGTGACTGTGGGGTCAGTTCCTTCGAGTTACATTGGTCCCGTGGGAGGTGCCGGTGCCACTCACGGACGGTTGTTTTGAGTTTTCACCCTCTAACGCCATATTTTGCTTAAGTCTAAAAATATGCAAATTACCTTCCTATTCTCAAACCGTGAGTTACGTGGCTGCGTAGTCACTTCCTACGAGTTACATGGGTCCCGTGGGTGGTGTTGGTGCCACCCACGGGGCCGTTCGGGGACTGTTTTAGGTTTTCACCCTCTAACACCACGTTTTTATGCCTAATTCTATAAATATGCATATTACCATCGTATTCTCAAATTGGAAGACCCGCGGCTACGCAGTCAGTTCCTAGGAGTTACATTGGTCCCGTGGCAGGTGTTGGTTCCACCCATGAGGCCGTTCGGAGATGTTTCGAGTTTTCACCCTCTAACGCCATGTTTTGCTTAAGTCTAGAAATATGCAAATTACCGTCGTATTCCCAAACCGGGAGTGCCGCGGGTATGCGGTCAGTTCCTACGAGTTACAATGGTCCCGTGGGAGGTGTTGGTGCCACCCATGGGGCCGTTAGGGGTGTGTTTTGTGTTATCACCCTCTAATGCCATGTTTTTCTGCCTAAGTGCAGATATATGAAAATTATCATTGTATTCTCAAACCGGGAGTCCCGCGGCTGCGCGGTCAGTTCCTACGAGTTACGGTTGTCCCGTGGGAGGTGTTGGTGCCACCCACGGGGCCCTTCGTTGGTTTTTTTGAGTTTTCCCCCTCTAACGCCATGTTTTTATGCCTAAGTCTAGATCTATAAAAATTATCATCGTATTCTCATACCGGGAGTCCCACGGCTGCGCGGTCAGTTTCTACGAGTTACATTGGTCCCGTGGGTGGTGCCGGTGCCACCCACGGGGCCGTTCGGGGGCTGTTTCGAGTTTTCACCGTCTAACGCCTTGTTTTTATGCCTAAGTCAATAAATATTCGAATTATTATAGTATTCTCAAACCGAGAGACCCGCGACTACAGGGTCAGTTCGTACGAGTTACATTGGTCCCATGGGAGGCGTTGGTGCCACCCACGGGGCCGTTCATGGGTTGTTTTGAGTTTTCACCCTCTAAAGTCATGGTTTTATGCCTAAGTCTTGAATTAAACATATTATCATCGTATTCTCAAAACGAGAGTCCCGCGACTGCGCAGTCTGTTCCTACGAATTAAACAAATTATTATTGTATTCTCAAACCGGGAGACCCGCGACTGCAAGGTCAGTTCGTACGAGTTACATTGGTCCCATGGGAGGTGTTGGTGCCACCCACGGGGCCGTTCGGGTGTTGTTTCGAGTTTTCACCCTCTAACGGCATGTTTTGGTTAAGTCTAGAAATATGCAAATTACCATCATATTCTCAAACTGGGAGTGCCGCGACTGCGCGGTCAGTACCTACGACTCATATTGGTCCCGTGGGAAGTGTTGGTGCCACCCACGCCCATGTTCGCGGTCTGTTTCGAGTTTTTGGCCTCTAACGCCATGTTTTTATGCCTAAGTCTAAAATTTTTCAAATTATCATCGTATTCTCAAACCGGGAGTCCCGCGCCTGCGCGGTTAGTTCCTACGACTTATATTGGTTCCATAGGAGGTGTTGGTGCCACCTACGGGGCCGTTCGGGATCTATTTCATGTTTTCACCCTCAAACACCATGTTTTTAATCCTAAGTCTAGAAATATGCAAATTATCATCCTATTCTCAAACTGAGAGACCCGTGACGGCATGGTTAGTTCATAGGAGTTACATTGGTCCTATGGGAGGTGTTTGTGCCACCCACGGGGCCGTCCGGGTATTATTTCGAGTTTTCACCCTCTAACACCATGTTTTGCTTAAATATATAAATATTCAAATTACCGTCGTATTTTTAAACCGGGAGTGCCACGGCTACGCGGTCAGTTCCAACGAGTTACATTGGTTCTGTGGGGGGTGTTGGTGCCACCCACGGGGCCGTTTGGGGGGTGTTTTGGGTTTTCACCCTCTAATGCCATGTTTTTATGCCTAAGTCTAGATATATACAAATTATCATCGTATTCTCAAACCAGGAGTCCCGCGGTTGCGCGGTCAGTTCCTACGAGTTACATTGGTCCCATGGGAGGTGTTCGTGCCACCCACGGGGCCATTCGGTGGTTGTTTTGGGTTTTCCCCCTCTAACGCAATATTTTTATGCCTAAGTCTAAATATATGGAAATTATCATCGTATTCTCAAACTGGGAGTCCCGCGGCTGTACGATCAGTATATACGAGTTACGTTGGTCCCGTGGGAGTTGTTGGTTCCACCCATGGGTCGTTCGGTGATTATCTTTGGTTTTCACCCTCTAACGCCATTTTTTATGCCTAAGTCTGGATTTATTCAAATTATCGTCGTATTCTCAAACTAGGAGTCTCACGGTTGCCCGGTCAGTTCCTACGAGTAACATCGGTCCCGTGGGAGGTGTTGGTGCCACCCACGGGGCCGTTCGAGGGATGTTTTGGGTTTTCACCTTCTAACTCTATGTTTTTAAGACTAAGTCTAGAAATATGCAAATTATCGTCAATTTTCAAATCGGGAGACCCGGGACTGTGGGTTCATTTCCATCGAGTTACATTGGTCCCGTAAGAGGTGCCGGTGCCACTCACGGGGCCGTTCGACCGTTGTTTCGGGTTTTCACCCTCTAACGCCATATTTTGCTTATGTCTAGAAATATGCAAATTACCATCGTATTCTCAAACCGTGAGTGACGTGGCTGCGCAGTCACTTCCTACGAGTTACATTGGTCCCGTGGGTGGTGTTGGTGCCACCCACGAGGCCGTTCGGGGACTGTTTTAGGTTTGCACCCTCTAACACCACATTTTTATGCCTAAATCTATAAATATGTAAATTACCATCGTATTCTCAAACTGAGAGTCTCGCGGCTACGCGGCCAGTTCCTTGGAGTTACATTGGTCCCGTGGGAGGTGTTGGTTCCACCCATGGGGCCGTTCGGGGGCTATTTCGAGTTTTCACCCTCTAACGCCATGTTTTTAAGCGTAAGTCTAAAAATATACAAAATATCACCGTATTCTCAAACCGAGAGACCCGCAACTGCGGGGTCACATCCTACGAGTTACATTAGTCCCGTGGGAGGTGTTGGTGCCACCCACGGGGTCGTTCGGGGTTGTTTCGGGTTTTCACCCTCTAACGCCATGTTTTTAAGCCTAAGTCTAGAAATATGCAAATTGTCATCGTATTCTCAAACCAGGAGACCCGCGACTGCGGGGTCAGTTCCTACGAGTCACAGTGGTCCCGTGGCAGGTGTTGGTACCACCCACGGGGCCGTTCGAGGGTTGTTTCGAGTTTTCACCCTCTAACGCCATGTTATTAATCCTAAGTCTAGAAATATGCAAATTATCATCGTATTCTAAAATCCAGAGACCCGCGACTGCGGGGTTAGTTCCTACGAGTTACATTGGTCCCGAGGGAGTTGTTGGTGCCACCCACGGGCCTGTTCGGGGATTGTTTCGAGTTTTCACCCTCTAATGCCATGTTTTCATAAAGTCTAGAAATATGCAAGTTACCATCGTATTCTCAAATGGGGAGTGTCGCGGGTATGCGGTCAGTTCCTACGAGTTACATTGGTCCCGTGGGAGGTGTTGGTGCCACCCATGGGGCCGTTAGGGGGTGTTTTGTGTTTTCACCCTCTAATGCCATCTTTTTCTGCCTAAGTCTAGATATATGCAAATTATCATCGTATTCTCAAATCGGGAGTCCCGCGGCTGAGAGCGATTAGTTTCTACGAGTTACGGTTGTCCCGTGGGAGGTGTTGGTGCCACCCACGAGGCCGTTCGGTTGCTTTTTTGAGTTTTCACCCTCTAATGCCATGTTTTTATGCCTAAGTCTAGATATATACAAATTATCATCGTATTCTCAAACCAGGAGTCCCGCGGCTGCGCGGTCAGTTCCTACGAGTTACATTGGTCCAATGGGACGTGTTCGTGCCACCCACGGGGCCATTTGGGGCTTGTTTTGGGTTTTACCCCTCTAACGCAATATTTTTATGCCTCAGTCAAGATATATGGAAATTATCATCGTATTCTCAAACCGGGAGTCCCGCGACTACACGGTCAGTATATACGAGTTACATTTGTCCTGTGGGAGGTGTTGGTTCCACCCATGGGCCGTTCGGTGGTTGTCTTAAGTTTTCACCCTCTAACGCCATTTTTTATGCATAATTCTGGAAATATTCAAATTATCATCATATTCTCAAACCAGGAGTCTCGCTGTTGCTCGATCAGTTCCTACGAGTAACATTGGTCCCTTGGGAGGTGTTGGTGCCACCCACGGGGTCGTTCGAGGGCGGTTTTGGGTTTTCAACTTCTAAATCTATGTTTTTAAGACTAAGTCTAAAAATATGTAAATTATCGTCAATTTTCAAATTGGGAGACCCGCGATTTTGGGGTCAGTTCCTTCGAGTTACTTTGGTCCCGTGGGAGGTGCTGGTGCCACTCACGAGGACGTTCGAGGGTTGTTTCGAGTTTTCACCCTCTAACGCCATGTTTTGCTTAAGTCTAGAAATATGCAAATTACCTTCGTATTATCAAACCTTGAGTGACGTGGTTGCGCAGTCACTTCCTACGAGTTACATTGGTCCCGTGGGAGGTGTTAGTGCCACCGACGGGGCCTTTTGGGGACTGTTTAGATTTTCACCCTCTAACACCACGTTTTTATGCCTAAATCTATAAATATGTAAATTACTGTCGTATTCTCAAATCGGGAGACCCGCGGTTGCGCGGTCCGTTCCTAGGAGTTACATTGGTCCCGTGGGAGGTGTTGGTTCCACCCATGAGGCCGTTCGGGAGATGTTTCGAGTTTTCACCCTCTAATGACATGTTTTACTTAAGTCTAGAGATATGAAAATTTTCGTCTAATTCTCAAATCGAGAGTAGCGCGGCAACGCGGTCAGTTACTACGAGTTACATTGGTCCCATGGGAGGTGTTGTGCCACCCATGAGGTCGTTCGGGGGTTGTTTGGGGTTTTCATCCTCTAAAGCCATGTTTTAATGCCTAAGTTAATAAATATGCAAATTAACATCGTATTCTCAAATCGGGAGTGTCGCGACTATGCGGTCAATTCCTACGAGTTACATTGGTCCAGTGGGAGGTGTTGGTGCCACCCACGGGGCCTGTTTAGAGTTTTCACCCTCTAACGCCATGTTTTTCAGCCTAAGTCTAGAAATATGCAAAATATCACCATATTCTAAAACCGAGAGACCCGCAACTGCGATGTAAGTTCCTACGAGTTACATTAGTCCCGTGGGAGGTGTTGTTGCCACCCACGGGGCCGTTCGGGGGCTGTTTTGGGTTTTTCCCCTCTAACGTTATGTTTTTATACCTAAGTCTAAAAATATGCAAATTATTATTGTATTCGCAAACCGGGAGTCCCGCGGTTGTGTGGTCAGTTCCTACGAGTTACATTGGTCCGGTGGGAGGTGTTGGTGCCACCCACGGGATCGTTCGGTGGTTGTTTCGGGTTTTCACACTCTAATGCCATGTTTTTAAGCCTAAGTCTAGAAATATACAAATTATCATCGTATTCTCAAACTAGGAGACCCGCGACTCTGGGGTCAGCTCCTACGAGTCACATTGGTCCCGTGGCAGGTATTAGTGCCACCCATTGGGACGTTCGGGGGTTGTTTCGAGTTTTCAACCACAAACGCCATGTTTTTAATCCTAAGTCTAGAAATATGCAAATTATCTTTGTATTCTAAAATCGGGAGACCCGCGACTGCGGGCTTAGTTCCTATGAGTTACATTGGTCCCGTGGGAGTTGTTGGTGCCACCCACGGGGCTGTTCGGTGATTGTTTTGTGTTTTCACCCTCTAATGCCATGTTTTGATTAAGTCTAGAAATATGCAAGTTACCATCGACTTCCCAAACTGAGAGTGCCCGGCTGCGCGGTCAGTTCCTACGACTTACATTGGTCCCGTGGGTGGTGTCGGTGCCACCCACGGGGCCGTTCGAGGGCTATTTTGAGTTTTAACCGTCTAACGCCTTATTTTTATGCCTAAGTCAATAAATATTCGAATTATCGTGGTATTCTCAAACCGAGAGACCCGCGACTACAGGGTCAGTTCCTACGAGTTACATTGGTCCCACGGGAGGTGTTGGTGCCACCCACGGGGCCGTTCGGGTGTTGTTTCGAGTTTTCACCCTCTAACGCCATGTTTTGGTTAAGTCTAAAAATATGCAAATTACCATCATATTCTCAAACTGGGAGTGCCGCGACTGCGCGGTCAGTACCTATGACTCACATCGGTCCCGTGGGAAGTGTTGGTGACACCCACGGGGATGTTCGGGGTATGTTTCGAGTTTTTCCCCTCTAACGCCATGTTTTTATGCCTAAGTCTAAAAATTTGCAAATTATCGTCGTATTCTCAAATCGGGAGTCCTACGGCTACGTGGTCAGTTCCAACGACTTACATTGGTCCCGTGGGAGGTGTTGGTGCCACCCACAAGGCCATTCGGGGGTTGCTTTTGGTTTTCACCCTCTAACGCAATGTTTTTAAGCCTAAGTAAAAAAATATGCAAACCAGAAGTCCCGCGGTTGCGTGGTCAGATCCTACGAGTTACATTGGTCCGGTGGGAGGTGTTGGTGCCACCCACGGGATCGTTCGGGGGTTGTTTCGAGTTTTCACCCTCTAACGCCATGTTTTTAAGCCTAAGTCTAGAAATAAGCAAATTATCATCGTATTCTCAAACTAGGAGACCCGTGACGGTGGGGTCAGTTCCTACGAGTTACATTGGTCCCGTGGCAGGTGTTGGTGCCACCCATGGGGCCGTTCGGGGGTTGTTTCGAGTTTTCTCCCTCTAACACCATGTTTTTAATCCTAAGTCTAGAAATATGCAAATTATTATCGTATTCTAAAATCAGGAGATCCGCGACTGCGGGGTTAGTTCCTACGAGTTACATTGGTCATGTGGGAGTTGTTGGTGCCACCCACGGGGTTGTTCGGGGATTGTTTCGAGTTTTCACCCTCTAATGCCATGTTTCGATTAAGTCTAGAAATATGCAAGTTACCACCGTATTCCCAAACCGGGAGTGCCACGGGTATGCGGTCAGTTCCTACGAGTTACATTGGTCCCGTGGGTGGTGTTGGTGCCACCCATGGTGCCGTTAGGGGTGTGTTTTGTGTTTTCACCCTCTAATGCCTAGTTTTTCTGCCTAAGTCTAGATAAATGCAAATTATCGTCGTATTCTCAAACCAGCAGTCCCACGGCTGCGCGGTCAGTTCCTACGAGTTACGGTTGTCCCGTGCGAGGTGTTGGTGCCACCCACGGGGCCCTTCGGTGGCTTTTTTGAGTTTTCCCCCTCTAACACCATTTTTTTATGCCTAAGTCTAGATCTATAAAAATTATCATCATATTCTCAAACCGGGAGTCCCACGCCTCCGCGGTCAGTTCCTACGAGTTACATTGGTCCCGTGGGTGGTGTCGGTGCCACCCACGGGGCCGTTCGGGGGCTGTTTTGAGTTTTCACCGTCTAACGCCTTGTTTTTATGCCAAAGTCAATAAATATTCGAATTATTGTGGTATTCTCAAACCGAGAGACCCACGACTGCAGGGTCAGTTCCTACGAGTTACATTGGTCCCATGGGAGGTGTTGGTGCCATCCACGGGGCCATTCTGGTGTTGTTTCGAGTTTTCACCCTCTAACGCCATGTTTTGGTTAAGTCTAGAAATATGCAAATTACCATCATATTCTCAAACTGGGAGTGCCGCGACTACGCGGTCAGTACCTACGACTCACATTGGTCCCGTGGGAAGTGTTTGTGCCACCCACGCCGATGTTCGGGGTCTGTTTCGAGTTTTTCCCCTCTAACGCCATGTTTTTATGCCTAAGTCTAAAAATTTGCAAATTATCGTCATATTCTCAAATCGAGAGTACTACGGCTGCGTGGTCGGTTCCAACGAGTTTCATTGGTCCCATGGGAGGTGTTGGTGCCACCCACGAGGCCGTTCGGGGCCTGCTTTGGGTTTTCACCCTCTCATGCCATGTTTTTATGTTTAAGTCAAAAAATATGCAAATTATCATCGTATTCTCAAACTGTGAGTGTCGCGGTTGCATGGTCAGTTCCTACGAGTTACATTGGTCCCGCGGGAGGTGTTGGTGCCACCCACGGGGCCGTTCGGGGATTATTTCGAGATTTCACCCTCTAACACCATGTTTTGCTTAAGAATAGAAATATTCAAATTATCGTCGTATTCTTAAACCGGGAGTGTCGCGGCTACGCGGTCAGTTCCAACGAGTTACATTGGTCCTGTGGGGGGTGTTGGTGCCACCGACGGGCCCGTTCGGGGGGTGTTTTGGGTTTTCACCGTCTAATGCCATGTTTTTATGCCTAAGTCTATATATTTACAAAATATAATCGAATTCTCAAACCGAGAGTCCTGCGACTGCGCGGTCAGTTCCTACGAGTTACATTGGTCCCGTGGGAGGTGTTCGTGCCACCCACGGGGCCATTCGGGGGTTATTTTGGGTTTTCGCCCTCTAACGCAATGTTTTTATGCCTAAGTCTACATATATGCAAATTATCGCCGTATTCTCAAATAGGGAGTCTCGCGGTTGTGAGGTCAGTATATACGAGTTACGTTGGTCCCGTGGGAGTTGTTGGTTCCACCCATGGGTCTTTCGGTGATTGTCCTTGGTTTTCACCCTCTAACGCCATTTTTATGCCTAAGTCTGGATATATTCAAATTATCGTCGTATTCTCAAACCAGAAGTCTCGCGGTTGCCTAGTCAGTTCCTACGAGTAACATTGGTCCCGTGGGAGGTGTTGGTGCCACCCACGGGGCCGTTCGAGGACTGTTTTCGGTTTTCACCTTCTAACTCTATGTTTTTAAGACTAAGTTTAGAAATACACAAATTATCGTCAATTTTCAAATTCGGAGACCCGCGACTGTGGGGTCAGTTCCTTCGAGTTACATTGGTCCCGTGGGAGGTGCCGGTGCCACTCACGGGGCCGTTCGACGGTTGTTTCGAGTTCTCACCCTTAAACGCCATATGTTGCTTAAGTCTAGAAATATGCAAATTACCTTTGTATTCTCAAACCGTGAGTTACGTGGCTGCGCAGTCACTTCCTATGAGTTACATGGGTCCCGTGGGTGGTGTTGGTGCCAACCACGGGGCCGTTCGAGGACTCTTTTAGGTTTTCACCCTCTAACACCACGTTTTTATGCCTAAATCTATAAATATGCAAATTACCATCGTATTCTCAAATTGGAAGACCCGCGGCTATGCGGTCAGTTCCTAGGAGTTACATGGGTCCCGTGGGAGGTGTTGGTTCCACCCATGAGGCCGTTCGGGGATGTTTCGAGTTTTCACCCTCTAACTCCATGTTTTGCTTAAGTCTAGAAATATGTAAATTATTGTCGTATTCCCAAACCGGGAGTGCCGCGGGTATGCGGTCAGTTCCTACGAGTTACAATGGTCCCGTGGGAGGTGTTGGTGCCACCCATGGGGCCGTTAGGGGTGTATTTTGTGTTATCACCCTCTAATGCAATGTTTTTCTGCCTAAGTCTATATATATGCAAATTATCATCGTATTCTCAAATCGGGAGTCCCGCGGCTGCACGGTCAGTTCCTACGAGTTACGGTTGTCCCGTGGGAGGTGTTGGTGCCACCCACGGTGCCCTTCAGTGGCTTTTTTGAGTTTTCCCCCTCTAACGCCATGTTTTTATGCCTAAGTCTAGATCTATAAAAATTATCATCGTATTCTCATACCGGGAGTCCCACGGCTGCGCGGGCAGTTTCTACGAGTTACATTGGTCCCGTGGGTGGTGTCGGTGCCATCCACGGGGCCGTTCGGGGGCTGTTTCGAGTTTTCACCGTCTAACACCTTGTTTTTATGCCTAAGCCAATAAATATTAGAATTATTGTGGTATTCTCAAACCGAGAGGCCCGCGACTGCAGGGTCAGTTCCTACGAGTTACATTGGTCCCATGGGAGGTGTTGGTGCCACCCATGGGGCCGTTCGGGTGTTGTTTCGAGTTTTCACCCTCTAACGCCGTGTTTTGGTCAAGTCTAGAAATATGCAAATTACCATCATATTCTCAAACTGGGAGTGCCGCGACTGCGCAGTCAGTACCTACGACTCACATTGGTCCCGTGGGAAGTGTTGGTGCCACCCACGCCGATGTTCAGGGTCTGTTTCGAGTTTTTCCCCTCTAACGCCATGTTTTTATGCTTAAGTCGAAAAATTTGCAAATTATTGTCGTATTCTCAAAGCGGGAGTCCCGTTGCTGCGCGGTTAGTTCCTACGACTTACATTGATCCCGTGGGAGGTGTTGGTGCCACCTACGGGGCCGTCCAGGGTCTATTTCATGTGTTCACCCTCAAACGCCATGTTTTTAATCCTAAGTCTAGAAATATGCAAATTATCATCCTATTCTCAAACCGAGAGACCCGTGACGGCTGGGTTAGTTCATACGAGTTACATTGGTCCTATGGGAGGTGTTGGTGCCACCCACGGGGCCGTCCGGGGATTATTTCGAGTTTTCACCCTCTATCACCATGTTTTGCTTAAATATAGAAATATTCAAATTACCGTCCTATTCTTAAACCGGGAGTGCCGCGGCTACGCGGTCAGTTCCAACGAGTTACATTGGTTCTGTGGGGGGTGTTGGTGCCACCCACGGGGCCGTTTGGGGGGTATTTTGGGTTTTCACCCTCTAATGCCATGTTTTTATGCCTAAGTCTAGATATATACAAATTATCATCGTATTCTCAAACCAGGAGTCCCGCGACTGCGCGGTCAGTTCCTACGAGTTACATTGGTCCCGTGGGAGGTGTTCGTGCCACCCACGGGGCCATTCGGAGGTTATTTTGGGTTTTCCCCCTCTAACGCAATATTTTTATGCCTAAGTCTAGATATATGGAAATTATCATCATATTCTCAAACCGGGAGTCCCGCGGCTGCACGATCAGTATATACGAGTTACGTTGGGCCCGTGGGAGTTGTTGGTTCCACCCATGGGTCGTTCGGTGATTGTCTTTTGTTTTCACCATCTAACGCCATTTTTTATGCCTAAGTCTGGATATATTCAAATTATCGTCGTATTCTCAAACTAGGAGTCTCACGGTTGTCCGATCAGTTCCTACGAGTAACATTGGTCCCGTGGGAGGTGATGGTGCCACCCACGGGGCCGTTCGAGGGCTGTTTTGGGTTTTCACCTTCTAACTCTATGTTTTTAAGACTAAGTCTATATATACGCAAATTATCGTCAATTTTAAAATCGGGAGACCCGGGACTGTGGGGTCAGTTCCTTCGAGTTACATTGGTCCCGTGGGAGGTTCCGGTGCCACTCACGGGGCCGTTCGACTGTTGTTTCGAGTTTTCACCCTCTAACGCCATATTTTGCTTAAGTCTAGAAATATGCAAATTACCGTCTTATTCTCAAACCGTGAGTGACGTGGCTGCGCAGTCACTTCGTACGAGTTACATTGGTCCCGTGGATGGTGTTGGTGCCACCCACGGGGCCGTTCGGGGACTGTTTTAGGTTTTCACCCTCTAACACCACGTTTTTATGCCTAAATCAATAAATATGCAAATTACCATTGTATTCTAAAATTGGAAGACCCGCGGCTACGCGGTCAGTTCCTAGGAGTTACATTGGTCCCGTGGGAGGTGTTGGTTCCACCCATGAGGCCGTTCAAGGATGTTTCGAGTTTTCACCCTCTAACGCCAAGTTTTGCTTAAGTCTAGAAATATGCAAATTACCGTCTTATTCTCAATCCGGGAGTACCGTGGCTACGCGGTCAGTTACTATGAGTTATATTGGTCCCATGGGAGGTGTTGTGCCACCCACGAGGCCTTTCGGGGGTTGTTTTGAGTTTTCATCCTATAACGCCATGTTTTTATGCCTAAGTCTATAAATATGCAAATTAACATCGTATTCTCAAACTGAGAGTCTCGCGGTTACGCGGCCAGTTCCTATGAGTTATATTGGTCTAGTGGGTGATGTTGGTGCCACCCATGGGGCCGTGCGGGGGCTGTTTCGAGTTTTCCCCCTCTAACGCCATGTTTTAAAGCGTAAGTCTAAAAATATACGAAATGTCACCATATTCTCAAACCGAGAGACCCGCGACTGCGGGGTCAGATCCTACGAGTTACATTGGTCCAGTGGTAGGTGTTGGTACCACCAACGGGGCCGTTCGATGGTTGTTTCGAGTTTTCACCCTCTAACGCCATGTTATTAATCCTAAGTCTAGAAATATGCAAATTATCATCGTATTCTAAAATCGGGAGACCCGCGACTGCGGGGTTAGTTCCTACGAGTTACATTGGTCCCGAGGGAGTTGTTGGTGCCACCCATGGGGCTGTTCGGGAATTGTATCGAGTTTTCACCCTCTAATGCCATGTTTTCGTAAAGTCAAGAAATATGCAAGTTACCATCGTATTCTCAAAAGGGGAGTGCCGCGTCTATGCGGTCAGTTCCTACGAGTTACATTGGTCCCGTGGGAGGTGTTGGTTCCACCCATGGGGCCGTTAGGGGGTGTTTTGTGTTTTCACCCTCTAATGCCATCTTTTTCTGCCTAAGTCTAGATATATGCAAATTATCGTTGTATTCTCAAACCCGGAGTCCCGCGGCTGCGCGATCAGTTTCCACGAGTTACGACTGTCCCGTGGCAGGTGTTGGTGCCACCCACGAGGCTGTTCGGTTGCTTTTTTGAGTTTTCCCCCTCTAACGCCATGTTTTTATGCCTTAGTCTAGATCTATGCAAATTATCATCATATTCTCAAACCGCGAGTCACGCGGCTGTGCGGTCAGTTCCTACGAGTTTCATTTGTCCCGTGCGTGGTGTCGGTGCCACCCACGGGGCCGTCCGGGGGCTGTTTCGAGTTTTCACCGTCTAATTCCTTATTTTTATGCCTAAGTCAATAAGTATTCGAATTATTGTGGTATTCTCAAACCGAGAAACCCGCGACTGCAGGGTCAGTTCCTACGAGTTACATTGGTCCCATGGGAGGTGTTGGTGCCACCCATGGGGCCGTTCGGGTGTTGTTTCGAGTTTTCACCCTCTAACGCCATGTTTTGATTAAGTCTAGAAATATGCAAATTACCATCATATTCTCAAACTGGGAGTGCCACGACTGCGCGGTCAGTAGGTACGACTCACATTGGTCCCGTGGGAATGTTGGTGCCACCCACGGGGATGTTCGGGGGCTGTTTCGAGTTTTTCCCCTCTAACGCCATGTTTTTAGGCCTAAGTCTAAAAATATGCAAATGATCGTTGTATTCTCAAATCGGGAGTCTTTCGGCTGCGTGGTTAGTTCCAACGAGTTACATTGGTCCCGTTGGAGGTGTTGGTGCCACCCACGAGGCCGTCCGGGGGCTGCTTTGGGTTTTCACCCTCTAACGCCATGTTTTTAAGCCTAAGTCAAAAAATATGCAAATTATCGTCGTATTCTCAAATCGGGAGTGCCGCGGTTGCACGGTCAGTTCCTACGAGTTACATTGGTCCCGCGGGAGGTGTTGGTGCAACCCACGGGGACGTTCGTGGGTTGTTTTGTGTTTTCACCCTCTAACGCCATTTTTTTATGCCTAAGTCTAGAAATATGCAAATTATCATCGTATTGTCAAGCCGAAAGTCCCGCGGCTACGTGGTGAGTTCCTACGACTTACATTGGTCCCGTGGGAGGTGTTGGTGCCACCCACGGGGCCGTTCGGGGGATGTTTCGTGTTTTCATCCTCAAACGCCATGTTTTTAATCCTAAGTCTTGAAATATGCAAATTATCATCATTTTCTCAAGCCGGGAGTCCCACAGCTGCGTGATCAGTTCCTACGAGTTACATTGGTCCTATGGGAGGTGTTGGTGCCACCCACGAGGCCGTTCCGGGGCTGTTTTGGGTTTTCACCCTCTAACGCCATGTTTTTAAGCCTAAGTTTATAAATATGCAAATTATCATCATATTCTCAAACCAGGAGACCCGCGACTGCGAGGTCAGTTCCTATGAGTTACATTGGTCCCGTGGCAGGTGTTGGTGCCACAAACGGGGCCGTTCGGGGGTTGTTTTGAGTGTTCACCCTCTAACGCAATGTTTTGCTTAAGTTTAGAAATATGCAAATTATCGTCGTATTCTCAAACCGGGAGTGTCGCGATTGCGCAGTTAGTTCCTACTACTCACATTGGTCTCGTGGGAGGTGTTGGTGCCACCCACGGGGCCGTTCGGGGTTGTTTCGTGTTCTCTCCCACAAACGCCATGTTTTGATTAAGTCCAGAAATATGCAAGTTACCATCCTATTCTCAAATCGGGAGTCCCGCGGCTGTGCGGTCAGTTCGTACGAGTTACGTTGGTCCCGTGGGAGGTGCTGGTGCCACCCACGGGGCCGTTCGGGGGTCGTTTTGGGTTTTCACCCTCTAACGCCATGTTTTTATGCCTAAGTCTAGAAATATGAAAATTATCATCGTATTCTCAAACCGAGAGTCCCGCAGCTGCGTGGTCAGTTCCTCCGACTTACATTGGTTCCGTGGGAGTTGTTGGTGCCATCCACGGTGCCGTTCGGGGGTTGTTTCATGGTTTCACCTTCAAATGCCATGTTTTTAATCCTAAGTCTTGAAATATGAAAATTATTGGCGTATTCTCAAACCGGGAGACCCACGACTACGCGGTGAGTTCCTACGAGTTACATTTGTCCTGTGGGGGGTGTGGGTGCCACCCACGGGGCCGTTCAGGGGGTGTTTTTTGTTTTCACCCACTAACACCATGTTTTTATGCCTAAGTCTATATATATACAAATAATCATTGTATTCTCAGACCGGGAGTCCCGCGGCTGCGCGGTCAGTTCCTACGAGTTACATTGGTCCCGTGGGAGGTGTTGGTGCCAACCACGGGTTCGTTTGGGGGATGTTTTGGGTTTTCCCCCTCTAACTCAATGTTTTTATGCCTAAGTCTAGATATATGGAAATTATCGTCGTATTCTCAAACTGGGAGCCCCCCGGCTGTGCGGTCAGTTTTTACGAGTTACATTGGTCCGGTGGGAGGCGTTGGTGCCACCCATGGGCCGTTCGGGAATTGTTTTGGGTTATCATCCTCTAACGCCATTTTTTTGCCTTAGTCTGGAAATATTCAAATTATCATCGAATTATCAAACCGTGAGTCTCGCGACTACCCGGTCAGTTCCTATGAGTAACATTGGTCCTGTGGGAGGTGTTGGTGCCACCCACGGGGCCGTTCGGGGGTTGTTTCGAGTTTTCACCCTCTAACGTAATGGTTTTAAGTGTATGTCTAGAAATATTCAAATTATCACCGTATTCTCAAATCGGGAGACCCGCGACTACGGGGTCTGTTCCTATGAGTTACATTTGTCCCATAGGAGGTGTTGGTGCCACCCATGTGGCCGTTCGGGGGTATTTTCGAGTTTTCACCCTCTAACGTCATGTTTTTCTTAAGTCTAGAAATATGAAAATTACAGTCGTATTCTCCAACCGGGAGTACCGTGGCTGCGCGGTCAGTTCCTACGACTCAGATTGGTCCTGTGGGAGGTGTTCGTGCCACCCACGGGGCCGTTCGAGGGCTGTTTCATGTTTTCACCCTTTAACGCAATGGTTTTAAGTCTAAGTCTAGAAATATGCAAATTATCATCGTATTCTCAAACCGGGAGTCCCGCGGCTGCACCATCAGTTCTTACGAGTCACATTGGTCCCAAAGGAGGTGTTGGTGCCACCCACGGGGCCGTTCGTGGGTTGTTTCGGTTTTTCACCTTCTAAAGCCAGGTTTTTAGGCCTAAGTCTTGAATTTTACATATTATCGTCGTGTTCCCAAAATGAGAGTCCCGCGACTGCGCGATCAGTTCCTACGAGTTACATTGGTCCCTTGGGAGGTGTTGGTGCCACCCACAGGGCTGTTCGGGGGATGTTTTGGGTTTTCACCCTCTAATGCCATGTTTTTAAGCCTAAGTCTAGAAATATGGAAATTATCATCGTATTCTCAAACTGGGAGACCCGCGACTGTGGGGTAAGTTCCTACAAGTTACATTGGTCTTGCGGGAGGTGTTGGTGCCACCCACAGGGCCATTTGGGGGTTGTTTTCAGTTTTCCCCCTCTAATGCCATGTTTTTAATCCTAAGTCTAGAAATATGCAAATTATTCTCCTATTCTCAAACCGGGAGACCCGCGACTGCGGGGTCAGTTCCTACGTGTTATATTGGTCCCGTGGGAGGTTATGGTGCCACCCACGGGGCCGTTCGGGGATTGTTTTGAGTTTTCACCCTCTAACGCCATGTTTTGCTTAAGTCCAGAAATATGCAAAGTAATGGCGTATTCTCAAGCTGGGAGTACCGTGACTACGCGGTCAGTTTCAACAATTTACATTGGTCCTGTGGGAGGTGTTGGTGGCACCCACGGGGCCGTTCGAGGGCTGTTTGGCGTTGTCACCCAGTAACGCCATGCTTTTAAGTCTAAGTCTAGAAATATGAAAATTATCATCGTATTCTCAAACCGAGCGACTCGTGACTGTAGGGTCCGTTCCTACGAGTTACATTGGTCCCGTGGGAGGTGTTGGTGCCACCCACGGGGATGTTCGGGGGCTGTTCACCCTCTAACGCCATGTTCTTGAGCCTAAATCTTGAAATATACAAATTATCATCATATTCTCAAACTGAGAGACCCGCGACTGCGAGGTCAGTTCCTACGAGTTACATTGGTTCCGTAGGAGGTGTTGGTGCCACCCTTGGGGCCGTTCGGGGACTGTTTCGAGTTTTCACCCTCTAACGCCATGTTTTGGTTAAGTCTAGAAATATGCAAATTATCGTTGTATTCTCAAACCGAGAGTTCCACGGCTGCACGGTCAGTTCCTACGAGTTACATTAGTCCCCGTGGGAGGTATTGGTGCCACCCACGGGGACGTTCGGGGGTTGTTTTGGGTTTTCACCCTCTAACGTCATGTTTTTATGCCTAAGTCTAGAAATATTCAAATTATCGTCGTATTCTCAAACCGGGAGTCCCGCGGCTGTGCAGTCATTTCCTACGAGTAACATTGGTCACGTGGGAGGTGTTGGTGCCACCCACGGGGGCCGTTCAGGGGTTGTTTCGAGTTTTCACCCTCTAACGCCATGTTTTTAAGCCTAAGTCTAGAAATATGCAAATTATCATCGTATTATCAAACTGGGAGTCCCGGGCTGTGCGGTCAGTTCGTACGATCACGTTGGTCCCGTGGGAGGTTTAGTGCCACCCACGAGGCCGTTCGGGGGATGTTTTGGGTTTCACCCTCAAACGACATGTTTTTAAGCCTAAGTTTAGAAATATACAAATTATCGTCGTATTCGCAAACCGGGAGGGTCGAGGCTGCGCGGTCAGTTCCTACGAGTTACATTGGTCCCGTGGGAGGTGTTGGTGCCACCTACGGGGCCGTTCGGGGGATGTTTCAGGTTTTCACCCTCTAAAGCCATGTTTTTAAGCCTAAGTCTAGAAATATGCTAATTTTCATCGTATTCTCAAACCGAGAGTCCTGCAGTTGCACGGTCAGTTCCTACGAATTACTTTGGTCCCGTGGGAGGTGATGGTGCCACCCACGGTGTCGTTCGGGGGTTGTTTTGGGTTTTCACCCTCTAATGCCATTTTTTATGCCTCAGTATAGAAATATGTTGTTTATCATCGTATTCTCAAACCGGGAGTCCCGCGGTTGCGTGGTCAGTTACTATGAGTTACATTGGTCCCGTGAAAGGTGTTGGTGCCACCCACGGGCCGTACAGGAGCTGTTTCGAATTTTCACCCACTAACGCCATGTTTTTAAGCCTAAATCTAGAAATATGAAAATTATCATTGTATTCTCAAACCGAGAGACCCGCGACTACGAGGTCAGCTCCTATGAGTTACATTGGTCCCGTGGGAGGTGTTGGTGCCACCCACGGGGCCATTCGGGGGTTGTTTCGAGTTTTCACCCTCTAACGCAATGTTTTGCTTAAGTTTAGAAATATGCAATATACCATCGTATTCTCAAACCGGGAGTTTCGTGGCTGCATAGTTAGTTCCTACCACTCACATTGGTCCCGTGGGAAGTGTTGGTGCCCCCCACGGGGCTGTTCTGGGGTTGTTTGGAGTTTTTATCCTCTAATGAAATTTTTTAAGCCTAAGTCTAGATATTTGAAATTTATAGTCGTATTCACAAATCGGGAGTCCCACGGATGCGCACTCAGTTCATACGAGTTACATTGGTCCCGTGGGAGGTGTTGGTTCCACCCACGAGGCCGTTCGGGGGCTGTTTCGGGTTTTCACCCTCTAACGCCATGTTTTTAAGCTTAAGTCTAGAAATATGAAAATTATCGTCGTATTCTCAAACCGGGAGTCCCACGGCTGCGCGATCAGTTCCTACGAGTTACATTGGTCCCATGGGAGGTGTTGGTGCCACCCACGAGGCCGTTCGGGGGCTGTTTCGGGTTGTCACCCTCTAACGTCATGTTTTTAAGCCTAAGTCTAGAAATATGGAAATTATCATCATATTCTCAAACCAAGAGACCCACGACTGCGGGGTCAGTTCCTACGAGTTACATTGGTCCCGTGGCTGGTGTTGGCGCCACCCACGGGGCTGTTCAGGGGTTGTCTTGTGTTTTCACCCTCTAACGCAATGTTTTGCTTAAGTTTAGAAATATGCAAATTATCGTTGTATTCTCAAACCGGGAGTGTTGCGGTTGCGCGGTTAGTTCCTATGACTCACATTGGTCTCGTGGGAGGTGTTGGTGCCACCCACGTGGCCGTTCGGGGTTGTTTCATGTTTTCACCCACAAACGCCATGTTTTTAATCCTAAGTCTAGAAATATGCAAATTATCATCATATTCTAAAATCGGGAGACCCGCGAATACGGGGTTAGTTCCTACGAGTTGCATTGGTCCCATGGGAGTTGTTGGTGCCACACACGGGGCTGTTCGGGGATGGTTTCGAGTTTTCACCCTCTAACGCCATGCTTTGATTAAGTCTAGAAATATGCAAGTTACCATCGTATTCTCAAATCGGGAGTTCCGTGGGTATGCGATCAGTTCCTACGAGTTACATTGGTCCCGTCGGAGGTGTTGGTGCCACCCACGGGGCCGTTCGGGGGATGTTTCGTGTTTTCACCCTCAAATGCCATGGTTTTAACCTTAAATCTTAAAATATGTAAATTATCGTCATATTCTCAAACCGGGAGACCCGTGACTGCGTGGTCAGTTCCTACGAGTTACATTGGTCCTGTGGGGGGTGTTGTTGCCACCGATGGGGCCGTTCGGGGGGTGTTTTTGGTTTTCACCCTCTAACACCATGTTTTAATGCCTAAGTCTAGATATATACAAATTATCATCGTATTCTAAAATCGGGAGTCCCGCGACTACGCAGTCAGTTCCTACGACTTACATTGGTCCCATAGGAGGTTTTGGTTCCACCCACAAGGCTGTTCGGGGGCTGTTTTGTGGTTTCACCCTCAAACGCCATGGTTTTAATATTAAGTATGGAACTATGCACATTATCGTCGTATTCTCAAATGGGGAGATCAGCCACTGCAGGGTCAGTTCCTTCGAGTTACATTGGTCCCATTGGAGGTGTTGGTGCCACCCACGGGGCCGTTCGGGGGCAATTTCGAGTTTTCACCCTCTAACTCCATGTTTTGGTTAAGTCTACAAGTATGCAAATTACCATCATATTCTCAAACCGGGAGTTTCGCGACTGCGCGGTCAGTACCTATGACTCACATTAGTCCCATGGGAAATGTTGGTGCCACCCACAGGGATGTTCGGGGGTTGTTTCGAGTTTCTTCCCTCTAGGGCCATGTTTTTATGCCTAATTTTAAAAATATGCAAATTATCGTCGTATTCTCAAATCGGGAATCCAGTGGCTGTGTGGTCAGTTCCAACGAGTTACATTGGTCCCGTGGGAGGTGTTGGTGCCACCCACGAGGCCGTTCGGGGGCGGTTTTGGGTTTTCACCCTCTAACGCCATGTTTTTAGGCCTAAGTCAAAAAATATGCAAATTATCGTCGTATTCTCAAATCGGGAGTGCCGCGGTTGCACGATCAGTTCCTACGAGTTACATTGGTCCCGCAGGAGGTGTTGGTGCGACCCACGGGGCCGTTCGGGGGTTGCTTTTTGTTTTCACCCTCTAACGCTATGTTTTTATGCCTAAGTCTAGAAATATGCATATTATCATCGTATTCTTCAACCGGGAGTGCCGCGGCTGCGCGGTCAGTTCCTATGACTTACATTGGTCCCGTGGGAGGTGTTGGTGCCACCCACGAGGCCGTGCGGGTGATGTTTCGTGTTTTCACCCACAAAGGCCATGGTTTTAACCCTAAATCTTAAAATATGTAAATTGTCATCGTATTCTCTAACTGGGAGACCCATAACTGCGTGGTGAGTTCCTACGAGTTACATTGGTCCTGTGGGGGTTGTTTTTGACACCGACGGGGCCGTTCGGGGGGTGTTTTTGGTTTTCACCCTCTAACACCATGTTTTAATGCCTAAGTCTAGATATATACAAATTATCATCGTATTCTAAAATCGGGAGTCCCGCGGCTACGCAGTCAGTTCCTATGACTTACATTGGTCCCGTGGGAGGTGTTGGTGCCACCCACGGGGCCGTTCAGGGGCTGTTTCGTGTTTTCACCCTCAAACACCATGTTTTTAAACCTAATTCTTAAAATATGCAAATTATCATCGTATTCTCAAACCGAGAGTCCCACGGTTGTGCGATCAGTTCCTACGAGTTACATTGGTCCCATGGGAGGTGTTGGTGCCACCCACGAGGCCGTTCGGGGGCTGTTTCGGGTTTTCACCCTCTAACGCCATGTTTTGGTTAAGTCTAAAAATATGAAAATTACCATCATATTCTTAAACCAGGAGTGCCGCGACTGCGCGATCAGTACCTACGACTCACATTGGTCCCGTGGGAAGTGTTAGTGCCACCCACGGGAATGTTCGGGGGCTGTTTCGAGTTTTTTCCCTCTAACGCCATGTTTGTATCCCTAATTCTAAAAATATGCGTGGTCAGTTCCAACGAGTTACATTGGTCCCGTGGGAGGTGTTGGTGCCACCCACGAGGTCGTTCGGGGGCGGCTTTGGAGTTTCACCCTCTAACCCCTTGTTTTTAAGCCTAAGTAAAAAATATGCAAATTATCGTCGTATTCTCAAACTGGGAGTGCCGCAGTTGCACGGTCAGTTCCTACGAGTTACATTGGTCCCGCGAGAGGTGTTGGTGCGACGCACGGGGCCGTTCGGGGGTTGTTTTTTATTTTCACCCTCTAACACCATGTTTTTATGCCTAAGTCTAGAAATATGCAAATTATCATCGTATTCTCCAACCGGGAGTCCCGCGGCTGTGCGGTCAGTTCCTACGACTTACATTGGTCCCGTGGGAGGTGTTGGTGCCACCCACGGGGTCGTTCAGGGGGTGTTTCGTGTTTTCACCCTCAAACGCCATGGTTTTAATCCTAAGTCTTGAAATATGCAAATTATCGTCATATTCTCAAACCGGGAAACCCGTGACTGCGCGATCAGTTCCTACGAGTTACATTGGTCCTGTGGGGGGTGTTGGTTCCACCCACGGGGCCTTTCGGGGGGTGTTTTTGGTTTTCACCCTCTAACACCATGTTTTAATGCCTAAGTCTAGATATATACATATTATCATCATATTCTCAAACCGGGAGACCCGCGACTGCGGGGTCACTTCCTACGAGTTATATTGGTCCCCTGGCAGGTGTTGGTGCTACCCACGGGGCCGTTCGGGGGTTGTTTCGAGTTTTCACCCTCTGACGCAATGTTTTGCTTATGTTTAGAAATATGCAAATTATCGTTGTATTCTCAAACCGGGAGGGTCGCGGTTGCGCGGTTAGTTCCTACATCTCTCGTTGTTCTCGTGGGAGGTGTTGGTTCAACCCACGGGGCCGTTCGAGGGTTATTTCGTGTTTTCACCCACAAATGCCATGTTTTTAATCCTAACTCTAGAAATATGAAAATTATCAACGTATTCTAAAATCGAGAGACCCACGAATGCGGGGTTAGTTACTACGAGTTACATTGGTCCCGTGGGAGTTGTTGGTGCCACCCATGGGGCTATTCGGGGATTATTTCGAGTTTTCACCCTCTAACTCCATGTTTTAATCCTAAGTCTTGAAATATGCAAATTATCGTCATATTCTCAAACCGGGAGACCCGTGACTGCGTGATCAGTTCCTACGAGTTACATTGGTCCTGTGGGGGGTGTTGGTTCCACCCACGGGGCCGTTCGGGGGTTGTTTTGGGTTTTCACCCTCTAATGCCATGTTTTTATGCCTAAGTCTAGGAATATGCAAATTATCCTCATATTCTCAAACCGGGAGTCTCGCGGCTGCGCGGTCAGTTCCTACGACTTACATTGGTCCCGTGGGAGGTGTTGGTGCCACCCACGGGGCCGTTCGGGAGTTGTTTTGTGTTTTCACCCTAAAACGCCATGTTTTTAATCCTATGTCTTGAATTATGCAAATTATCATCATATTATCAAATCGGGAGACCCGCGACTGCGCGGTCAGTTCCTACGAGTTACATTTGTCCTGTGGGGGTGTTAGGGCCACCCACGGGGCCGTTCGGGCAATGTTTTTAGTTTTCACCCTCTAACACCATGTTTTTATTCCTAACTCTAAATATATACAAATTATCATCGTATTCTCAAATCGGGAGTCCCGCGGCTGCGCGGTCAGTTCCTACGAGTTATATTGGTCCCGTGGGAGGTTTTGGTGCCAACCACGGGGCCGTTCGGGGACTGTTTTGGGTTTTCCCCCTCTAACGCGATGTTTTTATGCCAAAGTCTAGATATATGCAAATTATCGTTGTATTCTCAAACAGGGAGTCCCGCGACTGTGCGGTCTATTTCTACGAGTTACATTGGTCCCGTGGGAGGTGTTGGTGCCACCCATGGGTCGTTCGAGGGTTGTTTGGGGTTTTCACCCTCTAACGCCATTTTTTATGCCTTATCATCGTATTATCAAACCGGGAGTCTCGTGGCTGCCCGGTCAGTTCCTACGAGTAACATCGGTCCCGTGGGAGGTGTTGGTGCCACCCGCGGGTCCGTTCGGGGGCGGTTTCGAGTTTTCACCCTCTAATGTAATGGTTTTAAGCATATGTCTAGAAATATACAAATTGGTATCGTATTCTCAAATCGGGAGACCCGCGACTACGGGTCATTTCCTACGAGTTACATTGGTCCCGTGGGAGGCGTTGGTGCCACCCATGGGGCCGTTCGGGAGTTGTTTCGAGTTTTCACCCTCTAACGTCATGTTTTTATGCCTAAGTCTAGAAATATGCAAATTATCGTCGTATTCTCAAACCGGGAATCCCACGATTGTGCGGTCATTTCCTACGAGTTACATTGGTCACGTGGGAGGTGTTGGTGCCACCCACGGGGCCGTTCAAGGGTTGTTTCGAGTTTTCATCCTCTAACGCCATGTTTTTAAGCCTAAGTCTAGAAATATGAAAATTATTGTCATATTAACAAACTGAGAGTCCGTGCCTGTGCGGTCAGTTCGTACGATCACATTGGTCCCTTGGGAGGTGTTGGTGCCACCCACGAGGCCGTTCGGGGGATGTTTTGGATTTTGACCCTCTAACAATATATTTTTAAGCCTAAGTCTAGAAATATACAAATTATCATCGTATTCGCAAACCGGGAGGGTCGTAGTTGTGCGTTCAGTTCCTACGAGTTACATTGGTCCCGTGGGAGGTGTTGGTGCCACCAACGGGGTCGTTCGGGGGTTGTTTCAGGTTTTCACCCTCTAAAGCAATGTTTTTAAACCTAATTCTAGAAATATGCTAGATTTCATCGTATTCTCAAACCGAGAGTCCTGCGGATAATCGATCAGTTCCTACGAGTTACATTGGTCCCGTGGGAGGTGTTGGTGCCACCCACGGGGCCGTTCGGGGGCTGTTTTGGGTTTTCACCCTCTAATGCCATTTTTTATGCCTAAGTATAGAAATATGAAGTTTATCATCGTATTCTCAAACCGAGAGTCCCGTACATTGGTACTGTGAAAGGTGTTGGTGCCACCCACGGGCTGTACAGGGGCTGTTTCGAGTTTTCACCCACTAACGCCATGTTTTTAAGCCTAAATCTAGAAATATGCAAATTATCATCGTATTCTCAAACCGAGAGACCCGCAACTGCGGGGTCAGTTCTTTTGAGTTACATTGGTCCCATGGGAGGTGTTGGTGCCACCCACAGGGCCGTTCGGGGGTTGTTTCGAGTTTTCACCCTCTAACGCAATGTTTTGCTTAAGTTTAGAAATATGCAATATACCGTCGTATTCTCAAATCGGGAGTGTCGCTGCTGTGCAGTTAGTTCCTATGACTCACATTGGTCCCGTGGGAAGTGTTGGTGCGCCCCACGGGCCTGTTTGGAGTTTTTGTCCTCTAATGCCATTTTTTATGCCTAAGTCTAGAAATTTAAAAATTATAGTCGTATTCTCAAACCGGGAGTCCCACGGCTGCGCACTCAGTTCATACGAGTTACATTGGTCCCGTGGGAGGTGTTGGTGCCACCCACGAGGCCGTTCGGGGGCTGTCTTGGGTTTTCACCCTCTAACGCCATGTTTTTAAGCTTAAGTCTAGAAATATGAAAATTATCATCGTATTCTCAAATCGGGAGTCCCACGTCTGCGCGATCAGTTCATACGAGTTACATTGGTCCCATGGGAGGTGTTGGTGCCACCCATGAGGGCGTTCGGGGGGTGTTTTGGGTTTTCACCCTCTAACTCCATGATTTTAAGCTTAAGTCTAGAAATATGAAAATCATCGTCATATGCTCAAACCGGGAGTCCCACGACAGCGCGATCAGTTCCTACGAGTTACATTGGTCCCATGGGAGGTGTTGGTGCCACCCACGAGGCCGTTCGGGGGCTGTTTCGGGTTTTCACCCTCTAACGCCATGTTTTTAGGCCAAAGTATAGAAATATGAGAATTATCATCATATTCTCAAACTAGGAGACCCGCGACTGCGGGGTCTGGTCCTACGAGTTACATTGGTCCCGTGGCAGGTATTGGTGCCACCCACGGGGCCATTGGGGGGTTGTTTTGAGGTTTCACCCTCTAACACAATGTTTTGCTTAAGTTTAGAAATATGCAAATTATCGTTGTATTCTCAAACCGGGAGTGTCGCGGTTGCGCGTTCAGTTCCTACAACTTACATTGATCTCGTGGGAGGTATTGGTTCCACCCACGGGGCCGTTCAGGGGTTGTTTCGTGTTTCCAACCACAAACGCCATGGTTTTAATCCTAAGTCTTGAATTATGCAAATTATTGTCGTATTCTCAAATCGGGAGACCCACGACTACAGGGTCAGTTCCTTCGAGTGACATTGGTCCCGTGGGAGGTGTTGGTGCCACCCACGGGGCTGTTCGGGGATTGTTTTGAGTTTTCACCCTCTAACGCCATGTTTTGGTTAAGTCTAAAAATATGAAAATAACCATCATATTCTCAAACTGGGAGTGTCATGGCTGCGCGATCAGTACCTACGAGTCACATTGGTCCCGTGGGAAGTGTTGGTGCCACCCACGGGGATGTTCGGGGGCTATTTCGAGTTTTTCACCTCTAAGGCCATATTTTTATGCCTAAGTCTAAAAATATGCAAATTAGGGACGTATTGTCAAATCGGGAATCCCGCAGTTGCGCGGTCAGTTCCTACGAGTTATGTTGGTCCCGTGGGAGGTGTTGGTGCCACCCACGGGGCCGTTCGGTGGCTGTTTTGAGTTTTGCCCCTCTAACGCCATGTTTTTATGCCTAAGTCTATAAATATGCAAATAACCATCATATTCTCAAACCGGGAGTGCCGCGACTGCGCGGTTAGTACCTACGACTCACATTGGTCCCGTGGGAACTGTTGGTGTCACCCACGGGGATGTTCAGGGGCTGTTTCGAGTTTTTCCCCTCAAAGGCCATGTTTTTATTCCTAAGTCTAAAAATATACAAATTATCTTCGCATTGTCAAATCGGGACTCCTGCAGCTGCGTGGTCAGTTCCAACGAGTTACATTGGTCCCGTGGGAGGTGTTGGTGACACCCACGAGGCCGTTTTGGGGTTGCTTTGGGTTTTCACCCTCTAACGCCATGTTTTTAAGCCTAAGTAAAAAAATATGCAAATTATCATCGTATTCTCAAGCCGGTAGTGTCGCGGTTGCACGGTCAGTTGCAACAAGTTACATTGGTCCCGTGGGAGGTGTTGGTGCGACCCAATGGGCCATTCGGGGGTTGTTTTTGGTTTTCACCCTCTAACGCCATGTTTCTATGCCTAAGTCTAGAAATATGCAAATTATCATCGTATTCTCAAACTGGGAGTCCCGCCGCTGCACGGTCAGTTCCTACGACTTACATTGGTCCCGTGGGAGGTGTTGGTTCCACCCACGGGGCCGTTCGGGGCTATTTTGGGGTTTCACCCTCTAACCCCATGTTTTTATGCCAAAGTTTATAAATATGCAAATTATTGTGTTATTCTCAAACCGAGCGACCCGCGACTGTAGGGTCAGTTCCTACGAGTTACATTGGTCCCGTGGGAGGTGTTGGTGCCACCCACGGGGCCGTTCGGGGGCTGTTTTGGGTTTTCACCCTCTAACGCCATGTTCTTGAGCCTAAATCTTAAAATATGCAAATTATCGTCATATTCTCAAACCGTGAGACCCGCGACTGCGAGGTCAGTTCCTACGAGTTACATTGGTCCCGTGGGAGGTGTTGGTGCCACCCTTGGGGCCGTTCGGGGACTGTTTCGAGTTTTCACCCTCTAACGCCATGTTTTGGTTAAGTCTATAAATATGAAAATTATCATCGTATTCTCAAATCGGGAGTGACGCGGCTGCGCGGTCAGTTCCTACCAGTTATATTGGTCCCGTGGGAGGTGTTGGTGCCACTCACGGGGACGTTCGGAGGTTATTTTGGGTTTTCACCCTCTAACGTCATGTTTTTATGCCTAAGTCTAGAAATATGCAAATTATCATCATATTCACAAATCGGGAGTCTCGCGGCTGTGCGGTCATTTCCTACGAGTTACATTTGTCACGTGGGAGGTGTTGGTGCCACCCACGGGGCCGTTCAGGGGTTGTTTCGAGTTTTCACCCTTTAACGCCATGTTTTTAAGCCTAAGTCTAGAAATATGTAAATTATCATCGTATTAACAAACTGGGAGTCCATGCTTGTGCGGTTAGTTCGTACGATCACATTGGTCCTTTGGGAGGTGTTGGTGCCACCCACGAGGCCGTTCGGGGGATGTTTTAGATTTTGACCCTATAACAACATATTTTTAAGTCTAAGTCGAGAAATATACAAATTATCGTCGTATTCACAAACTGGGAGGGTCGTAGGTGTGCGTTTAGTTCCTACGAGTTTCATTGGTCATGTGGGAGGTGTTGGTGCCACCTACGGGGCCGTTTGGAGGATGTTTCAGGTTTTCATCCTCTAAAGCCATGTTTTTAATCCTAAGTCTAGAAATATGCTAATTTTCACCGTATTCTCAAACCGAGAGTCCTGCGGCTAACCGGTCAGTTCCTATGAGTTACATTGGTCCCATGGGAGGTGTTAGTGCCACCCACGAGTCCGTTCCGGGGCTATTTTGGGTTTTCACCCTCTAATGCCATTTTTTATGCCTAAGTCTAGAAATATGCAATTTATCATCGTATTCTCAAATCGAGAGTCCCGCGGCTGCGCGGTCAGATCCTATGAGTTACATTGGTCCCGTGAAAGGTGTTGGTGCCACCCACGGGATGTTTCGAGTTTTCACCCACTAACGCCATGTTTTTAAGCCTAAAGCTAGAAATATTCAAATTGTCGTCGTATTATCAAACCGAGAGACCCGCAACTGCGGGGTCAGTTCCTTTGAGTTACATTGGTACTGTGGGAGGTGTTGCTGCCACCCACAGGGCCGTTCGGGGGTTGTTTTAAGTTTTCACCCTCTAACACAATGTTTTGCTAAAGTTTAGAAATATGCAATATACCATCGTATTCTCAAACCGAGAGTGTCGCGACTGTGCAGTTAGTTCCTACTACTCAAATTGGTCCCGTGGGAAGTGTTGGTGTGCCCCACGGGGCTGTTTGGAGTTTTTGTCCTCTAATGCCATTTTTTATGCCTAAGTCTAGAAATTTAAAAATTATAGTCGTATTCTCAAACCGGGAGTCCCACGGCTGCGCACTCAGTTCATACGGGTTACATTGGTCCCGTCGGAGGTGTTGGTGCCATCCACGAGGCCGTTCGGGGGTTGTTTTGGGTTTTCACCCTCTAACGCCATGTTTTTAAGCTTAAGTATAGAAATATGAAAATTATCGTCGTATTCTCAAACCGGGAGTCCCACGTCTGCGCGATCAGTTCCTACGAGTTACATTGGTCCCATGGGAGGTATTGGTGCAACCCACGAGGCCGTTCGGTGGCTGTTTTAAATTTTCCCCCTCTAACGCCATGATTTTATGCCTAAGTCTAGATATATGCAAATTATCATCGTATTCTCAAACCAGGAGTCCCACGTCTGCGCGATCAGTTCCGACGAGTTACATTGGTCCCATGGGAGGTATTGGTGCCACCCACGAGGCCGTTCGTGGGCTGTTTCGAGTTTTCACCCTCTAACGCCATGTTTTTAATCCTAAGTCTAGAAATATGCAAATTATCATCATATTCTCCAACCGGGCGACCCGCGACTACAAGGTCAGTTCCTTCGAGTTACACTGGTCCCATGGGAGGTGTTGGTACCACCCACGGGGCCGTTCGGAGGTTGTTTCGGGTTTTCACCCTCTAACGCCATGTTTTTGTTAAGTCTGAAAATATGCAAATAATAAACATATTCTCAAACCGGGAGTGTCGTGACTGCGCGGTTAGTACCTACGACTCACAATGGTCCCGTGGGAACTGTTGGTGTCACCCACAAAGATGTTCGGGGGTAGTTTCGAGTTTTTCCCCTCAAAGGAAATGTTTTTATGCCTAAGTCTAAAAATATGCAAATGATCTTCGTATTGTCAAATCGGGAGTCCTACAGCGGCGTGGTCAGTTCCAACGAGTTACATTGGTCCCGTGGGAGGTGTTGGTGCCACCCACGAGGCCGTTCGGGGGTTGCTTTGGGTTTTCACCCTCTAACGCCACGTTTTTAAGACTAAGTCAAAAAATATGCAAATTATCATCGTACTCTCAAACCGGGAGTGCCGCGATTGCACGGTCAGTTCCAACGAGTTCCATTGGTCCAGCGGGAGGTGTTGGTGCGACCCACGGGGCCGTTCGCGGGTTTTTTTTGGGTTTTCACCCTCTAACGCCATGTTTCTATGCCTAAGTCTAGAAATATGCAAATTATCATTGTATTCTCAAACAGTGAGTCCCGCGGTTGCGTGGTCAGTTCCTACGACTTACATTGGTCCCGTGGGAGGTGTTGGTGCCACCCACGGGTCCGTCCGGGGGTTGTTTCGTGTTTTCACCGTCAAACGGAATGGTATTAATCCTAAGTCTTAAAATATGCAAATTATCATCATATTCTCAAACCGGGAGACCCGCGATAGCGCGACCAGTTCCTACGAGTTACATTGGTCCTGTGGGGGGGTGTTGCTGCCACCCACGGGGCCGTTTTGGCAAATTATCATCAAATAATCATCGTATTCTCAAACAGGGAGTCCCGCGGCTGCGTTGTCAGTTCCTATGAGTTACGTTGGTCCCGTGGGAGGTGTTGGTGCCACCCACGGGGCCGTTCGGTGGCTGTTTTAAATTTTCCACCTCTAACGCCATGATTTTATGCCTAAGTCTAGATATATGCAAATTATCATCGTATTCTCAAACCGGGAGTCCCACGTCTGCGCGATCAGTTCCTATGAGTTACATTGGTCGCATGGGAGGTATTGGTGCCACCCACGAGGCCGTTCGTGGGCTGTTTCGAGTTTTCACCCTCTAACGCCATGTTTTTAAGCCTAAGACTAGAAATATGCAAATTATCATCATATTCTCAAATCGGGCAACCCGTGACTGCAGGGTCAGTTCCTTCGAATTACATTGGTCCCATGGGAGGTGTTGGTACCACCCACGGGGCTGTTCCGAGGTTGTTTCGAGTTTTCACCCTCTAACGCCATGTTTTTGTTAAGTCTAGAAATATGCAAATAACCATCATATTCTCAAACCGGGAGTGCCGCGACTGCGCGGTTAGTACCTACAACTCACATTGGTCCCATGGGAACTGTTGGTGTCACCCACGGGGATGTTCGGGGGCTGTTTTGAGTTTTTCCCCTCAAAGGCCATGTTTTTATGCCTAAGCCTAAAAATATGCAAATTATCTTCGTATTATCAAATCGGGAGTCCTGCAGCTGCATGGTCAGTTCCAACGAGTTACATCGGTCCCGTGGGAGGTGTTGGTGCCACCCACGAGGCCGTCCGGGGGTTGCTTTGGGTTTTCAACCTCTAACGCCATGTTTTTAAGCCTAAGTCAAAAAATATGCAAATTATCATCGTACTCAGAAACCGGGAGTGCCGCGATTGCACGGTCAGTTCCGACGAGTTACATTGGTCCCGCGGGAGGTGTTGGTGCGACCCACGGGGCCGTTCGCGGGTTGTTTTGGGTTTTCACCCTCTAACGCCATGTTTCTATGCCTAAGTCTAGAAATATGCAAATTATCATCGTATTCTCAAACAGTGAGTCCCGCGGCTGCGTGGTCAGTTCCTACGACATACATTGGTCCCGTGGGAGGTGTTGGTGCCACCCACGGGGACGTCCGGAGGCTGTTTCGTGCTTTTACCCTCAAACGCCATGGTTTTAATCCTAAGTCTTGAAATATGCAAATTATCATCAAATTCTCAAACCGGGAGACCCGCAATAGCGCGGCCAGTTCCTACGAGTTACATTGGTCCTGTGGGGGGGTGTTGCTGCCACCCACGGGGCCGTTTTGGGGGGTGTTTTTTGTACTCACCCTCTAACACCATGTTTTTATGCCTAAGTCTAGAAATATGCAAATTATTGTCATATTCTCAAACCGGGAGACCCGCGACTGCGGGGTCAATTCCTACGAGTAACATTGGTCCCGTGGGAGGTGTTGGTGCGATCCTTGGGGCCGTTTGGGGACTGTTTCGAGTTTTCTCCCTCTAACGCCATGTTTTGGTTAAATCTAGAAATATGCAAATTATCATCGTATTCTCAAACCGAGAGTGTCGTAGCTGCGCGGTCAGTTCCTACGAGTTATATTGGTCCCGTGGGAGGTGTTGGTACCACCCACGGGGACGTTCGGAGGTTGTTTTGGGTTTTCACCCTCTAACGTCATGTTTTTATGCCTAAGTACAGAAATATGCATCTTATCGTCGTATTCTCAAACCGGGAGTCCCGTGGTTGTGCAATCATTTCCTACAAGTTACATTGGTCACGTGGGAGGTGTTGGTGCCACCCACTGGGCCGTTCAGGTGTTGTTTCGAGTTTTCACCGTCTAACGCCATGTTTTTATGCCTAAGTCTAGAAATATGCAAATTATCATCGTATTACCAAACTGGGAGTCCGTGGATGTGCGATCAGTTTGTACAATCACATTGGTCCCATGGGAGGTGTTGGTGCCACCCACGAGACCGTTCGGGGGATGTTTTGGATTTTGACCCTCTAATAACATGTTTTTAAGCCTAAGTCTAGAAATATGCAAGTTACCCTCGTATTCTCAAATCGGGAGTGTCGTGGGTATGCGGTCAGTTCCTACGAGTTACATTCGTCCCGTGGGAGGTGTTGGTGACACCTACGGGGCCGTTCGGGGGATGTTTCAGGGTTTCACCCTCTAAAGCCATGTTTTTAAGCCTAAGTCTAAAAATATGATAATTTTCATCTCATTCTCAAACCGATAGTCTTGCGGCTGGGCGGTCAGTTCCTACGAGTTACATTGGTCCTGTGGGAGGTGTTGTTGCCACCCACGGGGCCGTTCGGGGGCTGTTTTGGGTTTTCACCCTCTAATGCCATTTTTTATGCCTAAGTCTAGAAATATGTAGTTTATCATCGTATTCTTAAACCGAAGGTCCCGCGGCTGCGCGATCAGTTCCTATGAGTTACATTGGTCCCATGAAATGTGATGGTGCCACCCACGGGCCGTACCGGGGCTGTTTTGAGTTTTCAACCACTAACGCCATGTTTTTAAGCCTAAATCTAGAAATATGTAAATTATCGTCGTATTCTCAAACCGAGAGACCCGCGACTGCGGGGTCAGTTCCTATGAGTTACATTGGTCTCGTGGGATGTGTTGGTGCCACCCCCCGGGCCGTTCGGGGGTTGTTACGAGTTTTCACCCTCTAACCCAATGTCTTGCTTAAGTTTAGAAATATGAAATATACCATCGTATTCTCAAATCGGGAGGGTCACGGCTGTGCAGTTAGTTCCTACGACTCACATTCGTCCCGTGGGAAGTGCTGGTGCGCCCCACGGGGCTGTTCGAGGCCAGTTTGGAGTTTTCATCCTCTAATGCCATTTTTTATGCCTAAGGATAGAAATTTAAAAATTATAGTCGTATTCTCAAACCGGGAGTCCCACGGCTGCGCACTCAATTCATATGAGTTACATTGGTCCCGCGGGAGGTGTTGGTGCCACCCACGAGGCCGTTCGGGGGCTGTTTCGTGTTCTCACCCTCTAACGCCATGTTTTTAAGCTTAAGTCATGAAATATGAAAACTATCATCGTATTCTCAAACCGAGAGTCCCACGGCTGCGCAATCAGTTCCTACGAGTTACATTGGTCCCTTGGGAGGTGTTGGTGCCACCCACGGGGCCGTTCGGGGGTTGTTTCGGGTTTTCACCCTCTAACGCCATGTTTTTAAGCCTAAGTCTAGAAATATGCAAATTATCATCATATTCTCAAACCAGGAGACCCGCGACTGCGGGGTCAGTTCATACTAGTTAAATTGGTCCCGTAGCAGGTGCTGGTGCCACCCACGGGGTCGTTCGGGGGTTGTTTCGAGTTTTACCCCTCTAACGCAATGTTTTGCTTAAGTTTAGAAATATGCAAATTATCGTTGTATTCTCAAATCGGGAGTGTAGCGGTTGCGCGGTTAGTTCCTACTACTCACATTGGTCTCGTGGGAGGTGTTGGGGCCACCCATGGGGCCGTTCGGGGGTTGCTTCATGTTTTCACCCACAAATGCCATGTTTTTAATCCTAAGTCTAGAAATATGCAAATTATCATCGTATTCTAAAATCGGGAGACCCGCGAATGCAGGGTTTGTTCCTACGAGTTACATTGGTCCGGTGGGAGTTGTTGGTGCCACCCACGGGCCTGTTCAGGGATTGTTTCGTGTTTTCACTCTCTAACACCAAGTTTTTGTTAAGTCTAGAAATATGCAAATAACCATCATATTCTCAAACCGGGAGTGCCGCGACTGCGCGGTCAGTACCTACGACTCACATTGGTCCCTTGGGAAGTGTTGGTGTCACCCACAAGGATGTTCGGGGGAAGTGTTGGTGTCACCCACAAGGATGTTCGGGGGAAGTTTCGAGTGTTTCCCCTCTAAGGCCATGTTTTTATGCCTAAGTCTAAAAATATGTAAATTATCATCGTATTGTAAAATCGGGAGTCCTGCGGCTACGTGGTCAGTTCCAACGAGTTATATTGGTCCCGTGGGAGGTGTTTGTGCCACCCACGAGGCCGTTCGGGGGCTGCTTTGGGTATTCACCCTCTAACGCCATGTTTTTAAGACTAAGTCAAAAAATATGCAAATTATCATCGTACTCTCAAACCGGGAGTGCTGCGGTTGCACGGTCAGTTCCAACGTGTTACATTGGTCCCGCGGGAGGTGTTGGTGCGACCCACGGGGTTGTTCGCGGGTTGTTTTGGGTTTTCATCCTCTAACGCCGTGTTTTTATGCCTATGTCTAGAAATATGCAAATTATCATCGTATTCTCAAACAGGGAGTCTCGCGGTTGCGCGGTCTATTCCTACGACTTACATTGGTCTCGTGGGAGGTGTTAGTGCCACCCATGGGGCCTTTCGGGGGTTGTTTCGGGTTTTCACCCTCAAGCGCCATGGTTTTAATCTTAAGACTTGAAATACGCAAATTATCATCGTATTCTCAAACCGGGAGACCCGCGACAGCGCGATCGGTTCCTACGAGATACATTGGTCCTGTGGGGGGTGTTGGTGCCACCCACGGGGCCGTTTGGGGGCAGTTTTTGGTTTTCACCCTCTAACACCATGTTTTTATACCTAAGTCTAGAAATATGCAAATTATTGTTATATTCTTAAACCGGGAGACCCGCGACTGCGGGGTCAGTTCCTACGAGTTACATTGTTCCCGTGGGAGGTGTTGGTGCCACCCTTGGGGCCGTTCGGGGACTGTTTCGAGTTTTCACCATCTAACGCCATGTTTTGGTAAAGTCTAAAAATATGGAAATTATCATAGTATTCTCAAAACGGGAGTGTCGCGGCTGCACGGTCAGTTTCTACGAGTTATATTGGTCCCGTGGGAGGTGTTGGTACCACCCACGGGGACGTTCGGAGGTTGTTTTGGTGTTTCACCCTCTAACGTCATGTTTTTATGCCTAAGTTAGAAATATGTATATTATCGTCGTATTCTCAAAACTGGAGTCCCGCGGCGGTGCAGTCATTTCCTACGAGTTACATTGGTCACGTGGGTGGTGTTGGTGCCACCCACGGGGCCGTTCAGGGGTTGTTTCGAGTTTTCACACTCTGACGCCTTGTTTTAAAGCCTAAGTCTAGAAATATGAAAATTATCGTCGTATTACCAAACTGGGAGTCCGTGGCTGTGCGGTCAGTTCGTACGATCACATTGGTCCCGTGGGAGGTGTTGGTGCCACCCACGAGGCCGTTCGGGGGATGTTTTGGATTTTGACCCTCTGACAACATATTTTTAAGCCTAAGTCTAGAAATAAGCAAGTTACCCTCGTATTCTCAAACCGGGAGTGCCGTGGGTATGCGGTCAGTTCCTACGAGTTACATTGGTCCCGTGGGAGGTGTTGTTGCCACCTACGGGGCCGTTCGGGGGATGTTTCAGGGTTTCACCCTCTAAAGCCATATTTTTAAGCCTAAGTCTAGAAATATGATAATTTTCATCATATTCTCAAACCGATAGTCCTACAGCTGCGCGGTCAGTTCCTACGAGTTACATTGGTCCCGTGCGAGGTGTTGGTGCCACCCACGGGGCCGTTCGGGGGTTGTTTTGGGTTTTCACCCTCTAATGCCATTTTTATGCCTAAGTCAAGAAATATGCAGTTTATCATCATATTCTCAAATCGAGGGTCCCGCGGCTGCGCGGTCAGTTCCTATGAGTTACATTGGTCCCGTGAAAGGTGTTGGTGCCACCCACGGGCCATACAGGGGCTATTTTGAGTTTTCGCCCACTAACGCCATGTTTTTAAGCCTAAATCTAGAAATAGGCAAATTATCGTCGTATTCTCAAATCGAGAGACCCGCGACTGCGAGGTCAGTTCCTATGAGTTAGATTGGTCTCGTGGGAGGTGTTGGTGCCACCCACAGGGGCGTTCGGGTGTTGTTTCGAGTTTTCACCCTCTAACGCCATGTTTTGCTTAAGTTTAGAAATATGCAATATATCGTCGTATTCTCAAACCAAGAGTGTCGCGGCTGTTCAGTTAGTTCCTACGACTCACATTGGTCCCGTCAGAAGTGTTAGTGCGCCCCACGGGGCTGTTCGGGGGCTGTTTGGAGTTTTTGTCCTCTAATGCCATTTTTTATTCTTATGTCTAGAAATTTAAAAATTATAATCGTATTCTCAAACCGGGAGTCCCACGGCTGCGCACTCAGTTCATACGAGTTACATTGGTCCCGTGGGAGGTGTTGGTGCCACCCACGAGGCCGTTCGAGGGTTGTTTCGGGTTTTCACCCTCTGACGCCATGTTTTTAAGATTAAGTCTAGATATACGAAAATTATCGTCGTATTCTCAAGCCGGGAGTCCCACGGCTACGCAATCAGTTCATACGAGTTACATTGGTCCCATGGGAGGTGTTGCTGCCATCCACGAGGCCATTCGGGGGTTGTTTCGGGTTTTCATCCTCTAACGCCATGTTTTTAAGCCTAAGTCAAAAAATATGCAAATTATCATCGTACTCTCAAACCGGGAGTGCCGCGATTGCACGGTCATGTCCAACGAGTTACATTGGTCCCGCGGGAGGTGTTGGTGCGACCCACGGGGCCGTTCGCGGGTTGTTTTGGGTTTTCACCCTCTAACACCATGTTTTTATGCCTAAGTCTAGAAATATGCAAATTATCATCGTATTCTCAAAGAGGGAGTCCCGCGGCTGCGTGGTGAGTACCTACGACATACATTGGTCCCGTGGGAGGTGTTGGTTCCACCCACGGGGCCGTCCGGGGGATGTTTCGTGTTTTTACGCTCAAACGCCATGGTTTTAATCCTAAGTCTTGAAATATGAAAATTATCATCAAATTCTCAAACCGGGAGACCCGCAATAGCGCAACCAGTTCCTACGAGTTACATTGGTCCTGTGGGGGGGTGTTGCTGCCACCCACGGGGCCATTTTAGGGGGTGTTTTTTGGTACTCACCCTCTAACACCATGTTTTTATGCCTAAGTCTAGAAATATGCAAATTATTGTCATATTCTCAAACTGGGAGACCCGCGACTGCGGGGTCAGTTCCTACGAGTAACATTGGTCCCGTGGGAGGTGTTGGTGCGATCTTTGGGGCCGTTTGGGGACTGTTTCGACTTTTCACCCTCTAACGCTATGTTTTGGTTAAGTCTAGAAATATTCAAATTCTCATTGTATTCTCAAACCGGGAGTGTCGTAGCTGCGTGGTCAGTTGCTACGAGTTATATTGGTCCCGTGGGAGGTGTTGGTACCACCCACGGGGACGTTCGGAGGTTGTTTTGGGTTTTCACCCTCTAACGTCATGTTTTTATGCCTAAGTACAGAAATATGCATATTATCATCGTATTCTCAAACCGACAGTCCCGTGGTTGTGCGGTCATTTCCTACGAGTTACATTGGTCACGTGGGAGGTGTTGGTGCCACCCACGGGGCCGTTCGGGTGTTGTTTCGAGTTTTCACCGTCTAACGCCATGTTTTTATGCCTAAGTCTAGAAATATGAAAATTATCATCGTATTACCAAACTGGGAGTCCGTGGCTGTGCGGTCAGTTAGTACGATCACATTGGTCCCATGGGAGGTGTTGGTGCCACCCACGAGGCCGTTCGGGGGATGTTTTGGATTTTGACCCTCTAATAACATGTTTTTAAGCCTAAGTCTAGAAATATACAAGTTACCCTCGTATTCTCAAATCGGGAGTGCCGTGGGTATGCGGTCAGTTCCTACGAGTTACATTGGTCCTGTGGGAGGTGTTGGTGACACCTACGAGGCCGTTCGGGGGATGTTTCAGGGTTTCACCCTCTAAAGCCATGTTTTTAAGCCTAAGTCTAAAAATATGCTAATTTTCATCTAATTCTCAAACCGATAGTCCTGCGGCTGCGCAGTCAGTTCCTACGAGTTACATTGGTCCCGTGGGAGGTGTTGGTGCCACCCACGGGTCCGTTCGGGGGCTGTTTTGGGTTTTCACCCTCTAATGCCATTTTTTATGCCCAAGTCTAGAAATATGCAATTTATCATCTTATTCTCAAACCGAGGGTCCCGCGGCTGCGCGGTCAGTTCCTATGAGTTACATTGGTCCCGTGAAAGGTGTTGGTGCCACCCATGGGGCCTTTCGGGGGTTGTTTCGGGTTTTCACCCTCAAACGCCATGGTTTTAATATTAAGTCTTGAAATATGCAAATTATCATCGTATTCTCAAACTGGGAGACCCGCGACAGCGCGATCAGTTCCTACGAGTTACATTGGTCCTGTGGGGGGTGTTGGTGCAACCCACAGGGCCGTTTGGGGGGTGTTTTTGGTTTTCACCCTCTAACACCATGTTTTTATACCTAAGTCAAGAAATATGCAAATTATTGTTATATTCTCAAACCGGGAGTCCCACGATTGCGGGGTCAGTTCCTACGAGTTACATTGTTCCCGTGGGAGGTGTTGGTGCCACCCTTGGGGCCGTTCGGGGACTGTTTCGAGTTTTCACCATCTAATGCCATGTTTTGGTGAAGTCTAAAAATATGGAAATTATCATCGTATTCTCAAACCAGGAGTGTCGCGGCCGCACGGTCAGTTCCTACGAGTTATATTGGTCCCGTGGGAGGTGTTGGCACCACCCACGGGGACGTTCGGAGGTTGTTTTGGGTTTTCATCCTCTAACGTCATGTTTTTATACCTAAGTCTAGAAATATGCATATTATCGTCGTATTCTCAAACCGGGAGTCCCGCGGCTGTGCAGTCATTTCCTACGAGTTACATTGGTCACGTGGGAGGTGTTGGTGCCACCCACGGGGCCGTTCAGGGGTTGTTTCGAGTTTTCACACTCTGACGCCTTATTTTTAAGCCTAAGTCTAGAAATATGCAAATTATCGTCGTATTACCAAACTGGGAGTCCGTGGCTGTGCGGTTAGTTCGTACGATCACATTGGTCCCGTGGGTGGTGTTGTTGCCACCTACGGGGCCGTTCCGGGGATGTTTCAGGGTTTCACCCTCTAAAGCCATGTTTTTAAGCCTAAATCTAGAAATATGCAAATTATCGTCGTATTCTCAAACCGAGAGACCCGCGACTGCGGGGTCACTTCCTATGAGTTAGATTGGTCTCGTGGGAGGTGTTGGTGCCACCCACAGGGGCGTTCGGGGGTTGTTTCGAGTTTTCACCCTCTAACGCAATGTTTTGCTTAAGTTTAGAAATATGCAATATATCGTCGTATTCTCAAACCGAGAGTGTCGCGGCTGTTCAGTTAGTTCCTACGACTCACATTGGTCCCGTCGGAACTGTTGGTGCGCCCCACGGGGCTCTTCGGGGGGCTATTTGGAGTTTTTGTCCTCTAATGCCATTTTTTTTGCCTATGTCTAGAAATTTAAAAATTATAGTCATGTTCTCAAACCGGGAGTCCCACGGCTGCGCACTCAGTTCATACGAGTTACATTGGTCCCGTGGGAGGTGTTGGTGCCACCCACGAGGCCGTTCGAGGGTTGTTTCGGGTTTTCACCCTCTGACGCCATGTTTTTAAGCTTAAGTCTAGATATATGAAATTTATCGTCGTATTCTCAAACCAGGAGTCCCACGGCTGCGCAATCAGTTCCTACGAGTTACATTGGTCCCATGGGAGGTGTTGCTGCCACCCACGAGGCCGTTCGGGGGCTGTTTCGGGTTTTCACCCTCTAACGCCATGTTTTTGAAGCCTAAGTATAGAAATATGTAAAGTATCATCATATTCTCAAACCAGGAGACCCGCGACTACTGGGTCAGTTCCTACGAGTTATATGGGTCCCGTGGCAGGTGTTGGTGCCACCCACGGGGCCGTTCGGGGGTTGTTTCGAGTTTTCACCCTCTAACACCATGTTTTGCTTAAGTTTAAAAATATGCAAATTATCGTTGTCTTCTCAAACCGGGAGTGTCACGGTTGCGCGGTTAGTTCCTACTACTCACATTGGTCTCGTGGGAGGTGTTGGTGCCACCCACGGGGCCGTTCGGGGGTTGTTTCGTGTTTTCACCCACAAATGCCAAGTTTTTAATCCTAAGTCTAGAAATATGCAAATTATCATCGTATTCTCAAACCGGGAGTGCCGCGGCTGCGGGGTTAGTTCCTATGATTTACATTGGTCCCGTGGGAGTTGCTGGTGCCACCCACGAGGCTGTTCGGGGGATGTTTTTTATTTTGACCCTATAACAACATATTTTTAAGTCTAAGTCTAGAAATATACAAATTATCGTCGTATTCACAAATTGGGAGGGTCGTAGTTGTGCATTCAGTTCCTACGAGTTACATTGGTCATGTGGGAGGTGTTGGTGCCATCTACGGGTCCGTTCAGGGGATGTTTCAGGTTTTCACCCTCTAAAGCCATGTTTTTAAGCCTAAATCTAGAAATATGCTATTTTTCATCGTATTCCCAAACCGAGAGTCCTGCGGCTAACCGGTCAGTTCCTACGAGTTACATTGGTCCCGTGGGAGGTGTTGGTACCACCCACGGGGCCGTTCGGGGGCTGTTTTGGGTTTTCACCCACTAATGCCATTTTTTATGCCTAAGTCTAGAAATATGCAGTTTATCATCGTATTCTCAAACCGAGAGTCCCGCGGTTGCGCGATCAGTTCCTATGAGTTACATTGGTCCCGTGAAAGGTGTTGGTGCCACCCACGGGCCGTACAGGGGCTGTTTCGATTTTTCACCCACTAACACCATGTTTTTAAGCCTAAATCTAGAAATATGCAAATTATCGTCGTATTCTCAAACCGAGAGACCCGCAACTGCGGGGTCAGTTCCTTTGAGTTACATTGGTCCCGTGGGAGGTGTTGGTGCCACCCACAGGGCCGTTCGGGTGTTTTTGAGTTTTCACCCTCTAACGCAATGTTTTGTTTAAGCTTAGAAATATGCAATATACCGTCGTATTCTCAAACCGGGAGTGTCGCGGCTGTGCAGTTAGTTCCTACGAATCACATTGATCTCGTGGGAAGTGTTGGTGTGCCCCACGGGGCTATTCGGGGGTTGTTTGGAGTTTTTGTTCTCTAATGCCATTTTTTATGCCTAAGTCTAGAAATTTAAAAATTATAGTCGTATTCTCAAATGGGAAGTCCCACGGCTGCGCACTCAGTTCATACGAGTTACATTGGTCCCTTGGGAGGTGTTGGTGACACCCACGAGGCCGTTCGGGGGCTGTTTCGTGTTTTCAACCTCTAACGCCATGTTTTTAAGCTTAAGTCTAGAAATATGAAAATTATCATCGTATTCTCAAATCGGGAGTCCCACATCTGCGCGATCAGTTCCTACGAGTTACATTGGCCCCATGGGAGGTGTTGGTGCCACCCACGAGGCCGTTCGGGGGCTGTTTCGGGTTTTCACACTCTGATGCCATGTTTTTAAGCCTAAGTCTAGAAATATGCAAATTATCGTCGTATTACCAAACTGGGAGTCCATGGCTGTGCGGTCAGTTCGTACGATCACATTGGTCCCGTGGGAGATGTTGGTGCCGCCCACGAGGCCGTTCGGGGGATGTTTTGGATTTTGAACCTCTAATAACATTTTTTTAAGCCTAAGTCTAGAAATATGCAAGTTACCCGGGTATTCTCAAACCGGGAGTGCCGTGGGTATGCAGTCAGTTCCTACGAGTTACATTGGTCCCGTGGGAGGTGTTGTTGCCACCTATGGGGCCGTTCGGGGGATGTTTCAGGGTTTCACCCTCTAAAGCCATGTTTTTATACCTAAGTCTAGAAATATGCCAATTTTCATCATATTCTCAAATCGATAGTCCTACAGCTGCGCAGTCAGTTCCTACGAGTTACATTGGTCCCGTGAGAGGTGTTGGTGCCACCCACGGGGCCGTTCGGGGGCTGTTTTGGGTTTTCACCCTCTAATGCTATTTTTTATACCTAAGTCAAGAAATATGCAGTTTATCATCGTATTCTCAAACCGAGGGTCCCGCGGCTGCACGGTCAGTTCGTATGAGTTACATTGGTCCCGTGAAAGGTGTTGGTGCCACCCACGGGCCGAACAGGGGCTGTTTTGAGTTTTCACCCACTAACACCATGTTTTTAAGCCTAAATCTAGAAATATGCAAATTATCATCGTATTCTCAAACCGAGAGACCCGCGACTGCGGGGTCAGTTCCTATGAGTTACATTGGTCTCGTGGGAGGTGTTGGTGCCACCTACAGGGCAGTTCGGGGGTTGTTTCGAGTTTTCACCCTCTAACGCAATGTCTTGCTTAAGTTTATAAATATGCAATATACGGTCGTATTCTCTAATCGGGAGCGTCACGGCTGTGCAGTTAGTTCCTACCACTCACATTGGTCCCGCCGGAAGTGTTGGTGCGCCCCACGGGGCTCTTCGGGGGCTGTTTGAAGTTTTTGTCCTCTATTGCCATTTTTTATGCCTAAGTCTAGAAATTTAAAAATTATAGTCGTGATCTCAAATCGGGAGTCCCACGGCAGCGCACTTAGTTCATACGAGTTACATTGGTCCCGTGGGAGGTGTTGATGCCACCCATGAGGCCGTTCGAGGGCTGTTTCGGGTTTTCACCCTCTGACGCCATGTTTTTAAGCTTAAGTCTAGAAATATGAAAATTATCATCGTATTCTCAAACCGGGAGTCCCACGACTGCGCAATCAGTTCCTACGAGTAACATTGGTCCCATGGGAGGTGTTGGTGCCATCCACGAGGCCGTTCGGGGGCTGTCTCGGGTTTTCACCCTCTAACACCATGCTTTTAAGCCTCAGAAAAAGAAATATGCAAATTATCATCATATTCTCAAAGCAAGAAACCCGTAACTGCGGGGTCAATTCCTACGAGTTACATTGGTCCCGTGGCAGATGTTGGTGCCACCCACGGGGCCGTTCGGGGGTTGTTTCGAGTTTTCACCCTCTAACGTAATGTTTTGCTTAAGTTTTGAAATATGTAAATTATTGTTGTATTCTCAAACCGGGAGTGTCGCGGTTGCGCGGTTAGTTCCTACTACTCACATTGGTCCCATGGGAGGTGTTGGTGCCACCCACGGGGCCGTTCGGGGGTTGTTGCGTGTTTTCACCAACAAACGCCAAGTTTTTAATCCTAAGTCAAGAAATATGCAAATTATCATCGTATTCTAAAATCGGGAGACCCGCGAATGAGGGGTTAGTTCCTATGAGTTACATTGGTCCCGTGGGAGTTGTTGGTGCCACCCACGGGGTTGTTCGGGGATTGTTTCGAGTTTTCACACTCTAACGCCATGTTTTGATAAAGTCTATAAATATGCAAGTTACTATCGTATTCTCAAACCGGGAGCGTCGCGGGTATGTGGTCAGCTCCACGAGTTACATTGGTCCCGTGGGATGTGTTGGTGCCACCCATGGGGCCGTTCGGGGGGTGTTTTGTATTTTCACCCTCTAATGCCATGTTTTTCTGGCTAAGTCTAGATATATGCAACTTATCATCGTATTCTCAAACCGGGAGTCCCGCGGCTACGCAGTCAGTTCCTACGAGTTACGTTGGTCCCGTGGGAGGTGTTGGAGGCACCTACAGGGCCGTTTGACGGATGTTTCAGGTTTTCACCCTCTAAAGCCATGTTTTTAAGCCTAAGTCTAGATATATGCAAATTTTCATCGTATTCTCAAACCAAGAGTCATGCGGCTAACCGAAAAGTTCCTACGAGTTACATTGGTCCCGTGGGAAGTTTTGGTGCCACCCACGGGGCCGTTCGGGGGCTGTTTTGGGTTTTCACCCTCTAATGCCATTTTTTATGCCTAAGTCTAGAAATATGCAGTTTATCAACGTATTCTCAAACCGAGAGTACCGCGGTTGCGCTATCAGTTCCTATGAGTTACATTGGTCCCGTGAAAGGTGTTGGTGCCACCCACGGGCCGTACAGGGGCTGTTTCGAGTTTTCACCCCCTAACACCATGTTTTTAAGCCTAAATCTAGAAATATACAAATTATCGTCGGATTTGGAAACCGAGAGACCCGCAACTGCGGGGTCAGTTCCTATGAGTTACATTGGTCTCGTGGGAGGTGTTGGTGCCACGCCCAGGGCCGTTCGGGGGTTATTACGAGTTTTCACCCTCTAACCCAATGTCTTGCTTAAGTTTAGAAATATGCAATATACCGTCGTATTCTCAAACCGGGAGTGTCACCGCTGCGCAGTTAGTTCCTACGACTCACATTAGTCCCATGGGAAGTGTTGGTGTTCCCCACGGGGCTATTCGGGGGCTGTTTGGAGGTTTTGTCCTCTAATGCCATTTTTTATGCCTAAGTCTAGAAATTTAAAAATTATAGTCGTATTCTCAAACCGGGAGTCCCACGGCTGCGCACTTAGTTCATACGAGTTACATTAGTCCCGTGGGAGGTGTTGGTGCCACCCACGAGACCGTTCGGGGGCTGTTTCGGGTTTTCAACCTTTAACGCCATGTTTTTAAGCTTAAGTCTGGAAATATGAAAATTATCATCGTATTCTCAAACCGAGAGTCCCACGTCTGCGCGATCAGTTCCTACGAGTTACATTGGCCCCATGGGAGGTGTTGGTGCCACCCACGAGGCCGTTCGGGGGCTGTTTCGGGTTTTCACCCTCTAACGCCATGTTTATAAGACTAAGTCTAGAAATATGCAAATTATCATCATATTCTCAAACCAGGAGACCCGCGACTACGAGGTCAGTTCCCACGAGTTACATTGGTCCCGTGGCAGGTGTTGGTGCCACCCACGGGGCCGTTCGGAGGTTGTTTCGAGTTTTCACCCTCTAACGCAATGTTTTGCTTAAGTTTAGAAATATGCAAATTATCATTGTATTCTCAAATCGGGAGTGTCGTGGTTGCGCGGTTAGTTCCTACTACTCACATTGGTCTCGTGGGAGGTGTTGGTGCCACCCACGGGGCCGTTCGGGAGTTATTTCGTGTTTTCACCCACAAACGCCATGTTTTTAATCCTAAGTCTAGAAATATGCAAATTATCATCGTATTCGAAAATCGGGAGACCCGCAAATGCGGGGTTAGTTCGTACGAGTTACACTGGTCCTGTGGGAGTTGTTGGTGCCACCCACGGGGCTGTTCGGGGATTGTTTCGAGTTTTCACCCTCTAACTGTAACACCTCGTATTTTTGTGCATTTAATATTTAATTAATTCGAGAATTTTAAATTACTTGTGTGTTGTAATTTTAATTGAATTAATTATGGCAATGTATATTTAAATATTAATCGGGGAGTGAATGGCTATTGTTTAAGAAAAATTTATTTACTAAGTGAATAGTAATAATTTAATTACGTCATTTCGGGTATAAATGACGGGGTATGCACTTATCCCAATCGGGAGCCGGTTTAGACTAAATTGGGTGTGAGATAAGGATTTTTATAAATTAATTTGGATGCCAATTCGGAGTGCGTGGTTGAGTCCGGATGGGCTTAGATAGTCAGAAAAAATTACCCGGGGGTAGTAATTGGGTCTCGGGATATTTTTGGGCATAGCCGGGCCCACACGGGGTGAGTTGGGCCACTTTAATTAAGCCCATTAGATGAAAAACAGGATTAAGGGTTTTTAACCTAATGGGGAGATTAGGAAATTAGCAGCCATCCCAAATCTAAGCCTAGGGTTTGAGAGGGAAATTGGGGGAAAGCTTAGCAAAAGCCAAATTGAGGTTTTTGAAGCAAAATCGAGGGACTACGCCAACGGAATCAGACACTACGAACACTTTCAGGCAAGTGGTTAACTGTTTTGATTCTTAAAGCATGATAATAAATTCATATCATAGTGATGTGGGTATGAAAATTCGTTTTTGGGTGTAAATGGGTACAAAATGGGGTTTTTGTTTTTGAAATACTTGAATGAGATTTAAAGTAAGATTTAGATGGGTGAATGATATCTGAATATGTATTTATGATTTGAACGAGAAATACAGAACATAAAAGAGGGGAAATCGAATCCGAAAATTGGGAGTTAAAACAGATAATTGAATTTATGGAGGAAGACCCATTTCGAAAATTATGAGATAATTAGAGGGGTTGATTATCTTAATGATCTCTATGATGTATAGGATGTGGATTAACCATGTGTAGATGATGGGATGATGTAATTAGAGGTAAATTATGGTTTAAAAACCTTGAAATTCGTTAATGGTGGAAAACAGGGGGAAAGAAGAGCTGTAACGAAGGGGTCGATCGATCGATCGGGGGAATCGATCGATCGACGATGGGAAATTCTGGGCAGTTCGGCCTTGGGTGAAGTATATGGGGAAATTAATTTTAAAATAATTTCCATCAAATTATTAGTGGTAAATAATTGTGAAACAAATATTCCTAGAAATTATGGGAGAAAGTAGTTGGGACTAGGATGAATTTATGTGGGGCATTTAACGGATGAATTTGAGAGATTTTATTCTAAAATAGTGAGGTACGGATCAAGTGAGTGAATCCGGGTATATTGGTCATGCGACCCCAAGGTAGTGAAATAAGTTTGGAGATAAACTAAATAATTTTGTGTCGGGATATAGACTCGGGGAAATATTTAATTATGGACCAAGTGAGCGAGTCCGGGTATGTTGGTTATGTGACACCAAAGTATTAAATTAATTATTGAGAGAGAGTAATTAATTTGGAGTCGGAACATAGACTCGGGAAATATTAAGTTACGGGCCAAGTAAGTGAGTCCGGGGATAATGGTTGGGTGACACCAAGTTATTAAATTAATGGGTGTGATAATTAATCTAATTAGAGTCGGATTTTAGACTCGGGTAGGATTAAATTAATAAATGTGATAATTAATTTAATTAGAGTCGGATTATAAACTCGGGAAGGTATTAAATTAATAAGTGTGTCGATTAATTTAATTGGATTCGGACCATAGACTCGGGGAAAATATTATATAAATTAAAGAGTGAGTTAAATATATTAGAGTCAGACCATAGACTCGGGAAGACGATGAATTATTAAGTGAGAAAATTAACTACATTGAGTCGGGTGACAGACTCAAGAAATTTTCAGGCAGTGCACGGGACTTAGAGTACACGATAGAGCCGGGGGTTATATTATATATATACGGTGTAGTGATAGTGTATATATATATATACGTGTGCATATTATGTGTGATATTAAATTACTGGCAGTGTACGGGATTTTGAGTGGACGGTAAAGCCGGGGTTTATATTATATATATACGGTGTCGTGATAATATATATATACGTGTATTTATTGTGCGTGATACTAAATATCAGTGATTAGATATTTATTAAATTTATATACTCTAATGCTATCAAGGGAGGTTGCGCGATGTGGGTGAATCTCCTAGCTTGAGGAGTAGGGCTAGTATATCCACAGGTCATAGCGTCCGGTATATATGGGTGAGGGATTTATATCACTTTCAGGGAAGGAATATGACCACCTCCACTTCGTTTATATTTTTGTCCAAGTTGGTGAGCGATTCTAACTTGGGGAAACTAGGTTTTGTGAGCACACCTAGTGAGATAGAATTTTAGAGGGAATCATCCGGTGAGGGTAAACTCGGAAGGATGGATATACGTATGATATATGTGTGGTTGTTAGTAAAGGTACGTATAATATGGTAGTAAATATTATATGTAGGTGATAATACAGTGTGTGATGTATTTACTTTATATAACTCGGGTTACAGTTATATGCAATTAATTAATGGGAAATTAATTAAGTTAATTATTTGTGGGAATAATATAGTGTGTGATGTATGTACTTTATATAACTTGTGACACGGTTGTATGCTGCTATTTAAGAGGAATTAATTAAGTTAATTGTGAAATAACTTATAATTCAAGAATCATTATACTCGGGTTAGAGTAGTATGTCAAGGGAAGGTTATACCAGGACTAGTTGGACGGGGTAGTACAACTAGGTGGAGTTAAGGTAACCGGTATGTGTGAACAATAGTGGAGGGGTGAGAATGTTCTCAAGGGAGTGCGACACTAACTTAAATATGAAGCACATTCATGCATTTTAAATTACTGCAGTTAATTCACTTGCTAAATATTTTCAAAATGTTTTGGGTTCTAACCCCTTGCTATAAAACTATTTTCAAAACGTTTTAGGTGTCCATCCACTGGGACGCCAAGATTGATATTCTATTCCAGGGACGCGGAACTGCGGCATATGTGGATGCTAGCAGGAGTTTGGATTAGACGCATCATTCATTCATTCCTAGAGTAGGAATCTTTTATCAGTCTCAGTTTTATTTAGGGCTTGTAGCCCAGACTTTTCAGTACAGTTTTCAGGTGTAATTTATTTAGGTGTTGAATATTTGTATTTGGATTGTTTATTTGGTGGCCGGTGATTTATTCGGCAAGTTGTGTAATTATTATTCTATTTACTTTCATTCAGTTATGTGAATGGTTTATATTTTAATTCCGCATGTACTGTTTTGTTAAATCAAAAAGTTAAAATTGGCACCAGATTTTGGAATACTAGGTGGTTAGTAAGTTTTAAAAAGTTTTCGACAGTGATGCTAAGGATGATCCAACTGGGATTCCTGTTTTAATTTGGTATAGGACTGATCACCCTGTATTTTATTAGACGGGGTGTCACACTAACGCCATGTTTTGATAAAGTCTAGTAATATGCAAGTTACCATCGTATTCTCAAACCGGGAGTGTCGTGGGTATGCCGTCAGTTCCTACGAGTTACATTGGTCCCGTGGGAGGTGTTGGTGCCAGCCATGGGGCCGTTCGGGTGGTGTTTTGTATTTTCACTCTCTAATGCCATGTTTTTTTGCCTAAGTCTAGATATATGCAAATTATCATCTTATTCTCTTAACGGGAGTCCCGCGGCTACGCGGTCCGTTCCTACGAGTTACGTTGGTCCTGTGGGAGGTGTTTGTGCCACCCACGAGGCCGTTCGGTGGCTGTTTTAAATTTTCCCCCTCTAATGCCATGTTTTTATTCCTAAGTCTAGATATATGCATATTATCATTGTATTCTAAAATCGGGAGTCCCGCGGCTGCGCGGTCAGTTCCTACGAGTTACATTGGTCACGTGGGTGGTGTTGGTGCCACCACGGGGCCGTTCGGGGGTTGTTTCGAGTTTTCACCGTCTAACGCCTTGTTTTTATGCCTAAGTCAATAAATATTCAAATTATTGTGGTATTATCAAACCGAGAGACCCGCGACTGCAGGGTTAGTTCCTTCGAGTTACATTGGTCCCATGGGAGGTGTTGGTACCACCCACGGGGCCGTTCGGAGGTTGTTTTGAGATTTCACCCTCTAACGCCATGTTTTTGTTAAGTCTAGAAATATGAAAATAACCATCATATTCTCAAACCACGAGTGCCGCGACTGCGCGGTTAGTACCTACGACTCACATTGGTCCCGTGGGAAGTGGTGGGGTCACCCACGGGGATGTTCGGGGGCTGTTTCGAGCATTTCCCCTCTAAGGCCCTGTTTTTATGCCTAAGTCTAAAAATATGCAATTTATCATCGTATTGTCAAATCGGGAGTCCTGCGGCTGCGTGGTCAGTTCCAACGAGTTACATTGGTCCCATGGGAGGTGTTGGTGCCACCCACGAGGCCGTTTGGGGGATGCTTTGGTTTTTCACCCTCTAACGCCATGTTTTTCAGCCTAAGTCAAAAAATATGCAAATTATCATCGTACTCTCAAACCGGGAGTGTCGCGGTTGCACGGTCAGTTCCAACGAGTTACATTGGTCTCGTGGGAGGTGTTGGTGCGACCCACGGGGCCGTTCGCGGGTTATTTTGGGTTTTCACCCTCTAAGGCCATGTTTCTATGCCTAAGTCTAGAAATATGCAAATTATCATCATATTCTCAAACAGGGAGTCCCGCGGCTGCGTGGTCAGTTCCTACGACTTACATTAGTCCCATGGGAGGTGTTGGTGCCACCCACGGGTCCGTTCGGCGGCTGTTTCGTATTTTCACCCTCAAACACCATGGTTTTAATCCTAAGTCTTGAAATATGCAAATTATCATCGTATTCTCAAATCGGGAGACCCGCGATAGCGCGGTCAGTTCCTACGAGTTTAATTAGTCCTGTGGGGGGTGTTGCTGCCACCCACGTGGCCGTTTTGGGGGGTGTTTTTGGTTTTCACCCTCTAACACCATGTTTTTATGCCTAAGTCTAGAAATATACAAATTATTGTCATATTCTCAAACCGGGAGACCCGCGACTGCGGGGTCAGTTCCTACGAGTTACATTAGTCCCGTGGGAGGTGTTGGTGCCACCCTTGGGGCCGTTCGGGGACTGTTTCGAGTTTTCACCCTCTAACGCCATGTTTTGGTTAAGTCTATAAATATGAAAATTATCATCGTATTCTCAAATCGGGAGTGCCGCGGCTGCGCGGTCAGTTCCTACCAGTTATATTGGTCCCGTGGGAGGTGTTGGCGCCACCCACGGGGACATTCGGTGGTTGTTTTGGGTTTTCACCCTCTAACGTCATGTTTTCATGCCTAAGTCTAGAAATATGCATATTATCGTGTCCTATTCGCAAATCGGGAGTCCCACTGCTATGCAATCATTTCCAACGAGTTACATTGGTCACGTGGGAGGTGTTGGTGCCACCCACGGGGCCGTTCAGGGGTTGTTTCGAGTTTTCACCCTCTAACGCCATGTTTTTAAGCCTAAGTATATAAATATGCAAATTATCGTCGTATTACCAAACTGGGAGTCCGTGGCTGTGCGATCAGTTCGTACGATCACATTGGTCCCGTGGGAGGTGTTGGTGCCACCCACGAGGCCGTTCGGGGGATGTTTTGTATTTTGACCCTCTAACAACATGTTTTTAAGCCTAAGTCTAGAAATATGCAAGTTACCCTCGTATTCCCAAATCGGGAGTGTCATGGGTATGCGGTCAGTTCCTACGAGTTACATTGGTCCCGTGGGAGGTGTTGGTGCCACCTACGGGGCCGTTCGGGGGATGTTTCAGGGTTTCACCCTCTAAAGCCATGTTTTTAAGCCTAAGTCTAGAAATATGCTAATTTTCATCGTATTCTCAAACCGATAGTCCTGCGGCTGCGCGGTAAGTTCCTACGAGTTACATTTGTCCCGTGGGAGGTGTTGGTGCCACCCACGGGGCCGTTCGGGGGCTATTTTGGGTTTTCACCCTCTAATACCATTTTTATGGCTAAGACTTAAAATATGCAGTTTATCATCGTATTCTCAAACCGAGGGTCCCGCGGCTGCGCGGTCAGTTCCTATGAGTTACATTGGTCCCGTGAAAGGTGTTGGTGCCACCCACGGGCCGTACAGGGGCTTTTTTGAGTTTTCACCCACTAACACCATGTTTTTAAGCCTAAATCTAGAAATATGCAAATTATCGTCGTATTCTCAAACCGAGAGACCCGCAACTGCGGGGTCAGTTCCAATGAGATACATTGGTCTCGTGGGAGGTGTTGGTGCCACCCATAGGGCCGTTCGAGGGTTGTTTCGAATTTTCACCCCCTAACGCAATGTTTTGCTTAAGTTTATAAATATGCAATATACCGTCGTATTCTCAAACCGGGAGTGTCGCGGCTGTGCAGCTAGTTCCTACGGCTCACATTGGTCTCGTGGGAAGTGTTGGTGCGCCCCACGGGGCTGTTCAGGGGCTGTTTGGAGTTTTTGTCCTCTAATGCCATTTTTTATGCCTAAGTCTAGAAATTTAAAAATTATAGTCGTATTCTCAAATTGGGAGTCCCACGGCTGCGCACTCAGTTCATACGAGTTACATTGGTCCCGTGGGAGGTGTTGGTGCCACCCACGAGGCCGTTCGAGCACTGTTTCGGGTTTTCACCCTCTAACGCCATGTTTTTAAGCTTAAGTCTAGAAATATGAAAATTATCATCTTATTCTCAAACTGGGAGTCCCACGGCTGCGCAATCAGTTCCTAAGAGTTATATTGGTCCCATGGGAGGTGTTGGTGCCACCCACGAGATCGTTCGGGGGTTGTTTCGTGTTTTCACCCACAAACGCCATGTTTTTAAGCCTAAGTCTAGAAATATGCAAATTATCATCATATTCTCAAACCAGGAGACCCGCAACTGCGGGGTCAGTTCCTACTAGTTAAATTGGTCCCGTGGCAGGTGTTGGTGCCACCCACGGGGCCATTCGGGGGTTGTTTCGAGTTTTCACCCTCTAATGCAATATTTTGCTTAAGTTTAAAAATATGCAAATTATCATTGTACTCTCAAACCGGGAGTGTCGAAGTTGCGCGGATAGTTCCTACTACTCACATTGGTCTCGTGGGAGGTGTTGGTGCCACCCACGGGGCCGTTCGGGGGTTGCTTCATGTTTTGACCCACAAACGCCATGTTTTTAATCCTAAGTCTAGAAATATGCAAATTATCATCGTATTCTAAAATCGGGAGACCCGTGAATGAGGGGTTAGTTCCTATGAGTTACATTGGTCCCTTGGGAGTTGTTGGTGCCATCCACGGGGTTGTTCGGGGATTGTTTCGAGTTTTCACCCTCTAATGCCATGTTTTGATAAAGTCTAGAAATATGCAAGTTACCATCGTATTCTCAAACCGGGAGCGCCGCGGGTATGCGGTCAGCTCCTACGAGTTACGATGATCCCTTTAGATGTGTTGGTGCCACCCATTGGGCCGTTCGGGGGGTGTTTTGTATTTTCACCCTCTAATGCCATGTTTTTCTGCCTAAGTCTAGATATATGCAAATTATCATCGTATTCTCAAACCGGGAGTCCTGCGGCCGTGCGGTCCGTTCCTACGAGTTATGTTGGTCCCGTGGGAGGTGTTGGTACCACCCACGGGGCCATTCGGTGGCTGTTTTGAGTTTTCCTCCTCTAACACCATGTTTTTATGCCTAAGTCTAGATATATGCAAATTATCATCGTATTCTAAAACCGAGAGTCCCGCGGCTGCGCGGTCAGTTCCTACGAGTTACATTGGTCCCGTGGGTGGTGTCGGTGCCACCCACGGGGCCGTTCGGGGGCTGTTTCGAGTTTTCACCGTCTAACACCTTGAAATTATTGTGGTATTCTCAAACCGGGAGATCCGCAACTGCAGGGTCAGTTCCTTCGAGTTACATTGGTCCCATGGGAGGTGTTGGTGCCACCCACGGGGCCTTTCGGAGGTTGTTTCGAGTTTTCACCCTCTAACGCCATGTTTTTGTTATGTCTAGAAATATACAAATTACCATCGTATTCTCAAACCGGGAGTGCCGCGACTGCGTGGTCAGTACGTACGACTCACATTGGTCCCATGGGAAGTGTTGGTGCCACCCACGGGGATGTTCGGGGGCTGTTCGAGTTTTTCACTTCTAAGGCCATGTTTTTATGCCTAAGTCTAAAAATATGCGAATTATCATCGTATTGTCAAATCGGGAGTCCTGCGACTGCATGGTCAGTTCCAACGAGTTACATTGGTCCGGTGGGAGGTGTTGGTGCCACCCACGAGGCCGTTCGGGGGCTGCTTTGGGTTTTCAGCCTCTAACGCCATGTTTTTAAGCCTAAGTCAAAAAATATGCAAATTACCATCATATTCTCAAACCGGGAGTGCCGTGGTTGCACGGTCAGTTCCAACGACTTACATTGGTCCCGCGGGAGGTGCTGGTGCGACCCACGGGGCCGTTCGGGGGTTATTTTGGGTTTTCACTTTCTAACGCCATTTTTCTATGCCTAACTCTAGAAATATGCAAATTATCATCGTATTCTCAAACTGGTAGACCCGCGGCTGCGCGTTCAGTTCCTATGACTTACATTTGTCCCGTGGGAGGTGTTGGTGCCACCCACGGGGCCGTTCAGGGGTTGTTTCGTGTTTTTACCCTCAAAAGCTATGGTTTTAATCCTAAGTCTTAAAATATGCAAATTATCATCGTATTCTCAAACTGCGGGACCCGCGACAGCGCGGTCAGTTCATACGAGTTACATTGGTCCTGTGGGGGGTGTTGGTGCCACCCACAGGGCCGTTCGGGGGGTGTTTTTTGTTTTCACCCTCTAACACCATGTTTTTATTCCTAAGTCTAGATATATACAAATTATCATCGTATTCTCAAACCGGGAGTCCCGCGGCAGCTTGGTCAGTTCCTACGAGTTACATTGGTCCCGTGGGAGGTGTTGGTGCCAACCACGGAGCCGTTCGCGGGTTGTTTTGGGTTTTCCCCCTCTAAGGCAATGTTTTTATGCCTAAGTCTAGATATATGCAAATTATCATCGTATTCTCAAATTGGGAGTCCCGTGGCTGTGTCGTCTGTTTCTACGAGTTACATTGGTCCCGTGGGAAGTGTTGGTGCCACCCATGAGCCGTTCGAGGGTTGTTTTGGGTTTTCACCCTCTAAAGCTATTTTTTTATTCCTTAGTCTGGAAATATTCAAATTATCATCGTATTATCAAACTGGGAGTCTCGCGGCTTCCCGGTCAGTTCCTACGAGTAATATTGGTCCTGTGGGAGGTGTTGGTGCCATCCACGGGGTCGTTCGGGGGATGTTTCGAGTTTTCACCCATTAACGTAATGGTTTTAAGCCTATGTCTAGAAATATGCAAATTATCAGCATATTCTCAAACTAGGAGACCCACAACTGTCGGGTCAATTCCTACGAGTTACATTGGTCCCGTAGGAGGTGTTGGTGCCACCCACGGGGCCGTTCGGGGGTTGTTTTGGATTTTCACCCTCTAACGCCATGTTTTTCTTAAGTCCAAAAATATTAAAATTACCATCGCATTCTCAAACCGGGATTTCCGTGGCTGTGCGATCAGTTCCTATGACTCACATTCGTCCCGTGGGAGGTGTTGGTGCCACCCACATGGCCGTTCGGGGGCTGTTTCGAGTTTCACCCTCCAACGCAATGGTTTTAAGCCTAAGTTTAGAAATATGCAAATTATCGTTGTATTCTCAAATCAGGAGTCCCGTAGCTTCACCATCAGTTCTTACGAGTCTCATGGTCCCAAAGGAGGTGTTTGTGCCACCCACGGGGCCGTTCGCGGGTTGTTTCAATTTTTCACCTTCTAAAGCCAGGTTTTTAGGCCTAAGTCTTAAATTTTACATATTATCATCGTATTCCAAAAACGGGAGTGCCGCGACTACGCGGTCAATTCCTACGAGTTACATTTGTCCCGTGGGAGGTGTTGGTGCCACCCAAAGGGCCGTTCGGGGGTTGTTTTGGGTTTTCACCTTGTAACGCCATTTTTTTAAGCCTAAATCTAGAAATATGGAAATTATCATCGTATTCTCAAACTGGGAGACCTACGACTGTGGGGTAAGTTCCTACGAGTTACATTGGTCCCGTGGGAGGTGTTGGTGCCACCCACGGGGCCATTCGGGGGTTGTTTTCAGTTTTCACCCTCTAACACCATGTTTTTAAGCCTAAGTCTAGAAATATGCAAATTATCGTTGTATTCGCAAATCGGGAGTCCCACGGCTGTGCAATTAGTTCCAACGAGTTACATTGGTCCCGTGGGAGGTGTTGGCGCCACCCACGAGGCCGTTCGGGGGCTGCTTTGGGTTTTCACCCTCTAACACCATGTTTTTAAGCCTAAGTCAATAAATATGCAAGTTATAGTTGTATACTCAAACCAAGAGTGCCGCGGTTGCACGGTCAGTTCCTACGAGTTACATTGGTCCCGCGGGAAGTGTTGGTGCGACCCACGGGGCCGTTCGGGGGTTGTTTTTTGTTTTCACCCTCTAACACCATGTTTTTATGCCTAAGTCGAGAAATATGAAAATTATCATCATATTCTCAAACTGGGAGTCCCGCGACTGCGCGGTCAGTTCCTACGACTTACATTGGTCCTGTGGGACGTGTTGGTGCCACCCACGGGGCCGTTCGGGGGTTGTTTCGTGTTTTCACCCTCAAACGCCATGGTTTTAATCATAAGTCTTGAAATATGCAAATTATTGTCGTATTCTCAAACCGGGAGACCCGCCACAGCGAGATCAGTAGCTACGAGTTACATTGGTCCTGTGGGGGGTGTTGGTGCCTCCCACGGGGCCGTTCGGGGGGTGTTTTTGGTTTTCACCCTCTAACACCATGTTTTTATGCCTAAGTCTAGATATATACAAATTATCATGGTATTCTCAAATCGGGAGTCCCGCGGCTGCGTGGTCAGTTCCTACGAGTTAAATTGGTCCCGTGGGAGTTGTTGGTGCCAACCACGGGGCCGTTCGGGGGTTGTTTTGGGTTTTCCCCCTCTAACGCAATGTTTTTATGCCTAAGTCAAGATATATGCAAATTATCGTCGTATTCTCAAACTGGGATTCTCGCGGCTATGTGGTCAGTTTCTACGAGTTGCATTGGTCCCGTGGGAGGTGTTGGTGCCACCCATGGGTCGTTCGGGGGTTATTTTGGGTTTACACCCTCTAACGTCATTTTTTTATGCCTTAGTCAGGAAATATTCAAAATATCATTGTATTATCAAACCGGGAGTCTCGCGGCTGCCCGGTCAGTTACTACGAGTAACATTGGTCTCGTAGGAAGTGTTGCTGCTACCCACGGGGCCGTTCGGGGGCTGTTTCAAGTTTTCACCCTCTAACGTACTGGGTTTAATCCTATGTTTAGAAATATGCATATCGTATTCTCAAATCGGGAGACCCACGAGTGTGGGGTCAATTCCTACGAGTTACAGTGGTCCCATGGGAGGTGTCGGTGCCACCCACGGGTCCGTTCGGGGGTTGTTTCGAGTTTTCACCCTCTAACGCCATGTTTTTCATAAGTCCAGAAATATGAAAATTACCGTCGTATTATCAAACCGGGATTTCTGTGGCTGCGTAATCAGTTCCTACGACTCACATTGGTCCCGTGGGAGGTGTTGGTGCCACCCACGGGGCCGTTCGGGGGCTGTTTCGAGTTTTCACCCACTAACGTAATGGTTTTAAGCCTAAGTCTAAAAATATGCAAATTATCGTCGTATTATCAAACCGGGAGTCCCGCAGCTTCGCCATCAGTTCTGACGAGTCTCATTGGTCCCAAAGGAGGTGTTGGTGCCACCCACGGGGCCGTTCGCGGGTTGTTTCAGTTTTTCACCTTCTAAATCCAGGTTTTTAGGCCTAAGTTTGAATTTTACATATTATCGTCGTATTCCCAAAACGGGAGTCCCGTGACTGCGCGGTCAGTTCCTACGAGTTACATTTGTCCTGTGGGACGTGTTGGTGCCACCCATAGGGCCGTTCGGGGGTTGTTTTCGGTTTTCACCCTCTAACGCCATGTTTGTAAGCCTAAGTCTAGAAATATGCAAATTATTGTCATATTCACAAACCGGAAGACCCGCGACTGCGGGGTCAGTTCCTACGAGTTACATTGGTCCCGTGGGAGGTGTTGGTGCCACCCACGGGGCCGTTCGGGGATAGTTTTGTGTTTTCACCCTCTAACGCCATGTTTTACTTAAGTCTAGAAATATGCAAATGATCGTCGTATTCTCAAACCGGGAGTGCCGTGACTACGCGGTCAGTTTCTACGATTTACATTGGTCCTGTGGGAGGTGTTGGTGCCACCCACGGGGCCGTTCGAGGGCTGTTTTTGGTTTTCACCCCGTAACGCCATGTTTTTAAGCCTATGTCTAGAAATAAGGAAATTATCATCGTATTATCAAACGGGGAGACCCGCGACTGTGGAGTAAGTTCCTACGAGTTACATTGGTCCCGTGGGAGGTGTTGGTGCCACCCAAGGGGCCATTCGGGGGTTATTTTCGGTTTTCCCCCTCCAACGCCATGTTTTTAAGCCCAAGTCTAGAAATATGCAAATTATCGTCATATTCTCAAACCGGGAGACCTGCAACTGCGGGGTCAGTCCTACGAGTTACTTTGGTCCCGTGGGAGGTGTTGGTGCCACCCACGGGGCCGTACGGGGATTGTTTTGAGTTTTCACCCTTTAACGGCATGTTTTTCTTAAGTCTAGAAATATGTAAATTATCTTCGTATTCTCAAACCGGGAGTTTTGCAACTATGCGGTCAGTTTCTACGGTTTACATTGGTCCTGTGGGAGGTGTTGGGGCCACCCACGGGGTCGTTTGAGGGCTGTTTTGGGTTTTCACCCTTTAACGCCATGTTTTTATGCCTAAGTCTAGAAATATGCAAATTATCATCGTATTACCAAACTGGGAGTCCGTGGCTGTGCGGTCAGTTAGTACGATCACATTGGTCCCATGGGAGGTGTTGCTGCCACCCACGAGGCCGTTCGGGGGCTGTTTCGGGTTTTCACCCTCTAACGCCATGTTTTTAAGCCTAAGTATAGAAATATGCAAATTATCAACAAATTCTCAAACCAGGAGACCCGCGACTGCGGGGACTGTTCCTACGAGTTACATTTGTCCCGTGGGAGGTGTTGGTGCCACCCACCGGGCTGTTCGGGGGTTATTTCGAGTTTTCACCCTCTAACGCAATGTTTTGCTTAAGTTTAGAAATATGCAATATATCGTCGTATTCTCAAACCGAGAGTGTCGCGGCTGTGCAATTAGTTCCTACGACTCACATTGGTCCCGTCGGAAGTGTTGGTGCGCCCCACGGGACTGTTCAGGGGCTGTTTGGAGTTTTTGTCCTCTAATGCCATTTTTTATGCCTATGTCTAGAAATTTAAAAATTATAGACGTATTCTCAAACCGGGAGTCCCACGGCTGCGCACTCAGTTCATACGAGTTACATTGGTCCCGTGGGACGTGTTGGTGCCACCCACGAGGCCGTTCGAGGGCTGTTTCGGGTTTTCACCCTCTGACGCCATGTTTTTAAGCTTAAGTCTAGATATATGAAAATTATCGGCGTATTCTAAAACCGGAAGTCCCACGGCTGTGCAATCAGTTCCTACGAGTTACATTGGTCCCATGGGAGGTGTTGCTGCCACCCACGAGGCCGTTCGGGGGTTGTTTCGGGTTTTCACCCTCTAACGCCATGTTTTTAAGCCTAAGTATAGAAATATGTAAATTATCATCATATTCTCAAACCAGGAGACCCACGACTGTGGGGTCAGTTCCTACGAGTTACATTGGTCCTGTGGCAGGTGTTGGTGCCACCCACGGGGCCGTTCGGGGGTTGTTTCGAGTTTTCACCCTCTAACACAATGTTTTGCTTAAGTTTAAAATTATGCAAATTATCGTTGTATTCTCAAACCAGGAGTGTCGCGGTTGCGCAGTTAGTTCCTACAACTCACATTGGTCTCGTGGGAGGTGTTGGTGCTACCCAGGGGGCCGTTCGGGGGTTATTTCGTGTTTTCACCCACAAACGCCAAGTTTTTAATCCTAAGTCTAGAAATATGCAAATTATCATCGTATTCTCAAACCGGGAGTGCCGCGACTGCGGGGTTAGTTCCTATTATTTACATTGGTCCCGTGGGAGTTGTTGGTGCCACCCACGAGGCCGTTCGGGGGATGTTTTGGATTTTGACCCTATAACAACATATTTTTAAGTCTAAGTCTAGAAATATTCAAATTATCGTCGTATTCACAAATTGGGAGGGTCGTTGCTGTGCGTCCAGTTCCTACGAGTTACATTGGTCATGTGGGAGGTGTTGGTGCCACCTACGAGGCCGTTCGGGGGATGTTTCAGGTTTTCACCCTCTAAAGCCATGTTTTTCAGCCTAAGTCTAGAAATATGCTAATTTTCATCATATTCTCAAACCGAGAGTCCTGAGGCTAACCGGTCTGTTCCTACGAGTTACATTGGTCCCGTGGGAGGTGTTGGTGCCACCCACGGGGCCGTTCGGGGGCTGTTTTGGGTTTTCACCCACTAATGCCATTTTTTATGCCTAAGTCTAGAAATATGCAGTTTATCATCGTATTCTCAAACCGAGAGTCCCGCGGCTGCGCGATCAGTTCCTCTGAGTTACATTGGTCCCGTGAAAGGTGTTGGTGCCACCCATGGGCCGTACAGGGGCTGTTTCGATTTTTCAACCACTAACGCCATGTTTTTAAGCCTAAATCTAGGAATATGGAAATTATCGTCGTATTCTCAAACCGAGAGACCCGCGACTGCGGGGTCAGTTCCTATGAGTTACATTGGTCTCGTGGGAGGTGTTGGTACCACGCCCAGGGCCGTTCGGGGGTTGTTACGAGTTTTCACCCTCTAACCCAATGTCTTGCTTAAGTTTAGAAATATGCAATATACCGTCGTATTCTCAAATCGAGAGTGTCGTGGCTGTGCAGTTAGTTCCTACGACTCACATTGGTCCCGTGAGAAGTGTTGGTGCGCCCCACGGGGCTGTTCGGGGGCAGTTTGGAGTTTTTGTCCTCTAATGCCATTTTTCATGCCTAAGGCTAGAAATTTAAAAATTATAGTCGTATTCTCAAACCGGGAGTCCCACGGCTGCGCACTCAGTTCATATGAGTTACATTTTTCCCCTGGGAGGTGTTGGTGCCACCCACGAGGCCGTTCGGGGGCTGTTTCGGGTTCTCACCCTCTAACGCCATGTTTTTAAGCTTAAGTCTAGAAATATGAAAATTATCGTCGTATTCTCAAACCGAGAGTCCCACGGCTGCGCACTCAGTTCCTACGAGTTACATTGGTCCCATGGGAGATGTTGCTGCCACCCACGGGGCCGTTCGGGGGCTGTTTCGGGTTTTCACCCTCTAACGCCATGTTTTTAAGCCTAAGTCTAGAAATATGCAATTTGTCATCATATTCTCAAACCAGGTGACCCGCGACTGCGGGGTAAGTTCCTACTAGTTAAATTTGTCCCGTGGCAGGTGTTGGTGCCACCCACGGGGCCGTTCGAGGGTTGTTTCGAGTTTTCACCCTCTAACGTAATGTTTTACTTAAGTTTAGAAATATGCAAATTATCGTTGTATTCTCAAATTGGGAGTGTAGTGGTTGCGCGGTTAGTTCCTACTACTCACACTGGTCTCGTGGGAGGTGTTGGTGCCACCCACGGGGCCGTTCGGGGGTTGCTTCATGTTTTCACCCACAAACGCCTTGTTTTTAATCCTAAGTCTAGAAATATGGAAATTATCAACGTATTCTAAAATCGGGAGACCCGCGAATGCGGGGTTAGTTCCTACGAGTTACATTGGTCCCGTGGGAGTTGTTGGTGCCACCCACGGGCCTGTTCGGGGATTGTTTTGAGTTTTCACCCTCTAACGCCATGTTTTTGTTAAGTCTAAAAATATGCAAATAACCATCATATTCTCAAACCGGGAGTTCCGCGACTGCGCGGTCAGTACCTACGACTCACATTGGTCCCTTGGGAAGTGTTGGTGTCACCCACAAGGATGTTCGGGGGCAGTTTCGACTTTTTCCCCTCTAAGGCCATGTTTTTATGCCTAAGTCTAAAAATATGTAAATTATCGTCATATTGTCAAATCGGGAGTCCTGCGGCTACGTGGTCAGTTCCAACGAGTTATATTGGTCCCGTGGGAGGTGTTCGTGCCACCCACGAGGCCGTTCGGGGGCTGCTTTGGGTATTCACCCTCTAACGCCATGTTTTTAAGCCTAAGTCAAAAAATATGCAAATTATCATTGTACTCTCAAACCGGGAGTGCTGTGGTTGCACAGTCAGTTCCAACGTGTTACATTGGTCCCGCGGGAGGTGTTGGTGCGACCCACGGGGCCGTTTGCGGGTTGTTTTGGGTTTTCACCCTCTAACACCGTGTTTCTATGCCTAAGTCTAGATATATACAAATTATAATCGTATTCTAAAATCGGGAGTCCCGCGGCTACGCAGTCAGTTCCTAATACTTACATTGGTCCCGTGGGAGGTGTTTTTGCCACCCACGGGGCCGTTCAGGTGCTGTTTCGTGTTTTCACCCTCAAACACATGTTTTTAAACCTAATTCTTAAAATATGCTAATTATCATCGTATTCTCAAACCGGGAGTCCCACGGTTGCGCGATCAGTTCCTACGAGTTACATTGATCCCATGGGAGGTGTTGGTGCCACCCACGAGGCCGTTCGGGGGCTGTTTCGGGTTTTCACCCTCAAACGCCATGTTTTTAAGCCTAAGTCTAGAAATATGAAAATTATCATCGTATTCTCAAACCAGGTGACCCGCGACTGCGAGGTCAGTTCCTACGAGTTACATTGGTCCCGAGGGAGGTTTTGGTGTCACCCTTGGGGCCGTTCGGGGACTGTTTCGAGTTTTCACCCTCTAATGCCATGTTTTAGTTAAGTCCAGAAATATGCAAATTATCATCGTATTCTCAAACCGGGAGTGCCGCGGCTACGCGGTCAGTTCCTACGAGTTACGTTGGTCCCGTGGGAGGTGTTGGTGCCACCCACGGGGCCGTTCGGTGGATGTTTTGAGTTTTCCCCCTCTAACGCCGTGTTTTTATGCCTAAGTCTACATATATGCAAATTATCATCGAATTCTAAAATCGGGAGTCCCGCGGCTGCGTGGCCAGTTCCTACAACTTACATTGGTCCCGTGAGAGGTGCTGGTTCCACCCACGGGACCGTTTAGGGTTTGTTTCGTGTTTTCACCCTCAAACGCCATGGTTTTAATCCTAAGTCTTGAATTATGCAAATTATTGTCGTATTCTCAAATCGGGAGACCCGTGACTGCAGGGTCAGTTCCTTCGAGTGACATTGGTCACATGGGAGGTGTTGGTGCCACCCACGGGGTCGTTCGGGGCAGTTTCGAGTTTTCACCCTCTAACGCCATGTTTTTATGCCTAATTCTAAAAATATGCAAATTATCTTCGTATTCTGAAATTGGGAGTCCTGCGGCTGCGTGGTCAGTTCCTACGAGTTACATTAGTCCTGAGGGGGGTGTTGTTGCCACCGACGGGACCGTTCGGGGGGTGTTTTTGGTTTTCACCCTCTAACACCATATTTTAATGCCTAAGTCTAGATATATAGAAATTATCATCGTATTCTCAAACCGGGAATCCCGCGGCTACGCGGTCAGTTCCAACGACTTATATTAGTCCCGTGGGAGATGTTAATGCCACCCACGGGCCATTCGGGGGCTATTTCGTGTATTCACCCTCAAAGGTCATGTTTTTAAATCTAAGTCTTGAAATATGCAAATTATCATCGTATTCTCAAACTGGGAGACCCGTGACTGTGCGGTCAGTTCCTATGAGTTACATTGGTCCTGTGGGGGTGTTGGTGCCACCCACGGGGCTGTTCGGGGGGTGTTTTTGGTTTTCACCCTCTAACACCATGTTTTAATGCCTAAGTCTAGATATATAGAAATTATCATCGTATTCTCAAACCGGGAGTCCCGCGGCTACGCGTTCAGTTCCTACGACTTATATTAGTCCCGTGGGAGATGTTGATGCCACCCACGGGGCCATTCGGGGGCAATTTCGTGTATTCACCCTCAAACGCCATGTTTTTAAACCTGAGTCTTAAAAAACACAAATTATCATCGTATTCTCAAACCGGTAGTCCCACGGCTGCGCGATCAGTGCCTACGAGTTGCATTGGTCCCATGGGAGGTGTTGGTGCCACCCACGAGGCCGTTTGGGGACTGTTTCCTGTTTTCACACTCTAACACCATATTTTTAAGCCTAAGTCTAGAAATATGCAAATTATCATCGTATTCTCAAACCAGGAGACTCGTGACTACGGGGTCAGTTCCTACGAGTTACATTGGTCCCGTGGCAGGTGTTGGTGCCACCCACGGGGCCGTTCAGGGGTTATTTCGAGTTTTCACTCTCTAACGCAATGTTTTGCTTAAGTCAAGAAATATGCAAATTATCATCGTATTCTCAAATCGGGAGTGCCGCGGCTACGCGGTCAGTTCCTACGAGATACGTTGGTCCCATGGGAGGTGTTGGTGCCACCCACGGAGCCGTTCGGTGGCTGTTTTGAGTTTTACCCCTCTAACGCCATGTTTTTATGCCTAAGTCTACATATATGCAAATTATCATCGTATTCTAAACTCGGGAGTCCCGCGGCTGCGCGGTCAGTTCCTACAACTTACATTGGTCCTGTGGGAGGTGTTGGTTCCACCCACGGGGCCGTTCAGGGGTTGTTTCGTGTTTTCACCCTCAAACGCCATGGTTTTAATCCTAAGTCTTGAATTATTTAAATTATTGTCATATTCTCAAATCGGGAGACCCGCGACTGCAGGGTCAGTTCCTTCGAGTGACATTGGTCCCATGGGAGGTGTTGGTGCGACCCACGGGGCCGTTCGGGGGAAGTTTTGAGTTTTCACCCTCTAACGCAATGTTTTGGTTAAGTCTAGAAATATGAAAATAACCATCATATTCTGAAACTGGGAGTGTTGCGGCTGTGCGATCAGTACCTACGACTCACATTGGTCCCGTGGGAAGTGTTGGTGCCACTCACGGGGATGTTCGGGGGTTGTTTCAAGTTTTTCCCCTCTAAGCCATGTTTTTATGCCGAAGTCTAAAAATATGCAAATTAGCGACGTATTGTCAAATCGGGAATCCCGCAGTTGCGTGGTCAGTTCCTACGAGTTATGTTGGTCCCGTGGGAGGTGTTGGTGCCACCCATGGGGCCGTTTGGTGGTTGTTTTGAGTTTTGCCCCTTTAACGCCATGTTTTTATTCCTAAGTCTATAAATATGAAAATTACCATCATATTCTCAAATCAGGAGTGCCGCGACTGCGCGGTCAGTACCTACGACTCACATTGGTCTCGTGGGAAGTGTTGGTGCCACCCACGGGGATGTTCGTGGGTTGTTTCGAGTTTTTCCCCTCTAAGGCCATGTTTTTATGCCTAATTCTAAAAATATGCAAATTATCATCGTATTGTCAAATTGGGAGTCCTGCGACTGCGTGGTCAGTTCCAACGAGTTACATTGGTCCCGTGGGAGGTGTTGGTGCCACCCACGAGGCCGTTCGGGGGCTTCTTTGGGTATTCGACCTCTAATGCCATGTTTTTAAGCCTAAGTAAAAAAATATACAAATTTTCATCGTATTCTCAAATCGGGAGTGTCGCGGTTGCACGGTCAGTTCCAACGAGTTACATTGGTACCGCGGGAGGTGTTGGTGCGACCCAATGGGCCATTCGGGGGTTGTTTTTGGTTTTCACCCTCTAACGCCATGTTTCTATGCCTAAGTCTAGAATTATGCAAATTATCATCGTATTCTCAAACTGAGAGTCCCGCCGCTGCGCGGTCAGTTCCTACGACTTACATTGGTCCTGTGGGAGGTGTTGGTGCCACCCACGGGGCCGTTCGGGGCTATTTTGCGGTTTCACCCTCTAACACCATGTTTTTCAGCCTAAGTTTAGAAATATGAAAATTATTGTCGTATTCTCAAACCGACCGACCCGCGACTGTAGGGTCAGTTCCTACGAGTTACATTGGTCCCGTGGGAGATGTTGGTGCCACCCACGGGGCCGTTCGGGGGTTGTTTTGGGTTTTCACCCTCTAACGCCATGTTCTTGAGCCTAAATCTTGAAATATGCAAATTATCGTCATATTCTCAAACCATGAGACCCGCGACTGCGAGGTCAGTTCCTACGAGTTACATTGGTCCCGTGGGAGGTGTTGGTGCCACCCTTGGGGTCGTTCGGGGAGTGTTTCGAGTTTTCACCCTCTAATGCCATGTTTTGGTTAAGTCTAGAAATATGGAAATTATCCTCGTATTCTCAAATCGGGAGTGCTGCGGCTGCGCGGTCAGTTCCTACGAGTTATATTGGTCCCGTGGGAGGTGTTGGTGCCACTCACGGGGACGTTCGGAGGTTGTTTTGGGTTTTCACCCTCTAACGTCATGTTTTTATGCCTAAGTCTAGAAATATGCAAATTATCGTCATATTCACAAATCGGGAGTCCCGCGGCTGTGCGGTCATTTCCTACGAGTTACATTGGTCACGTGGGAGGTGTTGGTGCCACCCACGGGGCCGTTCCGAGGTTGTTTCGAGTTTTCACCCTTTAACGCCATGTTTTTAAGCCTAAGTCTAGAAATATGTAAATTATCATCGTATTAACAAACTGGGAGTCCATGATTGTGCGGTTAGTTCGTACGATCACATTGGTCCCTTGGGAGGTGTTGGTGCCACCCACGAGGCCATTCGGGGGATGTTTTGGATTTTGACCCTATAACAACATATTTTTAAGTCTAAGTCTAGAAATATACAAATTATCTTCGTATTCACAAACTGGGAGGGTTGTAGGTGTGCGTTTAGTTCCTACGAGTTACATTGGTCATGTGGGAGGTGTAGGTGCCACCTACGGCGCCGTTCGGGGGATGTTTCAGGTTTTCATCCTCAAAAACCCTGTTTTTAAGTCTAAGTCTAGAAATATGCTAATTTTGATCATATTCTCAAACCGAGAGTCCTGCGGCTAACCGGTCAGTTCCTACGAGTTACATTGGTCCCGTGGGAGGTGTTGGTGCCACCCACGGGGCCGTTCGGGGGCTATTTTGCGTTTTCACCCTCTAATGCCATTTTTTATGCCTAAGTCTAGAAATATGCAATTTATCATCGTATTCTCAAACCGAGAGTCCCGGGGCTGCGCGGTCAGATCCTATGAGTTACATTGGTCCCGTGAAAGGTGTTGGTGCCACCCACGGGTTGTTTCGAGTTTTCACCCACTAACGCCACATTTTTAAGCCTAAATCTAGAAATATTCAAATTATCATCGTATTCTCAAACCGAGAGACTCGCAACTGCGGGGTCTGTTCCTTTGAGTTACATTGGTACCGTGGGAGGTGTTGGTGCCACCCACAGGGCCGTTCGGGGGTTGTTTTGAGTTTTCACCCTCTAACGCAATATTTTGCTTAAGTTTAGAAATATGCAATATACCATCGTATTCTCAAATCGAGAGTGTCGCGGCTGCGCAGTTAGTTCCTACGACTCACATTGGTCCCGTGGGAAGTGTTGGTGTGCCCTACGGGGCTGTTTGGAGTTTTTGTCCTCTAATGCCATTTTTTATGCCTAAGTCTAGAAATTTAAAAATTATAGTCGTATTCTCAAACCGGGAGTCCCACGACTGCGCACTCAGTTCATACGAGTTACATTGGTCCCGTCAGAGGTGTTGGTGCCACCCACGAGGCCGTTCGGGGGCTTTTCCGAGTTTTCACCCTCTAACGCCATGTTTTTAAGCTTAAGTATAGAAATATGAAAATTATCGTCGTATTCTCAAACCGGGAGTCCCACGTCTGCGCGATCAGTTCCTACGAGTTACATTGGTCCCATGGGAGGTATTGGTGCCACCCACGAGGCCGTTCGGTGGCGGTTTTAAATTTTCCCCCTCTAACGCCATGATTTTATGCCTAAGTCTAGATATATGCAAATTATCATCGTATTCTCAAACCGGGAGTCCCACATCTGCGCGATCAATTCCTACGAGTTACATTGGTCCCATGGGAGGTATTGGTGCCACCCACGAGGCCGTTCGTGGGCTGTTTCAAGTTTTCACCCTCTAACGCCATGTTTTTAAGCCTAAGTCTACAAATATGCAAATTATCATCATATTCTCAAACCGGGCGACCCGCAACTGCAGGGTCAGTTCCTTCGAGTTACATTGGTCCCATGGGAGGTGTTGGTACCACCCACGGGGCCGTTCGGAGGTTGTTTCGAGTTTTCACCCTCTAACGCCTTATTTTTGTTAAGTCTAGAAATATGCAAATAACCATCATATTCTCAAACCGGGAGTGCCGCGACTGCGCGGTTAGTACCTACGACTCAAATTGGTCCCGTGGGAACAGTTGGTGTCACCCACGGGGATGTTCGGGGGCTGTTTCGAGTTTTTCACCTCAAAGTCCATGTTTTTATGCCTAAGTCTAAAAATATGCAAATTATCTTCGTATTGTCAAATCGGGAGTCCTGCAGCTGCGTGGTCAGTTCCAACGAGTTACATTGGTCTCGTGGGAGGTGTTGGTGCCACCCACGAGGCCGTTCGGGGGTTGCTTTGGGTTTTTACCCTCTAACGCCATGTTTTTAAGCCTAAGTCAAAAAATATGCAAATTATCATCGTACTCTCAAACCGGGAGTGCCGTAGTTGCACGGTCAGTTCCAACGAGTTACATTGGTCCCGCGGGAGGTGTTGGTGTGACCCACGGGGCCGTTCGTGGGTTGTTTTGGGTTTTCACCCTATAACGCCATGTTTATATGCCTAAGTCTAGAAATATGCAAATTATCATCGTATTCTCAAACAGGGAGTCCCGCGGCTGCGTGGTCAGTTCCTACGACTTACATTGGTCCCGTGGGAGGTGTTGGTGCCACCCACGGGGCCGTCCGGGGGCTGTTTCGTGTTTTCACCCTCAAACGCCAGGGTTTTAATCCTAAGTCTTAAAATATGCAAATTATTATCATATTCTCAAACCGGGAGACCCGCGATAGCGCGGCCAGTTCCTACGAGTTACATTGGTCCTGTGGGGGGTGTTGCTGCCACCCACGGGGCCGTTTTGCTTCCACCCACGGGGCCGTTTTGGCAAATTATCATCAAATTATCATCGTATTCTCAAACAGGGAGTCCCGTGGCCGCGTTGTCAGTTCCTACGAGTTACGTTGGTCCCGTGGGAGGTGTTGGTGCCACCCACGGAGTCGTTCGGTGGCTGTTTTAAATTTTCCCCCTCTAACGCCATGATTTTCTGCCTAAGTCTAGATATATGCAAATTATCATCGTATTCTCAAACTGGGAGTCCCACGTCTGCGCGATCAGTTCCTATGAGTTACATTGGTCCCATGGGAGGTATTGGTGCCACCCACGAGGCCGTTCGTGGGATGTTTCGAGTTTTCACCCTCGAACGCCATGTTTTTAAGCCTAAGTCTACAAATATGCAAATTATCATCATATTCTCAAACCGGGCGACCCGCGACTGCAGGGTCAGTTCCTTCGAGTTACATTGGTCCCTTGGGAGGTGTTGGTACCACCCACGGGGCCGTTCGGAGGTTGGTTCGTGTTTTCACCCTCTAACGCCATGTTTTTGTTAAGTCTAGAAATATGCAAATAACCATCATATTCTCAAACCGGGAGTGCCGCCACTGCGCGGTTAGTACCTACGACTCACATTGGTCCCGTGGGAACTGTTGGTGTCACCCACGGGGATGTTCGGGGGCTGTTTCGAGTTTTTCCCCTCAAACGCCATGTTTTTATGCCTAAGTCTAAAAATATGCAAATTATCATCGTATTGTCAAATCGGGAGTCCTGCATCTGCGTGGTCAGTTCCAACGAGTTACATTGGTCCCGTGGGAGGTGTTGGTGCCACCCACGAGGCCGTTCGGGGGTTGCTTTGGGTTTTCACCCTCTAACGCCATGTTTTTAAGCCTAAGTCAAAAAATATGCAAATTATCATCGTACTCTCAAACCGGGAGTGCCCCGATTGCACGTTCAGTTCCAACGAGTTACATTGGTCCCGCGGGAGGTGTTGGTGCGACCCACGGGGCCGTTCGCAGGTTGTTTTGGGTTTTCACCCTCTAACTCCATGTTTCTATGCCTAAGTCTAGAAATATGCAAATTATCACCGTATTCTCAAACAGGGAGTCCCGCGGCTGCGTGGTCAGTTCCTACAACTTACATTGGTCCCGTGGGAGGTGTTGGTGCCACCCACGGGGCCGTCCGGGGGCTGTTTCGTGTTTTCACCCACAAACGCCATGGTTTTAATCCTAAGTCTTGAAATATGAAATTATCATCATATTCTCAAACTGGTAGACCCGCAATAGCACGGCCAGTTCCTACGAGTTACATTGGTCCTGTGGGGGGGTGTTGCTCCCACCCACGGGGCCGTTTTGAGGGGTGTTTTTTGTACTCACCCTATAACACCATGTTTTTATGCCTAAGTCTAGAAATATGCAAATTATTGTCATATTCTCAAACCGGGAGACCCGCGACTGCGGGGTCAGTTCCTACGAGTTACATTGGTCCCGTGGGAGGTGTTGGTGCCATCCTTGGGGCCGTTTGGGGACTGTTTCGAGATTTCACCCTCTAACGCCATGGTTTGGTTAAGTCTAGAAATATGCAAATTATCATCGTATTCTCAAACCAGGAGTGTCGTAGATGCGCGGTCAGTTCCTACGAGTTATATTGGTCCCGTGGGAGGTGTTGGTACCACCCACGGGGACGTTCGGAGGTTGTTTTGGGTTTTCACCCTCTAACGTCATGTTTTTTTTCCTAAGTACAGAAATATGCATATTATCGTCGTATTCTCAAACCGGGAGTCCCGTGGTTGTGCGATCATTTCCTA